>CAHIKZ030002301.1:440000-832500 GCA_903632075.3 Acanthosepion pharaonis | reverse complement strand
GTAGGCCATTGGAGTGTTTCAAAGATTACGTCAAGGTCAACATTGCCCACACAGGAATAGTCCCCAAACAGCTTGAAGAGTGCACACAAGATCAAACTGGATGGCGTGCTCTGATGTCTGAAGCAAGAAAGACTTTTGAGGATAAGTGATGTGACAGCATCAATGAGTCCTCTGCCAAAAGAAGGCAGTAGCACCCAAACCTCCTGGTCAGTTTCTCTCTCGCATTAGACTCCACTGTCACCTTCAAGTTCAGCCCTGCACATACATCTTATTGTTGAACCTGACAGAACATTACTATATATATATATATATATATATATATATATATATATATATAAAAAGAACATTGAAGTCAACACTCAGAGGTGACAGGCTGTTTCATGCTAGATGCAATCATATATATATATATATATATATATATATATATAACTGTTTGAAATTTGCTCTATTTATAGGGAAGTGCTCTGTATTGGGATTAGAGTATTTGTAGATATTATATCTGTTTCTAGATAATATGTTATTTATCTCAGTATCTATGTCTCTCTCTCTCTCTCTCTCTCTATATATATATATATGTGTGTGTGTGTGTGTTTGTAACTTGCTCAAATTTATCTCTATCCCTCTTGTACATCTATCTATCTATCTATCTATCTATCCATATTGTGTGTATTTAGGTAGAAAATGTTTTTTAAGGAAAATTTTATTAAGGACAACGGCAGACATTTCACTTCAATTATTTTTAATGAATGACTTTTCCAAATTGTGAATAATCTTTCTCATATAAGGAGAAAATTTCATCAGAAATTGTCCAAAATTTATTATTGTTATGATTGTTTTATTTTCTTTCTTTCTCATTTTCTCTCTCTCCATCTCTCTCTCTTTATATATATATATATATATATATATATATATGTACACACACAAAGAAAAAATAAAAAACAAAGAAAGAATAGTAAAAAAACATATGTACATGATTTTCTCTCACTGTCTCTTTATTGCTGTGCTGTAGAGTCCCTCTACAAAAATCTAGACTGAGGATGCTGGAGGTAAATATTTTTGTGTTTTGATAAATATATCTGTTAAAATGAAATGTCAGTGTTGTTTTCCTCTTTGTGTAATTTATATGACAATTTATCCATCGCACCCTCTATGTATATAAATTTATATATAACAGATCTATGTATATAAAATTATATATAACAGACAGATAGAGTGGTTCAACACACTTGCAGATACAAACATCCAAATGTTTCATATACCTAGGCCTCTTCAAACAAATATATTTAAAGTTATTAAATACTAGTGTGGCTTGAAACACTGTATGACATAGAAACATCCTTGAAATATGTATGTTTATTATGTGTATGTATGTATATACAACCTTTTATATATTCATATATTTTATCAACTGGCAAGTTATTTATCAAAAAAATAAATGAGTAGGATCTCCAATTGTTTTTTGCTATTGGACAAACGGCCGCCTTTCAGTGTTCTTACGACTCAGAAGATTTGAAAACTTTTAGTTTGAAAGTAGATAGCAAACATCTCTGCCAATGGATTAAAATGCTTCTCTTTCAAAGAAATATTTCTGTAACTTTGAGAAAGATAAGGACCATGATAATCCTCTTTTAGCAAAAAAATAAAGCGCTGTATATTTTTGTTAGTGGCGGGATAATTTTAGAACTCAAACCTAGCCAGATTGGAGCTATTTTCAATATATGTTACGTCATTGATTTTCAAAAACAGATCACCTAAACCATATTTATTCATATCTCCAGGAATATTTTGGCAACAAATTTTCTTTTAAACATTAGATCTATGATTCAAATGGTATTTATGCTTTTAAATAAAACACGCACATACCTGGGTTATTGTGAATATTACCAAAAAAGAACACTCCACCATTTATGAACATATTTAATGACCACCCCAGCAAGATCAATGGTGACACTAATATTTTTAGTTTAATATACGATCTTCATTTATAATATACAAATATCAGGTCATCCCATAAGTTCTGTCCAAATTTTAACTTTTTGTTAAAATCAACGTAATTTAAAGAGTATTTTATAATGTCTAATGGAGCTGAACATTATTTTTATGTTTAGATGCATTTAAACCGATCAAATTTTATTTCAGAGAACAATAAAATTAAATTTTGTTTGATTAAAACCCAGCTAACATGGAAGTACCCAAAAATCATTTGAGGCACATAATGCTTTATGAGTTCAAGAAAGGAAACTCAGCAGCCGAAGCAGCTAGAAACATTCACTCAGTTTATGGAGAGGAATGTGTGAATGAAAGAACTTACAGAAGATGGTTTGCAAAATTCAGATGTGGAGATTTCACCCTTGAAGATCGAACCGGATGTCCAGTTGAGTTTGATGAAAATCTTCTTGAAGCAGCCCTTGAAGAAAATCCTGCTTTATCAGTTGAGGAATTGGCAGTGGTTCCCAGTTCAAACCATACAACTGTTCATCATCTTCAACAACTTGGAAAAGTTCCTAAACTTGGAAAATGGTTGCCTCATGAATTGTCTAAAAACAACGTCAAATCGCGAGTTGACATCTGCTCTTCTCTCCATTCTCGCCAACTAGTTTCACCTTTTTTGAATAGACTTGTGACTGGCGACGAAAAATGGATCTTTTATCAAAATGTTAAGCGTCGTAGACAGTGGCTTGGTAAAGGGGAAGGACCCCAGCCACAGCTGAGAAGGGAACTTCATGGGCAAAAGGTTCTTCTTTCAATCTGGTGGAATAATCCACTTTGAATTCTTACCACCTAATGCAACAATTAATGCTCAAATATACTGTCAGCAATTAGAGTGTTTGAACCAAGCTTTTCGTAGCTTACAGAATCATTTGGAAGAAACAGCTTTTGTAACACAGGAAGAGGTTAAAATTGACATTTGTGAGTTCTTCGAATCAAAGCCAAAAGAATTTTACAGTAATGGGATTAGTAAGCTTGTTAATAGATGGAAGGAAGTCATAGATAATCAGGGAAAATACATTGTTGATTGAATCTGTAATTAAATGTAACATTTGGTCACTTGTTTTCTTTAATCAAAATTCAGACAGAACTTATGGGATGACCTGATATCTTAAGTATCAAGAATTACACTACACTTTTAGGTACAGTGGGGAGGTGTACAGAACAGACAGCCTGATAGACATTGAACATTTGATTTTTGTGCTTGGGACCAAAGACTGATAAAAATTGTTAGGTTAATAGAGTGTTTGTTAAAGTGCTGTTGCATATTATATACAATCTTTGCTGGTATGCAAGGCCTTAAAATTTGGATGTTAATTTAAGTGTAGGGTTATATTTGCCAGATAAATTAACCCTCTATTTGTCTATGTGTGTGTATTTAAATAAGCTACTCACACATATATACACTTGTGCTGTTAATGTAAGAATATTGATGGTTTCAATTAATTTTAAAACATTAGCAAATAACGAGAATGAATCACCTTTATATGCCAACTTACTTTCTCCTCCAAATTAGTTTCCAACAACAGAGATATAAATATTTCATCCTGATACTCTTAACTGGTTTGATTATGACAAATTGTTCCAAAAAAGACAGGAACAAAACAGTGGAAACCACAAAAACAATAATAATAGTGATATAATAATAAATTGTATTTTTTGAGATACATAGATAAATAGATATATAGATATAGAGATAGGTAAGGATGAAATAGATAAAATGAAATAATTCGATAGAGATGATAAAAATGAATAGATTGATAGATATGAACAGAATTAGATAGAAAGATAAATATTAACAAAATTAGGTAGAGACAAACAGAATGAGATAAATAGATATAAACATAATAAGAGATATTACTGTAATTAGATATATATATAAACAGAATGAAATAGATGGGAAGTAAATGAAATAGATAGATAGATAGATAGATAGATAGATAGATAGATAGATAGATAGATATGAACAAACTGAGATAGATAGATAGATAGATAGATATGAACAGACTGAGTTAGATAGATAGATAGATAGATAAATAGATAGATAGATAGATAATGAACAGTGATAGATAGATAGATAGATAGATAAATAGATAGATAGATATGAACAGACTGAGTTAGATAGATAGATAGATAATGAACAGATTGTGATAGATAGATAGAAACATTTTGATATAAATAGATATGAACATAATCAGAAATATTAAGACACATATATATATATATATATATATATATATATATATATATATATATATATATAAACTTTTAAAACCATTTATTTTACATTCAACATCATCATTTGATAAGACACCGGAGGTGCTGAAACAAATGGCTATTTTTGTAGTGATTTTATAACATATTTATGTTATAATTTTTATATAAATAATTATATATATATATATATATATATATATATATATATATATAAAAGTAAACATTGAGTCAACATCAGAGGAACAGGCTGTTTTATGCTGGATGCAGCCTGATGATTGCGTCCAGCATGAAACAGCCTGTCGCCTCTGAGTGTTGATTTCAATGTTCACTTTTATATTTCTATTTGCATATGCTCTATCTCTGATATTGAGCACTTTATCCCATAAATATGGCACACCTTAAAACTATATTTCTTCATATATACATATATATATATATATAAACAGAACTAAATAGATGTGAATTAAATGAAATAAATAGATATGAATAGACTGAGGTAGTTAGATAGATATGAACAGACTGAGACAGATGAATGTAAATTATAGATGCAAGATAGATAAATATATACATAGAGCGATCATCAGATAGATATAAACATAATGAAACAGATATTAACAAACTGAGAGAGATACAAAACTAGACAAAGATGAGCTGACAGACATATAAATCCAGTTCCTCAAATCATACAAGATTTACATGACTTCTTCCTGATGAACAAAATTACTGGCATTTCCAGGGCATGCATCTCTTCTCATTCTTTTGTCGTAATTACCTCTATCAACATTGCTTCTGCTACAGTTGCATCAATTTTTGTTTCCCATAATCTGCAGGAGGAGATTGATGACTAACCAGAAAGTTTCTCTCGTTTACAGCAATTATGTCTATAAGTTTTACACAATTTTTTTTTATTTTGCCTCAAATTTAATTGAGTTTACAACATCTCATTTTATTTCAGACTTAAACAATTTTGTATCTTTTTTTTTTCATCTATGCATGCAACAGTGATTGATATCCATATGCAAAATTATTACAACTAACAGTACTGGTAATATTAACTGTTTCCTTATAAGGAAACATTTGGCACTCATTGACTGAGCAACCAGTGCTACTCAGTTAGGCTTTTCTTCATTCCCTGTCCATCATGCTAAAATTGAAGTGTAGTGTTTTTCTCAACTCTAAAGGTAATATTAACTGTTTCCTTATAAGGAAACATTTGGCATTCATTGATGGATCATCCAGTTGTACTTCCTGTTGAAATTTCTAAAATCTTTCTCTTAAAACAATTTCTTAGGAAAATAGGTTTCTCAAGTCCCATAACTGTAATTGCTCTTTACAGTATTGATGGGAGCTTTCTTCCTAATCTTTTGTTTGAAGTAGAGTAGAACGTCAGCAGCTTACTTATTCCATTATATCCTTTTTGAGTTACATGTGCCATTCATTTTAGTTCTAATTGCTGTTGAAAGTCCTCAAGTGATGGAGTTTTTGTTATTTGCATTTTTGTTAGTGATTCTGTAGCACCAGTCCCTGAGGTTCAATGAAGGACAGTCTTTATTGATTCATCCAGGCTTTATTCACTGAGCCATTTTTATCTATAAATTTCTGACAGTAATTCCTGTTAGATTGTAACCAACAAAGCATTAATCTGGGAAACCAGTATACAGCTGACAGTTTAGATATTTCTTAAGAAGTTTGGATTATTATTATTATTATTATTATTCCTAATTTCATCTTGAGTGCAAGTTTGAAGGGAAATGGAAAAAAAAAAGGACAGTAATAATCAGAAACAGATGGTTGAAAATTTCTGAGATGCATGATGAAGAAAGGAGGCCTGGAGAATTTGACACTCAAAGGAAATAGTGAAGGCAAGAAAAGCCGGGTAGGGGGACAGCCAGTAGTCTACTTAACAAGTTTCTGTGAATGGATGACAAAAGAGGAACAAAAACGTAGGGTAAAAGGTCAAAAATACATTAAAAGATCAGCCACTTAACGAGTTTGTGTGAATGGATGCCAAAACAAAGAGGGATGATAAAGAGTCAAAAGTTACTTATACCAAAAAAAAGATAGGAAGTTGTGGAGAGCCATGATCATCCATTTAATGAGTTTGAGTGAATGGATGACAGAAGAGGAACAAAAAGGTATGGTAAAAGTTCAAAAGTTACTTATAGTAACAAAAGATAGAAAGTTGTGGGGAGCCATGACTACCCTCGTCCTGAGAAGACACTGCATATAAAAGAAGAGTTTTATTCCCTTCACATGTGTATGTGTGTGATAGGTGGTGGGGGATTAGTTCAAAGTGTTATTTTTTACTGATGGATTTGGAAACACTCCATGGGAAAATCAAGATGCAAAATTTTTACATCTTCTCATCAATATTCATATTAAACACGAAAAATCAGTCCCATATTCTCCACACCAAAATGGTACTGCAGAAAGATCTTGGCAATCCCTATTTGAAATGGGAAGATGTCTACTAGCTGATTCTTAGGCATGTATCCTATTATGCCTGATGCCTACACATGAAATAAGTGTTACAGTTAAAGAACAGCTGCCTTCAAAATGTTCACTGGTCACAAACTCAGTAATATGAATATTTTTAGCACAGTATATTATGCCTAGGTACTAGGTGAAACGAAATTGGTTTTCAAATTAAATTAAATATGAAAAGGCAATTTTCATAGGATGCAATAAGATGAGTCCTGCATATCTAATATAAATTCCAGAAACTCAAAGAGTAAGTAGTGTAAAATTAAGACATTTTTAAAAAATAATTGTCACACTCTGTCCATTTCATAATGTATGATGTCGTTTGTTTACATTTGGATACGCATTGAGCAGATATGAATGAATGAGAGAAAATCATGGAGAACTGTGTTTAAAAACAGTAAAATCAACCTTTTAACCGAACACTCTTCTGTGGCCAAATTGGTTAAAGGCACCTCAGGCTATATGATGGTTCTGTATAGGATACAGGTTCGATTCCTGTCGGAGAACACATATTTTCTATGAAAATTTCTCGGACATTCAGGCCAGTAAATGTCATTAATACTATTTATTATAAACAGAGCATTTACTTAAATATTTTTATCGATAAAAAGAACGTATAAACATAAAAATGTCTTAAAATAATTGTCGGACTTTATCCATTTCATAATGTATAATAGGTATTGTTGACAGTTTCTTAATTAGGCAAAATCAGAGATAAGTGCACCATTTTAAAGATTAAAAAGAGGAGCAAAAATCTTGGCTGTCTTGTAGATAAACTGATGGTCAGATGAACAATAATGAAGCACACACAGGGATCATTCCACAACTTTATTATTTGATATTTCAAGTGTTCGAATCATTTCTCCCCTAAAATGCTATTTTGGTAATATATTTGTGCAACAGCTTCTTTTATGTAATTGTGTCGCTTTAGGATGTGGCCAGTCATAGCTCTCCATATCTTTTTTATATTTTATACCACCTAAGTATTCTTCTTCTTCTTCTGTGTGCCACATTCCTTCAAGATGTGGATGATCATGGCTCTTCACAATGTCATGTCTTTTGTAGCTCTAAACAGTGTTTATTGCCTTGCAATCCTCCCAATTAATGTTCTGCCATCCATTTACACAAGCCTCTTCAATATGTTCTGTGAGTGTTAAATTCTCCAAGCCCTCTTTCTTCATTATAACTCTAGAAATTTTAACTGTCTCTATCTGATTCTAAGTACAAGTGTTCTTTGCGTTGTCATTTTCGTTAAAACTTCCTCCTTTCTCACATGCTCTGTCCATAGTATTCTCAGTATTCTTATATATAACTGCATTTCTGTTGTCTCAAGTCTCTTCTTCATCTGTGAGGAAATCATCCAGTATATAAAAGGATGGATATTATATAGCAGTTTAGCACTCTTTTCTTTGTTGCTACTAAGATTTTCCTATTTCTTAATACTTTTTTTAGCATTTGGAAGGCATCTTTCACTATTCCAGTGTACCTTTTTTTCCTTGTAAAAGAAAATACAAAAGAGATTTGATTTGTTCTCTTCTTTGAGAGCTGTAACTTCTACCCAAAATTTTCAGGAGTGAACTATTCAACAACCTGAAAATAAAAAAAAAAAGAAAAAAAAACAACAAAACAATGGTCAAAATGAGAAGAGTTTGGCATAAGAAAAAGATTTCCAATTTTCTTGAGATGACTAGCACAATTGAATTCAGATGTTAGACCCAGATTCTTTCTTTTTGACCAAAGGGTTAGATTGCTTAAAATGGAATGTAATGGTTTGAAAAGCAATTACCTCCAGGAAATGAGGATCTGATTTGTTTAGCACTTGGGTCACACCAGAATAATCTAAAGAGGTCAAGTTTTTGTCTTTTCTTCTTTTTTTTTATTCATTGTCTTTTCAAGTCTTTAATGTGATCAAGGAGTTTTACTGATTATCATTAATTATGTTCTGAAGTTTCCTTTGAAAAGAAATGGAGCTGTTTGAAAAAAGATAATACAAATATAGGACTCTACATTCAGTCTTTAAGGAGATCAAGGAGATCATCTGATTAGGATACTGAGTAGGTTTTTTTTTTTTAATTATTTTTTATTAGAAAATCATTATGACAAAAGTGAAAGTAACAGCATCATTAAGGATGATGACAATTTGACTAATGTTAGAGAGTCTTCTAATAATAGTCCTTGGGATGGTAGTGATGTTATATTGATTATTGGTGGTAATCATTTATCATGGTGGAATTCCTACCAGAGAAGAGACTGTAATGGCAGTCAACCTCACAATAGCAAATTTTAATGATTTGTCTTCTGATGCTGGAAATAATAGTCACAAGTCTATCTTTCTTTAAGTGCCATGTCCATTCAAGATATCAGTGATCGTGGCTCTTCACAGCTTCATTTTTGTTTTTAATATCAATAAACTGTTCATTGCATGATTGCAATTGTTACTGTTTTAATGGTTTTGAATTCAGAGTTATTTTTCTAGATGGCTTACCAACCAAGGCTAGAGATCCTAGTCTGCACTGTTATTTTACTCATAACTAAAAAGGAGAGATAGATTCATGCTTTTCCTAAGTATAGAATGAACACAAATTGCCCCAATCAGAATTTGAACGTCTTTCTGATTCAATAATCTATGCTGTTACTGTTAAACCTCCTGCCCTTCTGGAATATAATAAATTACAATGACTTGAATATTGTTGTGAGTAGGGTATGATGATTATTGCAAGAAGGGTGTCATTATTTAAACCTAAACTTAGAATTATGGCTCCAAGTTCGCAACAGTGAATTGCCCTATGGGACAATAGCCTAATGGATTAAAAGTGTTGGTTTGTGAATATGATGGCATACTAATTGTGAGTTCAAGCCCTGGACCGGGCAGTTTCTACTTAAGCTCAGTGGATACAGGTGAGTAATAACTGAGCAGTACTAAAAATATGAACTAGACGACATCCCTCAACATGGGTAGTGGAACAAGAATTAGAATTAACTATTAATAATATATACCATTCAAATTCTTATGTTCTTAATAGTTAATTATAATATTTTACACAACAGTAATTAAATAAACAAGTTTTAACACACAGTTTTGAATCATCACCATGAGAATGTGAAATTCATAATGGTTAGAACTAATTTGTACCTGAAGATTGCAAGAACTGCATGAAACTCCAAGTCATGTTATCGATGTTGGATATTATATATATTCACTAAAATATATATATATATATATATATATATATATATATATATATATATATATTGGAGTAGGAACAAAAAGTTTGTAGTGTTTTTTAATAGGTGGCATTTGAAGACATGATTTTGCTTCATGTGTGACATAAATCTATGGCATATACATACATATTCGGAAAAGTAACATTTAAGTATCTCTTTCTATACATATGTAGATTGTGGATTTCATGTGTTTTTACATTAAAAGTGAAAATAAAGGAAAATTAAATGCACTTTCATTATTTGATTCTCCTTTATTTCTGGAAAAGAAAAAAATGCTGTGCAAACAGCAAAAACAGCATGTGCCATTTATGGAGATGGTACCATATCTGAAAGTATTGTTCAGAAGTAGAAATTTTGATCTGAAAATCAATGAATAGCAAATTGGTAATGTTTAACCTTCATGCCCACAAAAAATCATGTGTCAAAAGGACAGTTTTTTTCCCTGACACTGCTATTATTTTAACTACCGTCACTCTTTGACAATGTTTATTGTTTTAAAAAGTGATGATTATAATTTTAATAAAACCTAAACCTATGAAAATGAATTTATACATTTTCTTTGTTCTTGAGAGGGCCCAAAGTTTAAACATTACCAAAAAGTTATTAAGAAATGAAACTTTTGTTCATATCAGGTGATGTTTCAGGATTTTCAAGAAAATAAGTCATACAATGAAGAATGAAAGGATTTATATAAATATTGTAGATGTGTAAGATTTTTCATTTGATTGCAAAAAATAGATATACAGAAATGAGAAAAAACATTCTTCTATTTGGTTTTATCCTGATGAGATTTCAAGAAGGTTCTGGAATGTGACTGATGAATTCTTTCAATGACAAATAAGTTGATTTTTAAGCCTTCTTTATGTTTTAGTGGAAAAAAAATAGTCATAAATGAAAAATGGAAAAAAAATTCCATCCTCACTTTGAATCTTGTATATTTTCACTTCAGCATTTTGTTTATAAAGAAAACCTTCCGTCCCATAACTGAAATGATGAAGATCTGATAAGTACAAGGTAGAAGACATAATATCATCTGGTTATCTTTTTTTAAAATAAGAAGAACTCCTGAAGCCAACAGACAAATTTTTTAGGATACAACGTGATTAATCATGGATTTTGACTTGTCTATTCATCATATCAAGAAAGTAACATAATCAAAAATTACATACTACCTTTCATGGGATGTATCCCCAAGACTGTTCAAGAATATATTCACAAGTAGTAAATGATATCGCAGCACAGAATTTAAATCTTGAATGCAGCTTTAAGGCATAAAAAAAAATAAAGAACAAAAGGTAATTTGGTGTAGATAAGTTGTTGTCTTATCTTATTATTATTATTATTATTATTTTACTTCTTTTGTTATGATTTTTCTTCTTCTTCTTATTCTTATACTTATTCTTATTCTTCTTATTCTTATACCCATTCTTCTTATTCTTATTTTTATACATATTCTTCTTATTCTTATTCCTCTTATTCTTATACTTATTCTTCTTATTCTCATTCTTATACTTATTCTTTTATACTTCATATTCTTCTTATTCTTATACTTATTCTTCTTCTTATTATTATTCTTTTTATTTCTATTCTAATTATTCTTATTCTTATTTTATTCTTGTTAATCTTGTTATTCTTATTCTTCTTATACCTCTTATTTTTATTCTTATTATTCTTATTCATATCATACTTATTTTTTATTGTGGTAGTGATGATGAAAAGGGAGAAGAGGAGAAGAAAGGCTTGGTGAATGAATATATCAAACAGTAAATAAAAAGAAATAAACAACAACAAGAATAAGATGAAAGAAGAAGATGAACAAGAAGAAAATAATAATTCCAATGATATTGCAGCAAAAATTTTAAATCTTATATGCCGTTCCAAGGTATAAAAAAGATCAGAAGTAGTTCGACGTGGATAAGTGGTCTTCTAATAATAATAATAACACTAATGTTGATGACGATGTTGATGATGATGATGATCTGGTGGAGAAGGAGCAGGAGGAGGAGAATTAGTGTTCACCTACTTAGAAAAACTCTTTCAGTAATTTCCTAAAGAAAACCTTCATTTACCTTAGATTTCAGGTGAAAGACTTGCTAAATGCAACACCCAAAACAAGAAGAAGAAGAAGAAGAAGAAGAAGAAACTGTCTGTCTCTAAGACATTTTATTTTCAGGTCAATGCGCCTTAACTCATACCTTGAGTGGCACTTATAATAACATCCTTTTATATTCCAATAATACTACTGAATGCCTTAAGTAGTGTTCTAATCCATTCTCTAAATTGATCATCTAATCTTTTTGACTTTATTTTATAAGTATATTGATAAACATTGTGTACAAGAGGGAGAAAACAATGCAAGTGTTGAAAATCTATTCACTTATTGTAATACTAAATTGGGTTTCCTCCAAGTCTTGTTCAACATGATTCATCGTCATGAGATGTTGATCTGTGAATAGCATGTGACTTTGATGTAAATGTTAGAAGAACAGTCGATATAACTAAGGTCGACTTCCAGAAAACAGATGAAGCAAGTAAGAACAAGAAATCAAACCAGAATTAAATTATTCATAGCAACATATATTTATTAAGCTTAGCTTAACAATATGGCAACATAGGAAGATTGTGTTCACACTACAAAAGCTCTTCCTGCTTTGAAAATTTGATAGCCAACATGGAACACTAGTTTTGATGTAAAAAAAGCTTCAACTATTTGGTTATGAGATGTACTTTTGAAAATCTACAACCCTGACAAATTATTTGCATGTGAACTGTTGTCACCATCTTTATTGTTATTATTACAATGTTTTAACAACAAAAGTGAAGACGAAAGTCTGCATGCAAATAATGAAAATAAGCATAACTCCTCATCCCAGAAATTCAGACAGGAAGTTTGTAAAAGTTGTAGATTTCCAAAATGTCATAGATTCCTGGCAGTTCTAGTTGATCCTGTGGTGGGCATTAATGCTGTGTATTGAAATATACCTTGAGTGGTCTTGTACAAGGTGAGTATCATTATAAAAAAAAAAGAAAAAATTTCATTAATTATAACAAATAACTGTTTTCCTGATAACTTACCCCTTTCTCATAGTTTTGTACAACTCTCCAAGAATTGTGATTAAGTTTTCTAAAGTTTGTTTCCATTTTGGTAATATTAATATTGGTAAAGTTCATAATGCCATTTAGGATGTAGCACAATAATTAGCTCTTTGTTTTTCACCCCCTCTTCATAAGTCTCACCTGTCAAGCTGCGATACCCAATTGTAGGTGCAATCGAGTATTGCCAGACTGTAAGGGTGTGAAACTTGTGGGCACATTTAAGTGCCTCTTGTCTTAAAAGAGTGAAGAGAATTATAAAAATTCTAACAGAATATGAAATATTGAAATCAATGAAGATAGACATTTATTAGGATTACCTTTAGTCTGGCACATGTCTATAAGAGTATGAGCGCTCAGTGATCACCCTCTAGAGCAATAGGTTATAAGTATAGTTCACTAACCCTCAGTCTGAAATGGTCAGTTGAGATTTCACAGAAGACAATAACATTTTTCATTTCAAGTTATCAGGAAAACAGTTATTTGTTATAATTAATGAAACTTTTTCTTTATAGTGATACTCACCTTGCACAAGACCACTCAAGGTTGAGGGTTATAGAGTAGGAGGCACTGCTTATGCACTTACGTGTGGAAGATAATGCTTAACACTAGACTTGAACAGGTTAAGATTAGTAGTGATTGAGAAAGCAACATCTTGGGAGTCAGTTTCACAAGGCAGTGGTTCAAATGGAACTTACATCTCATCAATGTAATATGAAGGGAATCAGGGTGGTTTTCAACAATGTCTGTGGCATGGCAAGTCTTAGACATGAATGTTAGGACTGGTGGAACTAAAGAGAATAGTTCATTTGAACACTCTCCATAGAATTAGAGATAGAGCTTGCGATGTCTCATCTTTGAGAAAAGGGTTGATGGTGGAAAATAATTGGTCACCTATGAGGATGCAAAGAGACTTTTGGACTCTATTAAAAGTGAAAAGTGAAGACAGGCTAGCTCCTGCCCATATATAGCAGCAGTACTCCATTTTTGGCCTGATCTGGCTCTTGTAAAGGTAGAGGATAACAGGTGGAGTAAACACTTGCTGAAGCAGTACAAGGAACTGACCATTTTTCCAACATCTTTTGTGATGGACCACATGTATGAATTCCACTTGAGGTCTGGGTTGAGTTTAAGTCTCAATGTGTGCTCAAGTCAAGGGGCCTCCCTGAGGGAACATCCATTCATCATAATTGACAAAAACTTGTTTAAAAGAAATGATACTTAAGTATTTAGCAATCAGACTCTGTTTTTATATATAGATCTATATTTGTGAGCTTAAAAAACCAAAAGTAGTGATGATGAAAGGACATAATCACTCATCCTGTACACACATATATTCAGTGCCAACTTTGTTTGAAATTAACTTGTTACTTTGCTGGAGTGGTGATGAAGTGGTGGTGGCAAGTGAAGGCTTCTTTTATAATTATCCTTTCTAGTTCTCTAATCAGTTTTCTTGATGTTAAGATGGAATTCACCAAGGAAGGTGCCATTATTTTTTCCTACCCGAATGCTTTCAATCTCCTCCGAGATCATCCTCTGTAATTCCTGTAATTTCACTTAGCTAAATCTGACACAAGGCCATTGTAGCAGAGCAAGTGATGAGTCTGCTTACCATTATTATTATAGCTATCTGTAATTTACTTACATTATTGGGCTTACACTCATATCATGTTTAAACACTAGTTCTTGTACAGTTACTGAAGTTAAGCAACATTGAACCTGGTCAGTACCTAGATGGGTGAGCTTGTATGTGTGGGAAGTGTAATGGATATCAGTTCAGAATTGGAAATTGGAGAGCCAAGAACCAATTCCAGTTGGGTTTGCACTTACATGCAATACCCTTGGGAAATGTGTGAATCTCCCCCAGCTATGGCTTAGTTAGTAAGACTTGTATCAGTACAATCTCCCCAAAATTATTACACTGTAAAATATTTTCTGGCTTTAAATAACTTGCAAAAGGTTGATAAACTATAAAAAACAAATCAAACTAATCAAATTCTTATATCATTTCAGCAAAAAAAATTTTTCAGGTAAGGGAAGCCAAGAATGAGCTGTTATCTAATCACTGTCTGTGACAAATTGACCAGGGTTCAAAATGAACTCTTGGTATCATGTTTGAACAAGGCCAGTATGTTCAGCAATGTTTAGAGCTTGTGACTTGAGCTAGCACAACCATTGACGGCTTCCAAACACTTTAGTCTACTCAATTTTCATCACATGGCTTCAGTCAACTCATGGTATGGTTTTCAGGTACTTTCCAATGTGGCAACATGCTGAGACCATCTCCCTACTCAAGATTATCAATCTTTTCGACAAATCAACCATGAAGAACCTTGTAAAGATGAAATATGGGAAAACCAGCTGGATGTCTTTATATCAATTACATATTAGTATAATAAACACATACACAATAATAATAATTTTTAATTGATTTAATTTTATAAATTCCATTGTAATGGCAACATGACATTTGTTTCCTTTAGCTTTGAGCATAACTTGTCTTACCATAACAAAAGAAATTTCTAATAATTGTAAATTTTTAATTTTGTAATTCTTAATATTCCCTTATTATGACAACTGAATACTTGCTTATGTCAAGTGTTGAGGAGAATGCAACGAATATATTGAGCTCCTTGATAAAAATTCAAAGAAAAATCAGCAATATTATTGGTCCTGTTCTGGCAGCTCAGTCACTTTCCCATCACTGTAAGTTTGTTTCTCTATGTCTTTTCTATAAATACTATCATGGATGAGCACTTTGCTATGGTACCTAGACTTTTTGAATTTAAGCGCAATACTAGACTGATGTTGAGATCTCACCAATTTACAGTTCAGCTAGCTGGATGTCGCTCTAAGTTCTATGCTAACAGTTTCTTTTTTCACACATCTTCCTTGTGGAACACCTTCCCAGCTCCATGCTTTCCAGCGAAATTTAATCTGAAAGAATTTAAATGCAATGTCAATTGCTGTCTACTGTCCTTCTGATTACTCTTTCTGCTAATTATGAGTGTTTCTGTTCTTAATTCTTTCACACTCTGTAACCCCTTGTGTCTTAGTGATTTTACTACCTTGCATGGGGTGATACCAATTAAAAAAAGATATATATTTATGAATAAAGACAAAAGGAAAACTTATCTTACCTGATGCATTTCATCCTCTGAGAGACTTTATCGAAGCAAAGTCAGGCAAACTATGGCGGGCACAAGGTAACATAATTCAATGTCTAATAAATAAAAGTAAGTGATGTTTTTGAAAAATTTTTTATTCAAATTAGTGTTTAAATTATTTTCATCTGGGATTAATTTATGTGTTATATATTTTATATATATATATATATATATATATATACTCTGTGTATTTAGCAGTAAAGGTTCTTTAAGGCAAATATTATTAAAAACATTTTGTGTTGATTAATTTTATTGATCGACTTTTCAAAATTATAAATAATCTTTTTATACAAGGAGAAAATTAAAAAATCCAAAATGAACTTCAAACAATTTTCGACAGATTTTCCTCCCATTCTGAGAAGGATTATTCATAATTTGGAAAAGTCAATCAGTAAAATTAATCAACACAAAATGTCCATTGTCTTCTATATAATAAATATGAATGTCAGTATGTCACTGTGTCACACTTTTTCAATTAAAGAGACACAACTCTCTAACTTTTCAGTAGCTCATCTCTATAAAAGGCAGGATGTGTGTGTGTGTGTGTAACGAATGCATGGCTGTAATTTTCAACAGATTTGCACCAAAATTTACATGCACATGCTCCAAGTTAGTGGGAAGGCCAAGACCAACTTTGCATTTTCCAACTCCCATTGATAGTCTGATTCTATGGCAGTTTTCATGTAGTTTGTGGCCATTTTTTACTGGCCAGAGTGAGAGCCAATAGCTGTCTGCCAAGAATAGACAGGAAGATTCTACTTGCCAGTGTGAAAGCCAACAGCTGACTGACATGAATGTTAACTAGCATGCAAAAAAAATCCATAGCTGCATTCATCACAAGTGGGAAAAATTTAAATCTGCATGGCACTTTACTCCGATTGGCTCATTCGCTTGCTTAAACTCAATGTTGATTCTGATTCCGTAGAACTGGATTCGGTGTGAAAAAGTATTTGTTGTTAACATTCTTTTTTCACATTCTACTGTTTCCAGTTATGAGTCCTTTTTAAAGCTGATCGTTTTGTATTTATTTTGTTTAGTTCTTTTTTCGTAACAGATTTAATTTTTAGTATAGAGCTTAGAAAAAATTTGCAGTGTGAGATAGGCAAGAAGTAAGGCATGTAGCAACATCAGCACGGCAAAGGGCACTCCTTTAAAGGCAAGGAAGGGCAAAAATATTTTAAGTCAAGTGATAGTGATTGCTGTATGAGTCGTACAATTTTTGAATCAAGCATGGGCAATGCCAGGCCATGCTACTAGTCTTCTATATAATAAATTTGAATGTGAGTGTGTCACTGTGTCACACTTTTTCAACTTTACTCTTAGAGGTTGTAGCCCAACATATCATACCATTTTGGAATCACGTTGACTCTGTCAGCAAATTAAAAACATTCTAGGCTGGATCCAGAGCCACAATCCTGAAATTTGGGATTCACAAGTTTTCATTACTGGGATTGTTTTCAATGATTTTTGTACATGATTTTTTGCAACAAATTTTTTTGTACAGTAGCAATTTTTATAACTTCGAAATAAATTTGGGAATAATCAAAATTAATTGCAAGACCCAGCGAAAATCACCCATGAAATAAAAATAATTGTTTGTACAAAAAGTAAGGACCTACATACATCAAATTGTCTTTAAAATAAGTGATAGCAGAAAAATTATCATTGAACTTTTAAAAGTAGGCTTAAATATTAATGCAATAATTAAATGCAGTGATCAATTTTGAGTTCTTCTCTAGTTTATTGTTGCTTATCACATCTACTCCTCCCAACCTAATGTGATGAAGGCCTAATTAAGAGCCCTCCGCAGGAGCTAGCCTAAATGCCACTGATAGGGTGGCTTTTAAGCTAGTTAATTGAAGGGATTCCTGGAAGTCCATGCTCAAGGAGGTACAAAAATTTGTTCTGACAAGTACAGCCCACACCTTACGAAGGGCTTTATCTATGTAATTTAATTTTTTTTTTTTTTTTGTCAGTGGAAAGTGTCATGATGCCATTTCTAACCTTAGGTTCCTTGGCAGGACCCGGAAAGAAATGTGTAAACGTCAGAAATCAAAGAAAATAAAAATGATAATAATATATATATATATATATATATATATATTGTTCTATTCTTATCTAGATCTTTGTGTCACTCATTGCATTCATAATCTTTTAATGTATCTATCTATATATCTATCTATTTCAGTCTGTTTATATCTATCAATCTATTTATCTAGCTATCTACCTATCTATGTCTCTATCTAGAAACACTCTGTCTTCATTACTTCATTACTCTTTTCCTAGGAATGTAGCAAATTTAAACAATATAATTATAATATGTGCGTGTGTTTCTATATTTGCACATACACACACATGTCGCCATTCATTATGCATATTTTCTTGCAGTTATTAATGGACAATTTTCATAGACTTTTGTCTGTTGAAAATGGCTTGAAACCAAAAATAAGAGGATCTATTCGTACGCTAAGATTTCTAATCGGATGGACCAATCCTGTATTATTTAAATGATTATTTTATCAATTGCAAACCAGTTTAGGTCACAATTTTATATGTGGCAATCAATAAAAGAAGAAAATAGAACCAGACAAAGCCAAGTAGGAAGGAGACAAGTGTTTTGCCATGAAATCAGGAAAAGAAGGATGACTTGTCTGAATCAAAGCTTATTAGTAAATCTATTTGTTGCACAACCATTAAGTATAAATTTGGAAGAATAGAAATAATAAAAAGAGATAAGGATTCAGATAAAGTAAATTTCATAGGTCTCAAAAAAATAGTTCCATATTGGTAATTTAATGACAAAAATATGTGTTCTGTCTGAACTTCTGGTATGAAGACCAAAGAACGCAACATTCAAAACAACAAAAATAAGGAGAATAATCCAAATGTAAATAGTGTGAATAATAATGTAAATTATGTTACTTATTTAATTTATACTTTGAAAACAAGTTCTTGAGGCTAAATAATGTTTTTATTAGTTGATATCGTATATATATAATACATTATATATATATATATATATATATATATATATATATATATATATATATATATATATACATATATATATATGATAAAATTATAGTTTTAAGGTATGCTATATTTATGAGTTAAAGTTCTTGATATTGGGGCTAGAGTGTATGTAAATATAAAAGTGGACATTGAGGTCAACACCCAAGACCAGCAGTCTGTTTCTTAAACATAATGATCAAGTAATCTCTCTTTCTCTTTCTCTCTCTCTCTCTCTCTCTCTCTCTCTCTCTATATATATATATATATATATATATATATACACACACATATGTATGTATTAAATGTCTATCTATATATATATTAAATATATATATATATATATATATAGAAGGAAATTACTGGAAAGTAATTGAAACTCACCTGAAGCGAGCTGAATGTGTAATGCTCCTCATGCCAATGACACTTCCACCGAGCTTCACTACGGCATATGACTTCACTGAATTTTGATGTGTTCCTCTCAAATTTATATTTAAACTGGAGTTATCAGGAGAGAATGTGCACCGTTTTGGGGCCTTCCTCTCAACGGTTTCAGTTGCACTCCGGCCCCCCTCACTGGTGTGAGGCCCCATTATAACGATATATAAGTCTTGTAGATAAACTAGTTCAAATGTGTAACGGCGAAATTAAATTTACAAAAATTTCGAAAAACGGCAAACCTCGCGTTCTGAGAATGCAATGTGACCCTCATTACGCATTCACGATCAGTCATGTCATGCCGTCATGTTCGCTGAAACACTCCATGGAGTATTTCGTTTTTTCCATATCCACATAGAACTATACTTAGTTATTTCTATTACATTCTATTATATATATTAAGTAAGGTGTATTTCAGTAGCAAGAATTCTGTCAAACATATATTGTTAAATAAAAAGTTCTGTCTATTAATTTTTTTATTAAATCTTTCAAATTTCTGAATGTTGTTTTGTTTTATCAGTAAATCTGACAAGATTCATATTAATTTTATTTTATATTATTTTTTCCTTAAGTACATTTGAATGTTTCACTATTTGTTTTCAACACAGAACAATCTTTAAAATGAATGGGGAAACATTCAAAAGTACTAAAAATAATATAAAATAAAAGTTAATATGAATTTTAGCAAATTTACCAATAGAACAAAATAATGTATTTGGAAATTTGAAAGATTTAACAAAAAAATTGATAGACAGAACTTATTATATATTATTTAACAAAACATTTTTTGAGAGAATATATATATATATATATATATATATATATATATATATATATATTTATATATAATATTAGTGGTCAATATGTATATATATATATATATATATATATAATATTAGTGGTCAATATATATATATATATATATAAATTTATTTATAATATTAGTGGTCAATATATATATATATATATATATTATATATATATACATAATATTAGTGGTCAATATATATATATATATATATATATATATATATATAATATTAGTGGTCTATATTTATATATATATATATATATAGATAATATTAATGGTAAATATACACATACATATGCAAAATATATAGATATATATGCATAGATGCATACACATACATATATATTTTTTGAATAAAAAATTCCAAGAGGATAGAATCCAGGACAGAATAAGGATATAATAAAAAGGCTTAAACACTAATATTCCATGGTCATAATTTATTCCATTGGAATTGTAAATATGATCCAATTCATTAGACCTACAAATTCAAAAAAGAAAACAAAAAAAAAAACAATTCCAGAAATAAAATGGAAATTAGAGAGTAAAGTATGAGAAAAAAAACGAATGTTAGAGCTAAAAAGAGAGGGTAACAGACGAGAGGAGGTGGGAGATTCTTTTTTTGTTTTCTTTTTGGATTTGTCGGTCTGATGAATTGGATCGTATTTATGATTCCAATGGAATAAATTATGACCATGGAATATTAGTGTTTAAGGGTTTTTTTATTATATATATATATATATATATATATATATATATATATATATATATAAAACTTATGGTCATATATATATATATATATATATATGTGAAAAATGTATGTATATAAATATAAATAAATATATATATATATATATATATATATATAATTATTTATATATTATATGAGCAGTACTTATTAGAAAGCACTCAATATCAGAGATAGAGCTACCAAACCAAATATCCAACCAAATATATATATATATATATATATATATATATATATATAAACTCCCAAGGGGATAGAATTCAGGTAGAACTCAATATCCAGAACAGAGTAAGAATATAATATAAAAGGCTCAAATACTAATATTCCATGGTTATAATTTATTACATTGGAATCGTAATCACGATCCAATTCATCATATATATATATATATATATATATATATAATTATACATTTTACCAGTTTGTGACTGGAAGGAATAACTCTAAGGAGGATATAAATACAGGGAGAACTAAATGTAGACTACAGAGCATTATAATGATAATAAGTAGACGTAGACTTTAATTCTCCATTTCATTTATTGTTTTTATTTCAAGAACACCAAGATGTTCATCTCTTCAGAACAAAATCTCCTCTGTAAATGGAGAAAGTACACTGAATGGACACATTAGATTGGTAGTGGGGAGGGAAGGTGAGCGAAGGCATGGGTAAAGAGAGGGCTAAGGGATCAGTGGTTAGTAGTAGTCAGTTCACCCAGCCAAGAATTTACTCTATACTTTGAGATTTTAATATTGGGTCGTATTTTATATATATATATATATATATATATATATATATATATATATATATATATATTATATATAATAAATATTTTTTAATTTTAATTCAAGACAAAGTAATTTATTAAAGTAAAAATGTATAGAAAGTGCACTAATTTCTGAGTCTTCCACAGTAAATTTACATCCTGGTTCATACAACATATCACATTTTCCTTGGGCACTTCGACGTGGTGTAATGGTTAGCAAGCTTATCTAGCTAAATCAATTACAACTAAGTAGTGAGTTCAATCTTAACTGGGTGCCCCATAATTTCGGCCTTGTGCCATATCTAAGCTATGCTTAGAAAAACACCATATCATTTCCTAACAAAGCAACTTCTTCAAACTATGTAATGTTTTTATTGAGGGAATCTACCAGCTTGATCCACAATCTGCAAACTAGCAACAACCTTATGGTAGATCACACAGGCACTGCCAGAGCTTCCAGCAGATTAATCTGACCCTGGAAAATATCTCAATTCTCTGCCAAGACTGTGAGAGATGGAGGAACAAGGTGACTCTCATTGGCACAGTCATGATCACAAGTTCTGTAACCAGTTAGGTTCATAGTGGCAGCACATGTACTGCAGCTGTAGCAGCAGTGATGTGTCTTGGGTAAGATGGCCTGACAGAGGCCATCCCTTTCCAGGATGATTTGAATTGCTAGTATTCCTTCTTCAAAAATGGTTGCCAACCAAGACTATAGATCCCAGTCTATCCTGCTATTTATCCATAGCTTGGAAGAGAAGAAATGGATTCATACCTTTCCCAAGCTTATTTGAACATAAGTGTATCTAACCAACTCAACCATAATAAGAACTTGTCTCTTCGATTTCTCATTCTGAGCCACTATCCATTACACCATCTGCACATCCAGATCCACTATTAATTCAATATATACAATTTCTATATCATTTCTCCTAAAGTTTTATATCCATAGCAACTGTTAAGAAAGACATGTATTATTTCTATGATATGTTGAGTTATCAATATGAAAAATAGATTCTCTCTAAATAGTTTCTTATAAAAAAGAAAATATATATATATATATATATATATATATATATATATATATATATATATATATATATATATATATATATATATCCAGTAAAATGTTGCTGAATTATTCTTACAAAATTAATATATACCTGATAGCATTTTTTTATGTTTTTTTAAAGAAATATTTTTTATAACCATTATAAGTGAAGGAAATTGAGACCCACCATGTAATTATATTCTGCATTCTAATTCAGCAAATTTCAAACACACGTCTCTGGTAGTTTTATTTTCTCATATATATATATATATATATATATATATATATATATATATTTGTGTGTGTGTGTGTGTGTGTGTGTGTGTGTGTGTGTGTGTGTGTGTGTATTTTTTCTTCAAGGTTTCTCTTTACTTAAATCATTGACTTTCAGTCTCTATGTTTCTTTTTCAGCCTCTTCCCTCCCCCAACTCTTTTTCTTTTTTTTCTATACATTTTTGTTTCCTTTTCTTTTTTACAATTTAGATTTTGTCTTCTTTGTCCCTTTACTCACCCACTTCCTTATTATTTACAGTATTGAAGCTTGGTTCCTGGGTATACATCGCCCAGGCAGCATCACTTCTCTTCGCTGAAAGGGTGAGGCGTCAAAGACAAAGTCTGATGCTTGCACCAAAAGTTGACAAAAGTGAACAATTGCTGAAAGTAATGCAAAAGCATGCAGGTCCTTCAATTAAAAAAAAAGAAAAAAACATTGTGCAGAATTTTTGTCTCATGGTTTAGCAAATAAGTATCCTTTACTACCTTTTTTTTTTGTTGGTATCCACACCCATAATAGGTATAGATATAGGATAGCAGTTTTAAGTACTGAAACTAGGATCAGCAAGCTGGTTTCACATTCTGTCTATATTTATATTCAGGCTAGTATCTGCTAATATAATTTTGAGAACTTTTACAGTGAAGCAATCGTTAAAAAATTAGAAGTCCTACCAGGATTGTTTATTGGCAGCCACAATCTTAACAACATTTGATATGCAGGTGGCACAGTTTGGTTTGGTTTGGTTTGTTTTGTTTTATGGTATATCAACCTTATCCTCATTTTGGCCAAGGATATCATTCTCCAGATTCAACAACCACCATATTCCCCAAATCTCACCCTTGTGACTTTTTCCTTTAAAAAATCAAATCACACTTGAAAGGAACAAAATTTTCAAGATGTTGAGGAAGTCCAAGGGAATGTGATGAGGCAGCTGCTTGATATGCCAAGAAAGGAGTTCCAGGAATACTTCTATCAATGGAAATGATACAGGATAAAGTCTGTGACTTCAGAAGGAGATTAAATTGTGAATTGATATATGTAGAAGTTTTCTTTTTATACTCTCTGATATGACCTTGCACCAGTCCCAATACTCTCTGATAAGATCTTGCACAAGTCCCAATACTCTCTGATAAGACCTTGCACAAGTCCCAATACTCTCTGATAAGACCTTTCTAAACTGTGAATGTGGACATGAGTGTTCCTTTAAATGTTCTGATATCATTCAAGTGAAATATAAGCATTCTCATCATCATTGTTGTTCTAAAACCAACATACATATTAACATTTTTATCAGAGATGCAATCTCCTAAAGGACATTTAGATTGATATACAATGTTGGTCTTTTGTAAGATGCTAGTTGACAGAGAAGAATTGTTATGGATGACTAGGTTGGTTGTATTAAATTTAGTATTGTATGTAATTAATTTTATTTTTTTACTTTGATCAGTGGGGGATTGTGGTGTATTCACTAATGTCATGGTAGCAGGAATTAGGCTTGTTTTCACAAAGATAAAAACAGAAAAATAAACATACACAATCACAGGAAAAGCATTATAAATTGTATGTTAATTTCATACAATTTTATTTATGTATTTGTGTGTATAGGTATGTGTATTTTTTTATGTTATAATACTGTTATGGTACATGTTATAAAATGGAGCAATTTACTCCGTAATATTACAAGTCATATCACAGAGGAAAGTTACGCATGTGTTGTCTTCCTGATGATTTTTGGTAAAAAGAATGAATATAATGTCTTTTGGCGGGATGTCGATATTTCTGGCAGGAACAGTTTTTGTTGCATGCTGGGAGTAATTTTATTCTTTTTATTTTTTATTTAATTTATATTAAACAAAGTTTAAATGTTATTGTTTTATTTTATTTATAATTTTCATTATTATTATTATTATTATTATTATTTTCACCATTTACATTATTCGGACTAATGTTCTCATCATTGTTGCCATATTTATTACAACGTTTTGGCCGTTGTACGCTCCAGCCTTCTTCAGGTGGTTGGAATTTCAAACTGAACTCTTTATTTTGCTCAAACGGTAGACTGTTCTAGTTCCACGTGCCATGTTTAATGGATGTCAGTTATCAGTTATCTCCTGTTAATTTCCCTCTGAAAGTTCTCCACTGCCTTAACATAATACATAATACCTCATCTCAAAAATATAGACAGATATTATTATTTTATATTTTATTTTTATTTCTTTATAACAATAATAATATCCCTACAGAATATATTAGGTTTTAAGTGTCTTTTTATGCATCTATGCATCTTTCCTCCTGCTTATATTTACAATGCATTTGATTATGGTACAATAGTTTGATGTTTAGACTTATTTGAGGATGTATTATGTTCATTTTTATTTATGTTAATATTCCCAATGTGTGTAATATATATATATATATATAGTTAAACCTAGAGAGCTAGACAAACTTACCAAGGTTTCACCTAAGCGGATCGTCAGGGAAGGCTGGCTAAAAAGGTAACAAAAGAACGAAATATTTATAGTCTATAAACAAAAAATCATAGCCACATGACCAAAAAAAAAAAAAATACAATCCACTTAGGTGAAACTTTGGTAGGTTTGTCTGGCTTTCTAGGTTTGACTAGGTCTGCTCTACTTACTGTATTGAGCATTTTATTTAGTTATTTTGCTTACTCATATTGGGGTTTTTTCTTTGGACTTTGGATTTGCATGCTAGACGATTATTTTCAGCTAGCATACATGTTCTTGGTTCTTTCTTTTTTTATACCTTTTTTTTCCTTTTTGGTATTGGTTTGATTTATTCAAAATCATGATACCAAAGGTTTTCCGGATGAGTATAATTTCTTATACTTATAAGATTATTATTACTACTAATATATATATATATATATATATATATATATATATATATATATATATAGAAAGTATCCAAAACAAAAGTGAAGAAGATAAGACAAATTGGAAAAGCTTATCAACGATGCGTTCCACTGACATGACATCTGTTGGGCTTGGCTTCTTCAGGCTGAAATGAAAGACAAATCTGTGGGTAAGCCAAAAGTATTGGCAATTTTGAGAAAATCCAGCTCAATCTCAATATAGCTGGCTAAACATGGATTACCATCAGCAAAAAAGAAGAAATATATTAGAAAGAGGCTGCCTCTATATGGATCTGGAATTCACCACACTGTGATGGAAAACAAAGTGTTATTGTGAGGTACTGCTTGGGGTGACTTGGGTTTGGGATGATGATGATGATGATGATGATGGTGCTGGTGGTGCTGGTGATTCTGATTCTGAAATCATTCCTTAGCTCATTCATCATTTGTTTGACAAAGCTTACTTCATTTGATACTTTCAAAAACATTTTACAGCAATATTGTGGATTAGCTGTTGATATATTTCTTCCTAGGTCAATATTACAATATGCTTACGTGAGCAAACATGCTAAATTGGATATGATGCTCAGATCTGAGTGTAATGACAAAAGTACGCAGGTGTAGACTTTAAGAAAGCTTTATTCAGCTGAGAATACAAGGCTTATGTATAGTGTCCTTTTATAGTCCTAGTAAACAGAAATAGCTCTCTCAAAGAGGAGTGTAACGAAACAAGGGGAGACCACTCTTGATTATTCATAACACTGATTTCAAGAGATTTTCTCATAGGCGTATATGCACATATATAACTGGCTGATTCTGTAAAACTGAAATTTTATACAACTGACATATTTTTAATAGAATTACATGTATAAATTAATTATGATATTTTATGAGAGTTATGTTTTTTTTTTAATCTTGACTAGTTTAAGACATTTTTTATTTACTCTACTGAGCTCAGTGTAGTACACTTCACATTTTGGACCAAAAAAATCACATGATATATTTACTGTTTGCTAGGGTCATGATAAAGCATACAATTTGATCACATATCTTTCAGTTAGAAAAAAATGACAATTTACTTCTAGTTTAGTTTATATTTTACTGCTATATATACAAAATGAGGGAGACAAACACAGAATGCAGACATTGGAAATCTTCAAGAGAAAAGGTAAAAAATGAAAATAAAATAAGGATTGAAAGAATGAAAAACAGCGATATTTTGGGGAAAGAAAGGGAAATTGGAAACAGGTAGAGAGAAAAAAGGAAATTAAAAAAAGGACAGAGTCAAGAAGGTTTGAAAGTAGAATAAATGAAATGAGTGAGTTCAAAGAAAATAAAGAGTTAAAAGTAAGAGAAATCAAAAAGAAGAATGAAGAGACAAATGAAAGAATTTAAAGGAAATAAAAAAAGAAGAGGTGGAAAATCTCAGTGAAAAAATCTAAGTTTAATCAGTAAAAACAGATGAATAGAAAAAAGAAACTGAGAAAGATGAGAAAACAAACAAGAGAAACCATAGGAGCAAAAGCAAAGAAAGAAAGAGTGAGTGAGTGAGTGAGTGAGTGAGTGAGTGAGTGATCGATCAATCAATCGATTGATCTATCTATCTCTCTATCTATTTATCTATCTATCTTTACAATCTTAAGAATCTGCTGTTTTTATTTTCATTTTTTTTGTAATATATTTTATTCTTTCTTTGGTTAATCAAACTGACTTGGTACTGAAATTTCCAAACCATTGATATATTCTCTTTGATGTTCAATTGGTTATCAAGAGACAGAAGGCTTGTGTGTGTTTGAAATCAAGAGAATAAGAGAGAGTATAACAAAAAAAAAGTAGTATTGTGAAACAAAGATGGCAAGAAAAAAGAGAAATGTAGAAGAGAGAAACACATAGGTCTGTATCTTTATAGACAAAGAGAGAGAAAGAGATTGAGAGGGAATTATACTGACAAAAAGAAGAAAATGAGTGGGAAGACAATCTCAGAGAGAGGGAGAAAATTGAGAGAAAAGAGAGATAGGGTAAAAGAAAATAGTAAGGAAAAGAAAGAAAAGACAATGTTTAACAGATGTTGATTTTCACAAGAAATGGTAAATGGTGCTTTTATTTTCAGGTAATTTTCCATAGAATTACAGCAGAAAATCAGTTATTCATGTCGTCTTACATAATGCAAACAACTGTAGATATGAACACATTGGTGGACATTTACATGTTATATATATATATATATATTAAATAAACTCTTTTACATGTACATGGTGAGATGGGTAAATTGTTGTCATTTTTATATTTTTAATTTTGCTCATACATTCTTTTTGATTTTGTCAACTACACAGTATAGTAGGGTCAGTTGGGCACCATCTGGGAGAAAATTAGCACCATGATCCAATTCACTCCACCAGAAATTTTGAAACGGCATGCTGTACTGTTTGGCATTCACATTGGAAGAGCCAGTACAAACATTTCAGAGTGTTTGGATGTCAATCTACGGACAGTGTAGAGGATTTGGAAACAGTTGGATGAGTCTAATTGTGATTACAAAGGTGTTTTGAGTGATCACTAGTGATAGTGACATTATGCCTCCATTCATCTTCCCACAGAGCATCAGACTCCACATGGGAGCCTATATAAAGTGCCTTGTGGAGGTAGTGCTGCCTTGGGTCAAGAGGGTCGCTGCTGGAAGACCCTATGCCTGGCAACAGCACACTGCACCATGACACACAAGTAGGAGTACCATTCATGGCTGTCAGACAATTTCTGCAACCATATCATCCCTTAAATCTGGCCACCTAACTCCCCAGACTGCAACCCCCTTGATTATTATGTGTGGGATGCAGTTGAGTGAAAAACCAACAAAACTTCTTGTAACACCACAGGTAAACTGAAGGCAAGGATTATGGCAGCATTCACCAAATTAAAGTAGGAGACCGTCCAGAAGAGATGCAGGAGATTCTGAAATTGTCTGGAGTTGAAGCTAATGCTGATTTCATTGAATAAATTAATTCTTTAGTATTTTAAAATAATTTGTGTAATTTTGGTCAATATATCTGTTAAAATTAGATGTAAGTGTTATTTTCATTTTTGCATAAATTAGATGACAATTTATCCATCGCACATTCTATTTAAACATGCCTACCCAATCCAATTTCTATAAACAGACTTTTGTTAATTTACATGGTATCATTTACATTCCTATTCAATCTGGGGAATAGAAAGAATGGAAAAGATGATGTTTCTTCCTTTCTTTCTTTCTGTCATATATATGAGGAGATGCCAAAAAGTTTTTAGCCTGCCACCTCCACACTTCTCATAAACTGACCAGATGACAAAAAATCAAATTTATTTTTTTTACCATTTCTTGGTTATGCACACCTTCATAAATTTACAAATATCCAAATTCATTCATATGCATATAAACATATATTGCTGAAACCTCCTGGGAAGTGCACTGAAAAATTATAAAAGTTCATCAATGAAACTCTGGAGTCAAGGTGCTGAATATAACATCAATCGGCTAAGTGACAAATTTTATTTTTATTACAGCAAAGAAGACACTCTATAAACACAACCAGTCATGACTAATACCCTAGAAATAGAAAAAAAATAAGTTTACCATTTAAGCAGTAGTTTATTAATAATAAAGCACAGATGCAAGTGTACATGTGCCTGTGTAGGTACATGTTTATGTGTATATATGTGCATGTGCATATATATATATGTACATGCATGTATACATGCATGTGCACTGTATAAATACAGGTATATGCACATAAATTCAAATAATAATAAACAAAAATTTTATTATAAATAAACCTAAACTTCTACAATTAATACCTTAAGCACTTAAGATACCACCAAATCAAATAAGAAAACAAAATAATACCTATAAAAAGAAGACCTATAAAAATATTTACTTTATCATTTAAGCATTAATATCAGTTATTTATATAAAAAATGAAATACATTTTTCTTAATTCAAGAAAAGACTATAATGCTCAAAAATTAAAAACAATGTCTAGAGAGCTGCAATTGAAAGAAATGAGGAAAAGAGAAAAACAAGAAAATGCTAAGGAATGAGTGTAAAGTGGAGAAAAAAAGAGGAAAAGGACAAATAAATTCAGCACACTACACGTACACACACACACATGAATGCACATTTGCACAGATGGCCACATGCGTGTAAATGCACACAAACAATGCAGAAAAAACTTGCACCAATGACAAGTACATAAAATGAAAAATCTAACAATATAAGCAGTCAATTGCTGATACGCCTTGAAGTGTGGACAGACACAGATCTGTCTACGAAACTCTGGAGTCAAGATTCTGAAGGTAACATCAATCAGTTATGTTTTATTTATATTAATTATATATATATATATATATATATATATATATATATATATACAGTCATCCACAGACAGACTGTTTCACTGTTTCACAGCTCATCAGTGTGTCTAGACATCTGATCGCTTCAAGCTGAAATCGAAACCCAACCGATTTGGTAACAGTCAGAGATTCTAACCCCTAGGCTATTGACACCTGGCATAGAGATAGGTTAATTTTTGCATATTTATATCATAATAAACACACTAGTGACCTAGATAACCCATTCCAGTTAGGAGAGTTTTGCATTATCACTAGTAATAGTGACAGTTTACAAATTTGCGCTTTTCTCTTCACAGTGTTCAACCGAATTAATTATTTTTTGGGAGCTAATATCGTCATCCACAGATAGACTCTTTCACTGTTTCACAGATCATCAATGTGGCTAGACATCTGATTGCTTCAAGCTGGGATCGAAACCTGACTGATTTGGTATCAATTGAAGATTCTAACCCCTAGTCTGTTGACGCCCAGCAGGGAGAAAGGCAAAGTTTTGCATATTTATTTTATCATAAACATGGCAGTGACCTAAAGAACTCAGTCCAGTTAGGAGTGTCTTGCATTATCACCAGTAATAGTGATATATATTATACTAATTCATAATTGGTAGGGATAATTCCAAGGAGGACATTAATCCAAAAGAGCTTAATGTAAGTAGCAGAGCAATATTATAATAATAAGTAAAGAAAATCCTTAAAAATCCACCTCAGTTATAATTTATTTCATGAATATATTTAAATATTCATCACCACTTCTTTTTTTTAATATTAAATTGAAATTTTTCTTTTTCTTTCCTCCTTTTTTAATATAAAAACTTTTTCCTTTTGCTTTTTCTTTTTTCCTTTTTTTCTATCATTTGAATGCATTGATTTCATTTCTAAAAAACCTTCAGTCTGAACAGATGAATATTGAAATATATTCATGAAATAAATTATAACCAAGATTGACTTTTAAGGATTTTCTTTACTTATTATATATATATATATTAATGTATATTTGGACAGCAACCTCTTCTTTTAAATATCTTTCATTAAATATGACAGACAAGGAAGATTTAATGAATTTTTCATTTAGTTTTTCCAGCATCCTTACAATTTCCATTTTTTAGGAGTAAGGGAGTACAAAAATTTTCCATAATTTTCATTATCCCTCTAATTCTGTAGCCATTTTCCATCCACACTCAATATGCAATGGCTCCTATTCAAAACAACACAAAAATGAAATACAACTTAAACTCTCAAAACATGAAGAAAACCTAATGACGCCAAAAACAAAACCCCCTTGATATTGGTTACCAGATTAATTTTTGTCTATATTAAATGAAGTGTAAAACAATATACCTACATCCATCCATATATATGAATTCATACTTATTATATATATATATATATATATATATATATGAATTCATACTTATTATATATATATATATATATATATATAGTACACACATACAAACACCATGAGATAAACACACACACAAGAATTAAGACGCATATACATATATACTAATACCACAAAAAATGAACATGTAACATCTACCAACCAATAAAAAAAATAAGAACAAAGGAGAAGAAGAAAAAGATGATGATGATGATGATGATGATTCATCTTCTTCCCATTTTGCACCCAATTTCGTTCAGAATGGCACCTCTTGGATGAAACCTTCTTCTTAATTGGATGTATTTTTCTGCCAAACTGTACAACACAGGTAATCAGTATGTCTTCGCTTTCATCACACTTTCAAACAGGTTGCAGATGAGTCATATTATTACGAAATGATTGCTGGACTGTGTTGAAGTTTGAACAACCGAAACATCACAGAGATGTCATTCATATAATTCCAGCTTACATGACATCTGAACCAACTTTCTTCAGGAACCTGAAATTATTAATAAATCCGACACTCTCCTGTGATTGCTGCCAGAGAAGAAATAAGAAAGTCATAGATCTTGGTTTAGTTTGTGAATTAGTGCTTCCAGTAAGTGATTACTGTTGTACAATTGTGTATCACCTGAAATTTCAGGGAATCCTCATATTTGGTTAATAGTTATAAAGTTGATGCAAAACTTACCAGTGTCATCATTTAGACAGTGTTAAAAAGATCTTAGAAGTGTATTTGAAATTTACTCATTCTTTTATTCATTGTCCAGTCAACTATAATATATTGTTCACAGGCCTTGGAAAAAAATTCAGAAACTAAGAAAATGGATTCCAATTAAACTTAAGGAAAAGAACATTGGTAAATGTTTGAACAAATGTCTCTTGCTTGATACAGTGTAAAAAAAAATGATCAGTCTTAAATCTGAGTAGCCACAAATTTGAGGTGTAGGAAATTGAACAGTTGTAATAATTTTCAAAATTAAAATATAGCAAAATGGATAGTCACAACAATTTTTAAAATTATCAGGCTCCGAGACTAACATAGTTATGAGCCCATCCCCCCCCCATATGGAGCCACTCTTTAACTTGCCCACATACGTCTTCAATTTGTTTTTACCTTTTTTTAGCAGTATTTACATAGTTTGAAGTAAACTTATTTCAAATTCTTTAAATAAACTAGAATAGCTATCTTTTGTTTGTTAATAGAAATATTCTTTAATAAATACCACTATTCTACTATTTATTGCAAATCAAATTAGCACAAATTTCAACACAACCATAGTAAAAAAAAACAGATTTTTTTATAACCAGTATTATAACAGTAAGTCAATCAAAATAAACAAGTTTGTCATATTGATATCATTTCAGTTCATGAAACTATTTAGAAGTTAGAACATCTAGAAAATTAAAATCATTGCTCTATAAAAGCTAAGGGCCTGAGACTGCAGGCTATACTAATCTAAAGGATAATCTGGCCCTGATCACAACAATTTTTAAAATGAAAATCTGAGCAGTGTTTTCTCTCACCTGTCATCACCCACCTCTTAACACTTTAAAACACAGACTTACATACCTGTAGTTGCAGCTACAGATTGGCTGTGATTTGATGAAAATCCTTCTCATGTAAAATAGTACAACAACTGCCATGTAAATTTAGCAGTAATGCTATCTACCATGAAAGACAGCCTTTTAGTACTGCCCAGTTATTGCTTGCCCTGTCTCCACTGGGTCCAAGTACATACTGCCTGGCCCAGGGATTGAACACACAATTACTATGTCACCAACACTTTAATCCACTATTAAAAATAAGAGCTAGACAAGATATCCCTAGACATGAGCAGTGGAACAAGAACAGTATGACACCTTAGAAGTAGAGGATTCTGTTCAGAATTACCTGTAGGTTAGGCAGATGGATATACACCTGATAAAGGCCAGAGGGCACAACGGCCAAAACATTGTGAGAACAACACCAAAGATGACGATATCAGTACGCATGTAAATAAAATTTTTTTAGTTTCATGTTAAAGCTTTTCATATTTCTCCAGGAAATTTCATCCTCAACTTCAAAAAAAGTAGGTAATAATAAAAACCGATAAGCTTATATTGGAAGAAACACGAAGATATGACCCAGTAGTTTGTGAAATGTTTGTCCTCTACATAAATGCATATGCACAGACCGATTGTTCTGGGTGCAGAAAATGTTATTATTAAATTAGATGATGGTGAATGGATTATCTTGCATCAATATTTCTTACTTCAGCAGAATATTAATAACACTGAGTGATAATTCCTAACTTTAGTGTCTATTTTTTCTTTGTATCTCATTTTATGCATGTCTATAAAGCTAAAACATTATTTAGACTATTATCCTCATTGCCATATTCACAATGTTTCGGCCATTGTATGCTCCAGCCTTCTTCAGGTGTTTGGAATTTCAAACCAAACTCTTTTATTTCATCCACCGGGGTAGATTGTTTTAGTTCCACATACCAAGTCTCTTCCCTTTAACTCAACTCTCCAAGTCTTGGTTCACCACTGCTGTGGCCTGGTATTGAACTCCCAACTCTTTGGGTTTAGTCACTGGATCTAACCAATGTCTTTATCCACTGGGCCATGTGTCCTTGAGAAACTCTGTGGATGAATTTCTGGGAGTTATAAACCTAATGTTTCCACAACCGTTTTTATACCTGTGCTCATATTGCAATTTTTTTGATATTATTCTTTCATTTTCTTACTAGAGCTTATATTGCAATTTTTTTTTTTTGTTACTGCATATGGGACTAGAACAATCTACCCTTTACAAAAATGTATTGCTGGTAATATTTTTTACTATGAAAATATATTGCTGGTGCCTTCACAATAAAAATTTATTTCTACACTTTCAAAGTGTTTTGACCCCAATTTGGATGTTCACTATTTGCCTATAGCTGGGACCCTAACAGGTGCTACCACCTCAGGTCAGGATGGACCTGAGAACAACTGTAATTAAGAGGTTGTTTTGATCAGTGGCCTTGGTGCCGGATGTAGTTTATTGTCATACCCAGGACAGGCAAAAAATAGGGGGTTGCACTGTACGCAGGTAATTTTTTTGAAGAGGTTAAAATCATGCATTTTTGGTGGCCAGTTGCATGCAGCAATAAAAGGAAAGAAACTGAGGCTATGTAGAAGGCAATTGCAGTGTAAAGGAGCTATAGTAATCAGGGATGAACAAGAACAAAAGTACAGTATCTAAATTGTTGTATCAGATATTTTATGGTAAGTGGTTTTTCTCATCATTTTAAGGTAGCTTTGTACAAAAAAAAAAATGAAGACCATCTATTTGCTATAAAATATATCCAGGATGATGCCCAGTATCGCATTATTTGGCTATGGTAGGTCTACTGTTATTGCTCAGAAGCTGGAGTTGCATTGTACACAAGCTATATTAAAAAATTAGGTTTTTCACAAAAGAATTTCACAAGAATGATGTAGGCTTAAACATGAGTATATACGGTAATTCTATTTTCATTTTTTCAGCTTTTTTTTCTGAAATTATATCCCAGTAACTTCTAGTTAAGAAAAAATCTTCCAAATCTTTTTTTTTTAGTATCTGTCTATATTTCTGAGACAAGGTATTATGTACACTATTTACATTATTCAGACTATTGTCCTCATCTTTGTCGCCATATTTATTACAACATTTCAGCCATTGTATGCTCCGGCCTTCTTCAGGTGGTTGGAATGTCAAACTGCACCCTTTATTTCACTCACTGGGATAGACTGTTCTAGTTCCACGTGCCATGTTTAATGGATGTCAGTTATCAGTTATTTCCTGTTAATGCCACTCTCCAAGTTCTCCACTGCCTTAACCGGGTATTGAACTGACACTCTTTGGGTCCTGTCTCTGGATCTAACTAATGCCTTTATCCACCATGCCATGTGTCCTTTAATCAAATACTAAACACTTTGATAAAAAGAATTTAGATGATTATTGTTCTTTTAAGAACCTAACGTTTGGTTTTGATTTCCTTATTTAGCAATTTAAAAGAAACAGATTTTTCAAAAAGTTATTTTATGCCACCAATATTCAGAGAACTTAAAACGATTACTTGGCTACTTATTTTAGAATATAATTTTTCTTAGAATTATTGCTGTGTGACACAAACAATAGTCAGTACATTATTTAAACAAATTAGACATAATTAATCAACAGTGCCTTTTTATAGTCATCTGTCACTTATATTGTTGCCAACTAAGACTTTACAGTCACTTAATTAGTGCTGCAATCATTCTAAGTAATGTGGTAATAAAAATAAATGCTGTGTAATATGTTTTATTATTCAATTTATACTAATTTAAACAACAAGCAGTATTCCCTAGAGTCCTAGATTTTTCCAGCATTTTCCAGCAGTTCCTAGATTTTAATCTTCTGGTAGACTATAACTCATTCCAGTCATGTGATAGATCTAATGGATTATTTGTAGACTGTCCTTGTGGTATGAATTCATGAATTTTTTTCCATATTTTCTGGCATTTTTGCCTGTGATTTAGTCTCCCTGAATGCTCATCATATTAAACTTGACTGGCATTGAAGTGTATATGCCACTTAAAAAACTTGCGTTTGATCTAAAGAATGTTTGCCAAAAGGCTGATGAAGCATTTTGAGGTACTGGTAGCATTTTTGCCAAACTTTACATATAATTTGATAGAGAGACATTGTTGGAATTTATCAACCCTTGTAACAATTGCAGAGTCATTCCAATGTAACATTACAAAATTTTACAGAATAATTGCTTGCAAGTACATGTTTCAAGTAGACAGGATAATAATTCCTTTTTGGAGAAAAATTCACCTTCAGACATCCTAATTCAACCATTACCTTTTTATTGAATATTCAAGAATTTTTCACCAACATCTTCATTTAGGATTGCAGCCTAAACATTCTAGGACAAAGCATTCCCTTACTGAAAATTGTAAAAAATTACTTTAAAAAATTCCAATGAAGCCTTTTAGTCCAACCACCCTATCTATTTGAAACTCAAGTGTAGACAGCCCAAAACCTATTGGCTGATTGACTTAGTAGGCTGGATACTAATGAGAATTAGATGGGTATGTATTTCCATAAAAGTAAGATCACTGCATGTAAAGCCCAAGAATTTTCTGATACCTACTTGTGCATTAATGATTATTTTTTTAAAATCATTTCACCCCTGTAGTGAAAGAGATAATCAGTTACACCGAAAAAAAATGTTCATGTTCTGTGTGTGATCTGCTGAAGAAAAATTACCAAAAAGTAGTTAACAAAAGTCTATTTCAATGACTAGAATCTATGCTAATGTTCTCCCCTCCCCTGAAGGGTGTGACCAATCAGAAAGATCTCTTGATGAACCAAAACCTTTGTTTTTTGCTTATAAAGGCAGAAGGTTTTCTGAGCTGGTGGGCCGAACACACGTTTTTGCTCATGAGAAGTGAAGGTTGGACGTGTGACCTCATTTTGTCATTTCTACTTTGTTTGTTGGACTGTCACGATGGGCTATCATTTGAACTGCGATTTGGCTACAAGTGTTGCGGTCAAGAAACAGAAGGAATCTATTGCAGTTGCTACTATAAGTTGACAGTCTTTTCTTTTCTTTACTACAACAACCCCACACAAAGCAATAATGCCACTAGGACACAAATTATTCTTCTCTTGCCTTTAATATGTTATGTAAGTGTTTGCAATCAATCTTTGCCCCTGTTCCATGAGCAGGCATTCGTGTTTCAATAACAAGTGTAGAGAAGGTTAGTGAGTGTTCCTGCCCAACACTTGGCCTTCTATCACCATTATATGTCCTGGAAATTTCAGCAGTCTTTGATTGTAATTGTCATTTTCCTTTTTGTTATTTTTTTTCCTTAAATCTTCCTTTCTGTTCACATGTTCTGTCTTTGGTATTCATAGCATTTTTTAGTAGAAGAATATCTCTGTCACTTTAAATCTTTTCTTTATCTGTGAGGAAATTGTGCAGAATTTTTTTCATATAGGAGATTAGTTATTATATAGCAGTTCAGTACCAGGTTCTGTAGAAGACTAAAAAAACAAAAAACATTGATAGAGATCAAATAAATTGAACTAAAAATTGTTGAAGTGTATATGCTGTTCAAAAAACTTGAGAATATTTGCCAATTTGAGATTCTTAGTAGCATTTTTAGCAAACTTTATATATAATAGAGTCAGTTGAACAATGAAACAAAATGAAATCCAATACTTTAATTGCCTTCTTAATTATAAGATGAATATAATCAGAGACAAAGAGTTCCCAGATTTCTTGTCCAGGTTTTCCTTATGTTGTGGCCTGTTTAGGGGCCAGAAAAGAAAAACATGGAAGATGAAGGTAGGTTGAACAAGTGTATTGAAATAACAGATACATACAAAGCAAAAGTGTTAGTAATAAGCAGATAGTAGTGTCCGTCCAAATGATAAGGTTACTCTGCATCTTGGCTGTCTGACGATTACTCAATGACTGTCTTAACAATTCCCTTAGGAAGTCTCGCAGTTAGTATTTATGAAAGGAGGAAGATTTCATTCTACAGTAAGAGGGTTTACCACAACACCTTAATAATTGGCAATGTATTCAATAATTCACAAATCATTCAGCAATCATGATTGAGGTTTCAGTGCTTCCTTCACTGCCAATTTTTGAATATGTTTTTTTTAATGCTTCCAAAACTAGACTGCTTTCTATTAATCATCAGAGAGACCCATTGCCTTTCATTAGCATGGCTGATGCTAACCTCCAACAAAATGACTTGTGCCTTCTTGGGTTAACATTCTAAGCTGACATGAATTGGAAAGACTGTTGAATCTGTTACTAGGTCAGCTGCTAAGAAAATTGGTTCAGTGTGTCATGCTAGACAATTTTTCTCTCCAGAATCTATCTTACATATCTATAAGTCTTCCATTAGCTCATGCTTAGAATATTGCTGCCACATATGCCACATATTTATCTAGATTGGTTTGGTTGGGTTTGTTTTATGGCATATTAACCTCAATGGGTTATTTAATGCAGACCAGATTTTTATTGCAGGTAATATTTTTCCAAAAATATATTGCTGCTAATATATTTTTTTTCCAAAAAATGTATTGCTGACAATATTTTTTTCTTCAAAAATTTATTGCTAGTAATAATCTTTTACAAAAATGTATTGCTAGTATTAAAACCTATTTTCACACTTTCATAATGTTTTAACCCCAATTTGGGGTTAACTATTTTCCCATAGCTGGGACCCTAATAGGTGCTACCATCTCAGTCAGGGTGAACCTGAGAAAACCAGCAATTAAGAGGTAGTTCTACACTTCTCAAAACTTCCTGATCAGATGCCTTTCTGTTGGACGTAGTTTATCGTCTTACCCAGGATGTGGATGTAGTTTATTGTCATACCCAGGACAGTATTTATCTAGAGTTCCTTGATAAATCCAAAAAAGAATCACCACTGTAAAGTTGCCTGCCTATGCTTTTTCTATAAATACTTTCATGGTAATTGTTCAGATGAACTCTTCACTATGGTACCCAGATGTTTTGAATTTAAGTTCCAACAAGGTTTCATCAACTTACAGTTGGCTAGATGTAACTGTAAATTCTATGCTGACAGTTCTTTTCTCACACTTCTCACTTGTGGAACTCCCTTCCAGCTATATGCCTTTCAGCTAGCTTTAATCTTGGAAAATTAAAATGCAATGTCAATTGCTATCTATTGTGCTCCTGATTACTCCTTTTTTTGTTCTTGTTCCTCAGTAATATTTCTGTTTTCTAATTCTTTTACGCCCAGCAACCAGCTTTTAAAACCAGCTTTTGTGTCTTAGTGACTTGGGGTAAACTCGACTAAAAAAAAAAAGTTAGCTATTTTTAAATCTACTTTCTAATGCATTCTGTTTCATTGCCACAGCAAAAGAAATCATCTTAAGACCACTGAACATGCAGAATAAACAATTGCATGTAATTGATTTATTTTCTCTCTCATAACAAAAGAAGAGAATAGCTTCCTTTGAAATATCTGTTGATCCATAAGTAAATTTGTGATGTTCATCACCTTCCCACCTAGTTCCTTTCAGCATCAAGAACACCTTTCTGAAACAGTGTTTGGTACAATGGTTTATGAAAATCTCCCACTTTCTACCAAGTTGTTTACAACTGTCTATTCAATGAGCAAATCAGATAATAAATACCTTCTTTGTATATAGGTGCATATATTTATTTCTTTGAAATCTTGGCTTTAAATTGGGCTAGTTTTGAATTAATAAGAAGTTAGAGGACTCACAAAAGAGAAGTTGAATGTAAAAGAATTAATATTTAATTATGTTTTTGTCTGGCTGATGTGATGTATATAGATTCTCAAGTAAAAGTGAATTCTGTGCAGTTCAAGGCATCAGAAATGGAAAAACGGTGTCACCAGGGTTTTTACCTTCACTCATAATATCATAGATGTTAAATACTAAAGAAAAATATTTGATTTGTTTTTTTTATGGCTTATCAACATTTTTGAGTTTATTTAAAGCCTAAACATATTTTTATATTGTAAAAATTTTTTTCAGTTTTTTTTTTAAAGCAGTTTCACCTCATGCAAAGTGATAAAGCCACTAAGACACAAAGGGTTACAGGGTGTGGAATAATTAGGAACAGAAACATTAATAATGAGTGGGAAGAGCAAAGAGTAATCAGGAGGACAGTAGATAGTGATTGACATAGCATTTAAATTTCTTGCAGATTAAAGTTGGTAATATAATGATAATTTCCTGATACAATCTTACTATTTAATTCATAGCTGGGAGGAGAGGAGGTGGATTCATTACCTTACCAAAGAATATTTACATGTAGGTGAATATAACGAACCTGATTGGAATTTGAACTCAACTCTCATTCTCATTCCGAGCCTTTATCCATTACAACTCCCGCACATCCAGGCCTACAGCACCTGGAATTCCTCAGTGGTCACCCATCTAGGTATTGACCAGGTTCAATGTTACTTAACTTTGGTGATTTGTACCAATGTTTTGATGTGATATGGCTGTAAGCCTTGAAGAGAAAGTAGATGAGTGTATATGTTCAATGAACGATGTTGAATGATTGATTGATTTTTCTGTTTTAACAGCATATTAAATTTGTTAGTTATTTAATGCCAAAAAGATTTTTTAAAAAATATATATCTTATAAACAATCCTTTTGGTTTTTGGTTCAATCACTTTCCAGTTATGTCTTTACAACAGAGTTATTTATAATTTGTGCTATAGGCCAACCTCCTTCAAGTCAGCTAGGATAATCTCTACTTTTATATTCTTGAAAAGGTCATGTCATAAAATTATTCATGATGAAAGACAAGGTCACAACAGTAGGTTAGAATATGTTTTATGACATGTGTCACCTGACATATTGTGCATTCAGGAGGATGTTTGCCCAAGAAATAATTTTCTGTAACACTTTTGTCAGATGTTTCTGCGATATACCAAATATGAATATTCCTCAAATCTTGGGGGAAACTTACCCGGTTTGGTGATGAAAACTTTCCCATTAAATATGTAGAAGAATTTAATGTCTTTGCATTTGATCCAGATTTGATAGAATGCAAATTGTATGACAGTTTTTATTCTGTAAAAAGTCTAGAAAGAGGCTAGCTTTAGGCTCATTGGAAATGATGCATTTAATATTACATCTGAGATGGGTGAGAAAGACTAATTCAAAGTACTTGGCTGTTCAGTGCAGAAAGTGGAATATGTTCCCTTCTGCAATAACACTCTTGAGAAGCATGAATTTATCTATTCTTCAAACAACTGCTGATTAAATAGCAGAGCAGATTGGGTTATATTTGGGTAGCAACCAGTCTGAGAAGGAAAACTCTGAATTCAAACCCACATAAATAGTAGAGCAGACTGGGTTTCATCTTGGGTGGCATCCAGTCTATGAAAGAAAACTCTGAATTAAAGCCTACATAAATAGTAGAGCAGACTGAGCACTTTAGCCTTTGTAGGAAAAGGACTACTATGATCTAAATATATTGGAGAAGGAAGGTATCCTTCAGGATATATTGCCCTAGGCACATCTACTTCTTCTATGGTGACATTATATGTGACCTTAATGTTTTATGGCAGATGTTGTGGAGAAACTTTTAACTGAGATGGTGAGTTGGCAGTGACTTCTGCTGGCATGTTACCATTTTGCTTTAATTCAAATATGACATAGCATCAAGGAAAAGTTTGACATCATCATCGTCATCAGTCCCATGACCAAGTGCAGTTGTAGGGTTGCTGCACAGCTGAGCATTTGAACAGCTCTCTGCACATGTCCACATACATGCATAGCATGTGTTGAGCAAAGTAAAACTGGGGGACCCTATCTCTCTCATGATAAAAGATCTACAAGGGAGATCAAAACTGAGAACTTAGGAAATCCAATAAGAGTGGGGTTTTATTCTATTTGCATATTGCTAGGTAGTACAAAAGATGCCCTGAGAAACAAAAAAAAAGAGTGTTGAATTACTATGTAATGTCTAATCTCTGATACAGCTGTGAATGTTAAACATTAAAAAGAGAATTGAAGCAATACAAATGTGGTTCTATTGAAAAATACTGAAAATATCATGGACAGAGCATGGGATAAACAAGGAAGTTTTAAGGAGATAGAAACTACAAGGAAACTGATAGTAATGATGAGAAAGACAAAACTGAACTTTCTAGGATAGATAATAAGGAAAGAGGGCCTGGGGATTTTAACATTCAAAGGACATATTGAAAGTAACAAGAACAGAAGGAAACACTGAGTAAATCTACTTAACTTGTTCAAGTGAGAAAAAAGATGACAGAACAGAGTAAAAGGGCAAAGTTTACTTTGAGCAACAAAGGATAGGAAAATGTGGAGAGCCATGATTACCCATCCCCTGAAGGGATATAGCACATAAAAGAAGATTCTCATCCTTCTTTCTTTGTTCAAGATGTAGCAGGATTAAAAACAAGACCTATCAAAGGGCAAAATCTTGTAGTTATTAGCAGTTGTCTAGCACAATGGGGTAGCTATATATGCAGCCAGTGCAGTGATGACATTGCATCACTTTGGAGAGCTTTCAAAATTCAAGTCAATGTCCAGAAGTGAGGGTCTCCTTGATGGAATCAACAGGCCACATGTCCAGGACCAACACATGTCTTCAAGTCAGAGGACATTGGCTGTAGCTTGACCAAGACAGGCTATGGATGAATGAATATATTTCTGGCTTTCAGATCAGATATTTGAAGAGGCTACTGGTCAGTTGTACAGCTGTACAGTGAACCTATGACCACACCCAGTCATGGGATTATTATTATTATGATGATTATTATTGATGATGATTATTATTGATGATGATGATGATCATCATCATCTGTTTGAAGTCTAGCAGAATGAGTTAAGTTTATTTAGGAAAGGAAAAAAGATTTAACTAAGAAACAGCCACATATTACTGTAAATTTAATATATCTGATAGGGTAATCATATGTGCCAGAGATTGATCATCTCAAAGAGGAAAAAGAAGAAAGATGCAGTGAGTTTCTATGTCTTTTCATTTGCCCACTAATAAAAGAATTCTCATTTAGCACAAAGGCAAAGAGATTCATTCACCTTAAATTTTTTTCAGCTAGAATTTTTGTCTTTTAGCAGACATACATGACCAGAAACTGGCAGAGAGTAATGAGCAATAGGATTAGAAGTCTCTCTCACTCACTTATTTCTCCATTTTACTGGCAAGTAGTTAGTAAAACTTCCCTACTAAAGGCAATAAAGACAGTCAATACATACCATACATGTAGTACTTTTTAACACTTAGAAAAAAAATTTCCTGATGAAAAGACAATTAATATGAATTTTCAGCAAGAATCAGAGACTGTCCAACTTTGGAATATTGATCTCAAGAAATGCATGGAAACTAATGTTGTGATGGCACCAACTCAGCCTACTATGGAACAAAGACCATTGCTGTAATTATCTAAAAGCTAAATAAGCCCTAGCTTAGGGGTTCACACCCTTGAGGTCACAGTCCCTCAAGGGCCACATTTTTTAAAATATATTTCTATTTTATTATTAGTTTTTATTCTTTAACACTAAATCATAAAAAAAATGATATATAACCATTAATAAATAATAGTAATTATTTAAAAACTTTTTGCCCAAATTTTTTTAGAGAAGGGCCTTGAAACTCATATAGCTTAGAACTTCAGCAGATGAAAATCCAACCCTGACAATGACAGTAGTAACTAAACACTTTTTAGAGTGGCATGCCTAATTACATCTGATCTCATGACAATATTGCAACAAGGCTCAAGTTAGTTGATGATTGATCATTACTTAGTCATTCTAAGTTAGTTTTTGCTTGCTTAGTGAATGTCTACAAGTTAATGAATTGATGAATGGATGGCTACTTAATATTTGTATTATGTGTTTTTATGTGTGTATGCATATTGTGTGAGTCATACTGGTGTGAGTAATGTAGACAGCAATAAGCAAATAATCATTTTAACTATTGTTGCTACGACTGATGTGGCAAAGTAGATGCATCTCATTGAGGAAAGATCAACTTGCAAAAGAGAGTTTTTAAATAATTCTTCTGATTAATCCATAAAGGAAAGCTTGAACTTTAGTACCAATTTTACATTTGGTCTTCGAAGAGATAGTTTTTACTCTAATTGTAGTATTCATCCAGGATCAGTTGAACTGGCTCTGTAAAATAAATTTGACACAAAAGCTGGCCAAACTTGGTGGTCAAATGCAACCAATCATGGTTCCAACAGCAATTCCTGGACATTCTTGCAAACTCAAGAATGCTTTGACATCCTCTTTAACCACCTTAAACCCTTAAACCACATTTTTAGCTGTCCACCGCACCACTTCTGCCAACCTTGTGTGTGTTTGTGGGGGGGAGTCCGGTGCATTGTCTCATGGATAAATTCACCCAGTTGTTGATGAAGAGCATGACCAAACCAACAAAGAGATAGCCAAGAGATAGATGTTCATGTAGTGTAATGGTTATTAGCCAAATTCAAATTTCAGGCTGAGATTGCTGCATTCACTTTCACACAAATATCCTTGGAAAAGATATGAATGCATTTCATTTCCATTGAGCTATGGGTTAAATAGCAGGGCAGGCTGTGCTCTTTAAACTTGGTTGGCAACCAGTATAGGAGAAAGAAAACTCTTAATATAAAACTGCTTAGGCATGAGGCTGGCAACTTCATCCCATAAAAGCTGACTTGCTCTGGAAACCAGAGTAACAAAGTCTACTGTCATGAGGCTGCATCTTTATGCTTCACAGGGGTGTTTAAGGAAGTTAGAAAGATAGAAAACATTGAAAGATGTGTGGTTTTCTTCCCAAATTAATGACAAAATTATTTTTGTCATTCTGAATTGCAGTCAAAAACTAGACAAAGAAAAAAAAGGAATGGGTAACATTCTCTTCCCAGATGAAGAAGAGACTTGAAACAACAGAAACATGGTTCTAGAGAAGGATGCTGAGGATATCATAAACTGAACATGTGAGCAACCATGCGGTTTTAGAGAAAAAAAAGGACACTTATACTTAACATCAGAAAGAGATCATTGAGTTTTCTAGGGTGCATAATGAGGAAAAAGGGCTTAGAAAATTTTATACTCACAGGATAGATTGAAGGCACGCAGGATAGAGGAAAGCATCACATGACATAACTAGCAAGCTTGAGTAAATGGATAGTGAAACAGGGTTTAGGAGAGATATCAAAAAGATGAAAAAATTTATTAAGAGCTACAAAGAAGAGAAAATTGTGCAGAGCCATGATCGCTTATGCCTTGAAGAGACGTGGTATACAGAAGAAGAATGAGTTTATGTAAATGTATGGTGGAGTTAGGTTTCAGAGAGATAACAAAAAGACAAAGTCTATTAAGAGCTACAAAGGAAAGGAAATTGTGGAGAGCCACGCTGACCAAAATCCTGAAGAGACATGGCATATAGAAGAAGAATTGCAGACATTATGGTATGAATAATTTCTTCCAAATATTTTGTCCATTTTTATTATTACTTTCATTGTTATTTGCCTTTGAAGTTACTTGTTAAATCCTAAAAAAAAACGTGTTAATCTCATTAAGAAATGATTTTATTCTTCTGTATGTTTGAGGATTTTTGCATAAACCAATTTGCTGGAATATTCTGGAAACTTGAACATCTGCATTACCTGTGGAACACTTATATTATACATTTAAGCTGAAAGTAATTTCTGACAAATAAATTTCTATTATTGAGTGAGACAGCAACATTGCTAACAAATTGATGCCAATAAATGAATATGTGCAGTCTAATATAATTGTAATGGTGGCCTTACTGTTAACAAGAAAGAAAATATGGAAGTAACAAAACAACTAATAGATAAGTAAAAATATTCTTATTTTCCATGATCTACAAGATTTGATCATTTTCTAGGGTATCATATATTCATCATGGGAGACTGAGAGTTTGTTCAGGGTATAACACAGTGTATAACAAAAGGCAGTATACATATATAGGGTGTTCCAATAACTTGAACCAATTTTAAATGTGAATTAAGTTTAAGCAACTAATGATTTTTTCTTTTTCTTTCAGATTTAACAACTTAAGTCTTTGGCAATTTCAACCATGCAAACCATCAAACAATGTGCTAAAGTTATTGAAGCCTATTACAAAAATGGACGTTCAAACAGAAATGCATTTCACACACCTTGTTATTTTTTTGGTCAACATAATCGACCAAGTGAGAGGGCAATTGGAAAAATTGTTCGTAAATTCAAACAAACTAGGTTGGTGGCAGATGTGAAAACACCATTGTATACTGAAAACATTGCTGCAGTGCACGAGAATGTGATCAAAAATCATACATTCCATACATTCATCAATTGGGTGCACAAGCAAAGACCAGCCAATGAAGATTTTTCACAAAAAATCCTCTTTAGTGATGAAGCCCATTTTCATGTTGGTGGATTTGTTAATGGGCAGAATTGTTGCATTTTGGCTGATGAAAATCTAGAGAAGATTGTTGAAAAACCACTGCATCTACAAAAGGTCACTGTTTGGTGGGCATTTTTTGCTAACAGAATCATTGGGCTGTATATTTATAAATTAAACTTAATTCACATTTACAATCAGTCCAAGTTATTGGAACACCCTATATAGTCAAATGCAATAGCCTTGTGGAAGAAAATCAACACATAAATTTAGTCGAGTGAGATAGACTCATGGGAGAAATATTTCACAAATTATTGTATTGTAGTAGTTGAGAGTTGGTCTTTGATGCAGATGGTTTCATTGCTGGCCAAAGGTGTCACTGCTGATGGGCTTGGAAGTCATGTAGTCTGCTGCATTTGGTTAAGCTTGCCTGTCATGGGGGTCTATTGCTAATGCCATCCATTTCAGATCTGTCTTCATAGGTGGAAACATTGTTGACTTTGTAGTCAGTATTTTTTTTTCTTTTTCTGTGCCATGTCCTTTCAGGACATAGGCGATCATGGCTCTCCACCTCCTCCTATCCCTTGCAGCTCTCAATGAGTTCCTTTCTTCTGCTTCCTCCCCCAGACCACATTCTGTCATCCACTTGCTTAAGCCCGCCAGTTATATCACACATTGTTTTCCATTGTCTCTCTATTCAACCTGTGAGTATCAGATTCTCTAGGCCCTCATTCCTCATTATGTGTCCCAGAAACTTCAGCTGCCTCTTCCTGATGTTAAGTATAAGCCTCCTCCTTGTTTGCCTCTTCTCTAAAACGTCATCGTTGCCCACACGCTCGGTCCATGATATCCTTAGCAGCCTTCTGTAGCCTCGTCTTTTCTTCATCTTTGAGGAAATCATCCAACATTCACTGCTGTAAAGAAGGACAGATGTCACGTAAGAGCTCAGTATTTTTTTCTTTGTTACCAAAGAAATCCTCCTGTTTCAGCTCAGAAATGGCTGCTATAAAAAATGTGTGCCTTTTTTTGATTGGTCAGAAAAGATGTTTTATGACCCTGTTAGCTTTGGACAGTATTATGGAAGAGGGTGCACAGAGACAGATGAAATTATGGTCTATTTTTGTCATATAAACCCTGTTTGTTGAAGTGAGCATTTCCACTTGAGTTAAAGAATTGGTGTCCTGACAGGGTACGATATACCCATCATGAATCCCAGTCTTATAAGAGAATACCATGCTAATGCATCACAATCAAATGCAGCACATAATCTTGCATGTGGTTCCTAGTTAGAAATACATTCATGTTAGATAACCCATTCTGCTCAGATGGTCTGTGATTGAGGGTGTTCTCAAGTATCTAAATGTGATTTCCAAGTTGCTATGGTTGCCTTATCATTTAAACTTAAAAAAAGAAATGCTTTTGACAATCAGCCAGGATGCTCTCTCATTACTTATACTCATGAAGAGAGAATTGCACAGTGTATCAGCCCCTCCACGAATGTCCAACTTTATTCTTATTATTAATTTTTGACTAATATTTTTTTTCATCTTCAATTGAAAATTAAAATGAAAGAAAATAGCATATTGATACCATAGCAGAAATGATTTTCTATCCAGAACAGTATAATTCCGACCAAACATGAAATGAGTATGAAAAGATTTGTGTTGCAATTACAGATTCACTAGTCTTAAAAAATGTTTCAACAACAAATGCACCAATCCAAGCCATGATGGTAACTGATGATATCTAAAAAAAAAAAATAGTAAGACATTAACAAGATGAAGACACCATTGTCATTTGCCTAAGTTCACTAGCACTACAAAGATGACAGTTTAAAATGGGGCAGGTATTTCTGCCACACTCTGTATATCCAAAGTTAATGTTTGTTCAATTTTTTTTGTTTGAGTACATTCAATTGTATTAGTTTTTTATCAAGAACTAAATGTTGTCATTATATTGTCATTATGGTAGACAGCATTTTGCTGACTATGCATTTTTTTGGAACACTATATTTTCAAATTCAAATCATGCCATTATAGAATGGTTTCATAACACTTGTTTGCACTGGAAAATGAATGCTTCACACTATCTCATTGTATATATATATATATATATATATATATATATATATATATATATATATATATATATATATATATATATATATATATTTTGAACAATAAAAAAATGTTAAAAAATTAAAAAATTAAAATCTTCAGACACACTGGGTTGTAGATTAATATTCTTTCGTTTTTTTTATTATTATTTCATTTAGATTCCTTGAATAGTTCCGGCCAAAATGGCCATCATCGGGAGAAGAAATATTTCTGCTTGCTGGTAGCAGTAAACTACAGAAATGAATGTCTTGATGGAGAAAATGAACTTTTGTCTGTAGTTTTCATTTGTTTTTTTTATTTTTTTATCTTTTTAACATGAATCTTTTAACATTCCTTGTGTTGGTCAAACAGTCTCTTTTAAATTGTTATATATGTATGTATGTATGTGTGTGTGTAATATTAGTATTTCAGACATAAGACCCAGGTTTGAAGAAACACAAATATGCCTAAGCAAGTATCTGTAACAGTGATTAGCTAGACACCATAGAAGAGTATATAAACAAGTAGGTAGCCTTATTAGATAGATAGATAGATAGATAGATAGATAGATAGATAGATAGATAGATAGATAGATAGATAGATAGATAGATAGATAGATTGCGATTCAAGTTCTGCTCAGCATAATTTTAGTATAAATCACAAGTTGGTTCTGTGGGAGCTTAAGAAACACAAATGTGCCTGAGCAGATGCCTGTAACAGGGAGACCCCCATAGGAAAAGTATACTTGGTAGCAAGCATCCAGCCATTATTAAATAGACAGAGAGAATGAGATTCATGATTTGCTCAACATAGTTTTAGTATAAACCATAAGTTGGTTCTATGGGAGCTAAAGATACTGAGTATACTTGTAAATAAGTAGCCAGTCATTATTAGACAGAATGAGATTCAAGGTCTGCTCAGCATAATTTTAGTATAAACCAAAAGTTGGTTCTGTGAGATCTGAAGAAACGCAAATGTGCCTGAGCAGGTGTCTCTGACTAGGATTAGCTCGACACCTTAGCAGAGAACTATACTTGGAATTAGGTAGTCAGCCATTATTAGATAGAATGAAATTTTTGGTCTCTCTAATTTGGTATACAATTCCTTTTTAATATGACATGAATATTTGTCTTACTTGTATCAATGAGATTCTTGAATTCATGCCTGTATGTATTTATCTAGTTTCTGGCCTGTTGTTAAGACTTTTTTTTTTACTTTCTTGTTGCAATATTTTGTAGAACACCATTTGTGAGTCCAGTCAACAATCCAAACACCTGTTTCTATTGATTTTCTACTATTACTGAGATCATGTCCAAGAGTTGTATTTGCCTTGGTTTGCCAACTCTGAGAGAGGAGTGTGCTCAAGGTTGTTTTATCCTTATCTCAGGAAATTATACATTTACCCAGGTTTCAATAATTGTTATGTAGCTGAGTACAATCAGGGAAATGAACTTCATTTACTGTCAAGGAAATAGTTAAGTAGTTGTCCAAAACCATATGACTCCCAACTCTATTATACTTCATGGCAGATATTTAATTCCATACACTGAAACAGTAATTAACGAAGAACAATATTATTATCCTATACAAGAGTGATGGCACAGGGGTTAGAGGTATCAAGTTGAAACCTTAAAGTATGAAGCTCAAATCCTGTTGGAATTAGAAGGGAATTTTAATTAAAAGAGAAAAATGCTATTCACAAACCAGCTAGAATTCTCCCAAAGACACACTGAAAAAATTATATATATATATATATACGTATATATATATATATATATATATATATTTATATATATATATATATTTATATATATATATATATATATATATATAGATAGATAGATAGATAGATAGATAGATATGTATATATATGTATGTATGCATATATATGTATATACATATGAGGAGGCACTGTGGAATAATGGATCGTGGCTTGGATTGAGAAATTGGAGAGCCAAGTTCAAATTCCAGTCAAATCCATTACATTCACTTATGGGCTAATACCCTTGGAAAAGGTGTGAATCCTTTTCTTCTCCCTTTAGCTATGGGTAAATAGCAGGACAGACTAAGTTCTATAGCCTTGGATGGCAACTGGTCTAGGAGAAGGACAACTCTGAATTCAAACCCGGAGTGGATCCCCTAAGGCAGATGGATGGCACTTTGTGCTACCTTCTGGCAACTCCTGCAGCCACGCTGATACCAAACTGTATTGGTTTATCCTCTTCTTTGGACTCTGCTAGCAAGGCCGAGAGTGGGGAACTAGACATCTGGGCAGTCCTAGTTCTCCATATATTCCACCCAGGCTTGTAGTGCACCATGCTACTCCTTCGTCTCTCAAGATGGATGGATGCCAAGGACGACAATATATATATATGTATATATATAATTTATATATATATATATATATATATAGATAGATAGATAGATAGCTATCACCTATAAATATGTGTTTCTCTTTGCCTCGTTAGCCAAAAATTTCCCTGACGATCCGTTTAGGTGAAACCTAGGTAGGTTTGTCTGGCTCACTAGGTGTATCTATATATATATATATATATATATATATATATATATATATATTTTATATTTATATATATATAATTTATATATGTGAGTGTTGACTTCAATGTTCACTTTTATATATATATATATATATATATATATATATATAAAAGTGAACATTGAAGTCAACACTCAGAGGTGACAGGCTATTTCATGCTAGATGCAATTGCCAGGCTGTCTAGCATGAAACAGTGTGTCGCCTCTGAGTGTTGACTTCAATGTTCACTTTTATATTTATATACACTCTGTCTCTGTATATATATAGGTAAAGCTCCATGGTAAGTAATCCAAGTGAATCTTAGTAATATAAAATATTAAAACTGATTCACAGAAAAGAGGTAGAAAATGGTAAATTAAATTTTATATACCAGCACAATGTTTGGAAAATTAATGACAAAGTGGAAAAAATCTTTGTGTAACCTGTTTTGCTCTTGAGAAGTTCATTGGACTAAAATGATGTTTGCATTGATGTAATTACACAAGTAATAGTGTTTTTTGTGTGTACTTCCTTAAAATTTTCTGAATCTGATCTTTTCCATAGTATTTTACCTGAAATGTATGTTTGCTTGGGAAAGAAATATGCATATATAAGTCAACGTACATGACCATAAAAATATTAAAAAGAAGAAATAAAAGAAAACGGTTAAATGAAAACCTTCTATTATTTAAAATAAATGCATAAGTTAATTTCTCAACTTAAAATAAAATAATAAATAATAATTTCATTAAAAAAAATATTCAACAACAAATATTACAACATTTACTCACTTTCATTTATTAGGCATTAAATTACATCATTTAGCATCCTCCATAGTTTACCTTGACTTTCACAGTTTGTCAGTAGAATATTTATGAGAATTCTTACATTTAAAAAAACTAATGATATTTTACTTTTGTTTATAAATACTTGCTGCAAAACAAAATCCTTATATTTACACTGATAAAGTTCATCAGAGGACAAAATGCGTTGGTAAAGAAAAGTTTTCCTTTTGTTTTTATTTATATATGTGTGTGTCTGTGTATTTCACATATACACATGTATACACATGTATGGAGGCCATTCAAAAAAGTCTAAGACTCACCCAGAAGGAGTTGGAAAAACAAGATAGTTTTTCACTATTTTTCAATATAGCCCCTCTTGACATCAGTGCACTTGGTCAAATGATGCTTAAGCACTGCAATCCACCACACCACATATGATCTAATTATTGTTTCTTAAATGGTGACCACACCAGTGGGGATTGAGTTTAGGAAACAGGAAGAAGTCAGACGAAGTTGAGAACTGTGAGATTAGCACACTCTCAATGCATTTTCTTCTCTCCTTATCAGACTGGCATTGTTTAAATCAAAACTGGTCAAATGTATTATGGTGAGCCACCAGTGTGTTTAGAATGTTGTTATGCAGAATATCTTTGTGGTGTTCATATAAGTTTTTTTTTTGAGGTTTCTGGGTATCTTTTATCAAGATTTTCTTGTGTGTGTATATGTGTATATATATATATATATATATATATATATATTTCAAATAATTTCATTTGTTTTATGAAGTCCTGAAAATTTAATCAAAATCCAAAAGTTATTTAATTTTTGCAAGAATTTTCAAGACCATGAATGATGGAGCATACAAGCATTATTAAAAAAAATTCTAAGCCTCACCCAGAAAGAGTTGGAGAAAAAAAAAGTTCAATATGGTCCCCCTTGATATCAATACACATGGTCCAATGATGTTTAAGCATTGCAATCCCATCATGAAGAGGGTGGCATTCTAGTTTTCCAAAAACTCCTACACAGCACATATGATTTCCTCATTGTTTTTGGTGCACCACACAAATAGGATTTGAGTTTAGGAAACAGGAAGAAGTCAGATGAAGTTAAGTCTGGTGAGTAAGGAGGGTGGAGTAGCAATTCTAAGTTACAGTTGTCTGCTTCAGCTACTGCAACCTGAGCAGTGTGAATGGGCACTTTATTCTGGAGCAAGAGCACACCTGCCCTTAGCTTCCCTATGCGTTTCAGTTTGAGATTGCTTCCTTCAGTTCTCTTAATTCTGATGCATAATACTGTCCATTTAATAATTTTTCCCCTTTTCCAGGTGGTCTATCATGATAACACCTTCAGAATCCAAGAAAAAACAAACCATCACTTGCCAACAGACACTACCTGCTTGAACACCTTTGGGGTGAGGAACCATAGTGTTTCCACTGTTTGCTTTGAATCTTTGATTCAAATTTGAAGTAGTGAAACCAGTTTTCATCTTGAAACTAATTTACTAATTTGTGGTGGAAATTCTTGGGGTCAGCCTGGAAGTGAGTTTGAGGTGTCCTGGAAATGTCAAACCTTTTCTGCTTCTGCTCTGGTGTCAGCATTCTTGGGACTCATCTTGCAGACAGCTTGCCCATCCCCAAGATCTGTTAAAACAGTATGGACTGAAGCAGAACTAATGACTATGGATTTAGCTCTCTGCTGGGCAGTAAGTCATCTGTCTCCCAAAATGATATGGTGAATGGCATCAGTGGTTGAGGTTTTTGGATGACCTGACCGAGGGACATCTTCTGTGCTATTCCTGCCCCATTCTAGAGTTCACTTCTTCACAGTTGCATAGGAAAGGGAGTCCTCAGCAAGTGTCAGTACTATTTCCTCATTGATTTTGCTGATACTTTATGATTGCTCAAACCTCTGTTTTTTTCCATTTTTAGATTTGTCATTTTTGCATGGGCCTCACCTGTACATAAACTAAGACATTAAGAAATCAGAATTAGTTTTTCTAGACTTATAAGAAGTGGTAGTCAGTTGCCACAACAAAAATGTTCAGCTATGACTCTTCTTACTAGATAAGCTTTAGAACTTTTTGAACGACCCTTGTATATGTACCTAATAATAGATTGATTCAACAGAAAACTGACAAATTAATACATTGACTGCCAACCACAAGATAACTCATGGTTGGCAGTTTTTATCATGATGTGAACTATGAGTTATCTTGCACTTGACATTTTCAGATGTATTTTCATCTGTGGGCAACAATGACAAGTTTATTTATGATACTTTTAGTGTGAAAACCATGTTAAAACATCATTTGAAGCTATAAATCAACTCATTGTTTCTTGCCTAAGTTAGTGATTATAAAGCTTCTGGCATAGAGGAGTAATGGATAGTGGCTCAGATTGAGAAAATCAGAAAGCTGAGTTCGAATTCCAGTTGAATCCATTCCATTCACTTATGTGCTAATACCCTTGGGAAAGGTATTAATCCTACTTTTCTACCTCCACCTATAGGTAAATAGCAGGACAGACGGGGTTCTATAGCCTTGGATGGCAACTGGTCTAGCACAGAAAGAAATGGCAACCTAATATATATATATATATATATATATATATATATAGTTGATATATATATATATGTCAACTATCATATATATATATATATATATATATATATATATTTAAAGATATGTTTGGTGGTACAAAATTTTATCACTGCCATGAAAAGACAAAAATTAGTTCTATTATGGCCACTCATGAGAATAAAAAAGTAAAAATGAAAAACAGGCTAGCTAAACAGTTTTGTACCTCAAAATATACATATATATAGTTGATATATATATATATATATATATATATATATATATATATATATATATATATATATAAAATAGTTGAGATATATATATATATATATGTCAATCACAGATAAATGGGCTGATTTAACCATAAGCAACCATAGATTTGCTGACATAACAATTTGGTAATATGAAAATCCTAAAGATATTACAGACGATAGAGTTCTTAAATCAAAGATTTCTTATAATGCACTGATATTAACTGTTTTGATAAATCCAGTAAGTATCCTTAAAAAGAAAAGGTAAGAAATGCAAGTAATTAAATGAATAAACTTTTCTTTTATGGCAGAGAAAGTCAGTGTATAAATGAGAGGAAAACTTTATATTGTTTATTTGTTTATTGTTTATTTTTATGTTTATTCTTTATTTTATCAATTGCTTTTACCACTTAGCTACAATAATACTTCTTAATATCAGCATTTATTAAAAAAATGGCTGTAAGAGACATACATGATTGGCTGTAGCAGATATATGTAGCAGCAGAGGTGACTAGCACATTTAAACTCTATGTTTTCAAAAGAAAACCAACTTCTCATTCCCCTCACCTTGCATAAAGTCGCTGATACAGTGTTTGTCCTCTTACTTTTCTTCCTAATCCCTGTTCTACCATTCCATTACACAATAAGTTATTTGAAATTTACCTCTGCTCCTCTTGCTTTCAATATGTCCTGTAATTGCCAGATTCTCCAAGCCCTCTTTACTCATTATATTTTGAAAGTCCAAAATAGAGGCTTACAGAATCAGTTTATATGGATCTCTCTGGTTTTAAGTAGGAGTGTACATTTTGTTGCTTCTTTCCTTCAAGCTTCCTCATCACTTAAATGCTTCAGGTATTGTATTCTCAGGATCCTTCTGTAAAACCATATTTCTGTTACCTCAAATGTTCTCTTCATCTATGAGGAAATTCTCCAGCATTCACTGCTATAAAGGAGGACTGATATTGCATAGAAGTAGCAAACCATCCTCATTCCTTTCATATTCCATTGGTAAGATGTAAGTTCCACTCAAGCAGCTTCTTTTCACAAACCACTGCTTTGTAGAACCAACTCCCAAGAGAATGCTTCCCTGATCACTACAATCTTAACCCATGCAAGTCTCAGGTTGACATATATATATAAATAAATTTATATCCATATAAACTTATCCTGTAAGCCTCTACTTTAAGTTGTTCTTAGGGTGAATATCATTATAAAGAAAAAAATAATATAGCACTCTTTGTAGAACCACATTTCTGTTGCTTAATGTCATCTCTTCATCTGTGAAGAAACTAACCAGCATAATGGAGGATTAATATAACGTATCAGTTCAACATTTTTTTCTTTGTTTCTAATTAAATTTTCAGGTTTTAGCTTTTGGAATGAATCATTTGTTATTTCAGTGTGTGTTATTTTTGGTCAATAGCAGATAGTTAAATTTCTGTATTTGATTCTGGCATCTCCATTTCATAGCTCATGTCTCAAGCTGCCTCTTTTTTGCTAATGACCATGGATCTTCATACAAATTAGTCAGATATTGTCTGTTAAAATTAAGAATTCTTTTTCCCAATTTTTCCTGGAAGATATTTCCCATTTTCTACCATAGTCACTCCTGAATGCAAAAAAGTGTTGAAACCATTGTACTTTAGTTTCTGCTACTTTCTAAAGCATGATAGATTTCTTCGATAAATATTTTCTGAGAAGCCATTTTGAAGATGATTATCAGTTTATTGAAGAAAATTTGGCAGAAAACAGGTTAGCTCTGTGCATATTGGTAAATGGCTGTGTGTTGGAAAGCGAACAATTTTTTATGGCAGCTCCACCAAAGCCAAGAGAAAGAGTACATTTGAATTCTGCAATTCATTCACTGTATTATTAGAATGGTAGTACAAAAGACTTTTAAACAGGCCTGCAGGTAGATATGAATCAGTTCCCAGGATTTCCTTTGAAAATTTATGGAAATATAAAATTGATATTGTGCCACAGGAGTCAAGATTTTCTTTCTCTCTCTTTTTCATATCTACTTATGATTTCCTCTCTTGTTCTGACTACTTATGCATATACATATATGTATATATGCATATGTGTAAAAAACATACACACGCATACACATTTAATCATTTCACTACAAGCAAGGCAATAAAACCACTAAGATGTAAGTAGTTCCTGAGTGTGAGAGAATATGAGAAAAAGAAAATATTAAGGAGAGAAAATAAAAGAACAAGAATTAAGAAGAGAAAAGATAATGATAGACATTGCATTTAAATTTTTGAAGTTTAGAGTAAGGTGGAAAGCAAGTAGTCAGAAGAGATTTCCACAAGCGAGAAGTGTGAGAGAAGAACCTGTTAGCCTAAAACTTATGATTACATCTAGCGGCCATTTCAACTGTAAAATGATGTGGCCTTGCTGCCAATCTAGTACTGCGCTTAAATTCATATAGTCTAGTTACCAAAGAAAAAAGTTCATCAGGACAATTACCATGATAATATTTACAGAAAAGGCACAGGCAAGTTACATTACAGTGATGGAAAAGCAACTAAAGCTAATATGCCATGTTTGGACCAGTAACATTGCATATTTTTCTTCATATTTTATCAGGGATCTCTAAATACATAGCAAATGTACCACACCATATGTGGTAGCAATATTCAATGCACAGATGAATAGAAGACTTATAAATGTTAAGATAGATTCCGGCAAGTAAAACTGTTTAGCACAGCACATTTCATTAACTTTTATATCAGCATGCCTAGCAATTGATTCAATATAATCTTTCCATGTCATATCAGTGGAAAATAGCCTGAGAGAGCTCAATGAATCGCATTCCTGAAGGTTAACTTCAGCCATGCTGATTGAAGACAAAAATGGTTCTCTCAGATGATTAAAAGAGAAGAGTTTTGGAGTCAGTAAAATTAACAAGCCACTTCTTGCCCCAGTTAACAACAGAGTGATGGTCATTTTCTTTTTTTGATTGACTGCCAATTTGAACTTATCAAACTAATAAGATTTCTTATTAAAACAGAAGTTCAAAACTACTTTCATTTTGCTATTGAATCATTTCAAAAATTGTCCAGAAATACCATAACCTTTCAACTTGTGAAGACCAGCAATGCCAAAACCTGTCAAAGGCATTCAAGATATCAAAAGCAATATATGTATATGTGCACATATAGATTGAGCACTTGCATTATACATGCGGGGATCTCCAGATTTGGGTGGCAATCTGTCCAAGAGAGTGACTTCTCTGAATTCAAAAACTAGGGAAAAGAAAATGTAAAAGCCCTTCAGAAGTCATGCCTAGAAAAGAAATCTGTGGAGGGCTATGATTTCATATGTCATGAAGAGAGATAGCATTTAAAATGAACAAATTACACATGCACACAGACACATACATACTGTTATATACCATACATATGAACACTAATGAGTATGTCCCAACCCTCATAAATAAATGTTGGATACTATTATATGCTATCTAATTAGTCCACCACTAGCAGTGGTTTACCTACTTCACGCTGCTGGCAAGTATTGTATTTTGCTGATGTTATAAAAATTACCATTTCATTTCCAACCTCCATTTTGGTTATTCCTTTTTCAGTAACTTTTTCTAGGTTATAACACATACATACATCCACACACACACACACACACACACACATGATTTCTATCAATGTGTGTGTCAGTAAGTATAAGTGTTTTAGTGTATCTACATTTAGATATAGATGTATTTATGTATGCATTTGTGTATATATATATATATGTGTATGTGGGAAAAATAATACTTAAACTTTACTGCTGTCTGCAAGTAAAAGTTTTATGTGAATGAAAAGGTGAAGACGTTACTGTCATACTATCATCAGGTGGTAAAGTGTCATTGAAGTGAATGTTGATTTCTATATTCTCTCTCTCTCTCTGTCTCTCTCTGTCTGTCTCTCTCTCTCTCTCTATATATATATATACATTTTTTCTCTCTCTTTCTCTCTCTCTATATATATACTGCCAAAGAATAGCCATACCTAAGGTTTAAGATGCATTTTTAAAAATGAAAAATCTTTCTTGAAGCTTTTATTTTTGATATCTGTCTATATTTTTGAGATGAGGCATTATGTACACTATTTACATTATTCGCACTATTGTCCTCATCTTTGTTGCCATATTTATGACAACATTTCGGTCGTTGTACACTCCGGCCTTCTTCAGGTGGTTGGAATGTCAAACTGAACTGCTTACTGCTTACTGTTCTAGTTCCACATGCCATGTTTGATGGATGTCAGCTATCAGTTATCTCCTGTTAATTCCCCTCTCCAAGTTCTCCACTGCATTAACCGGGTATTAAACTCACTCTCTTTGGGTCCTGTCACTGGATCTAACTAATGCCTTTATCCGCTGTGCCTTGTGTTCTTGAGGACATCTGTGTATGAATTTCTGGGTATTATAAACCTAATTTCTTCAGCAATCATTTTTACCAGTGCTCATATTGCAATTTTTGCCGTTATCATTGCATGTTTTTACCAGAGCTCATATTGCATTTTTTGTTGTTATTATCGCTTTTGGCACTCCTTTTTACTGGTTCCCATATTGTATTCATTTCTATGCTTGGTCAGCTCAGGTGATTTTTGTGGCCTAGCATATATGCTGATTCCTTAAGTTTACGAATTTTTCAATGATGTTCTTTGTCTATTATTTCAACCTGATCCCACAGAGGGTGGTGATCTCCCTTTTCTCTCCATATGTGGTCAGCCACGCCTGATTTTTCCACTTCCCCTCGTGTTACAGATTTCTGGTGTTCTTGAAGCCTTACCTTCAGGGGGCAGCCTGTCTCCTCTTCATATTTCTTTCTGCAGCTGCACAGAATAGCATACACACAGTTTTTAGTCATGTTCTCCTTTATGGGGAGGGGGTCTTTTATTTTTGTTTTAATTTCAAGCTAATAGATTAAATTTTATCAAAATTTCCACTGAGATTAAGTACACACTGACCTTCCTAGTGATTGAACTCACAATTACTATGTACCAAATTCAGAGGACAATAGCCTGGTGGATTAAAGTATTGGTTTGTGAATTTAGTGACATAGTAATTGTGAGTTCAATCCCTGGGCTAGTGGAAATGGTGAACAATAGCTGAACAGTACTAAAAATAGGAACTAGATGAAATATCCCTAGATATGAGTAGTGGAATGAGAACAGTTGACCCTGATAGATAAAAAATAAAGGGCCCAGTTCAGACTTCCCCGTAGATTACCCAGATCGATATACCTGGTCAGTGGAAATTCAGTCAATATCAAAAGCAGATCAAACCATTTCAGAAACAACAGGAATATTACAATACCTAAATGATGATAATTTCAAGTTTTTGTTAGAGTTTTTTCATCAAATTATAATTCATCTTGAAGTCATTTACAACCAAATGTAATCTCAAGAAATTACTGTGTTTAAAGTCAATGAATATATAACAGATTTCAAAACTGCTATTTCAGAAATAAGAAACTCAAAGTAATGTGAGAATCCTACAAAGACACTCAGAAGCAAGGAAGTCTGTGACTGCATATGTGTTGATATAATGGACAGATATTCTTCCACTAAACACTTAGTAACTGCTAAATTGTTCAACAGGGAAAGCTTTCACTAGTTTTAATAATGAACTGTCTACTGTAGAGATAGTACTGATCACTGAAGTCATGATTCACAAAGAAAAGCTTAAAACTAGACTAAAAATATCCTATTGTTGATCTGATATTCATGAATATAGCAAATTAACTGAGCTGCTGAAATTTATCTTTGAAAATAATCTAGATGATAGTCTTAGTGAAATTATGAAACTGATAAAAATCCTCTTGACAATTCCCATGACGACATCAGAGTCAAACGTTGTTTTTCAACACTGAAAAAAATAAAAACTTTCTAATCTGCAGTATGAATCCTGAAAGACTAAATGCATTGCATTGCTTTCAATAGAGAAAAATTTCCTCAACAGTCAACCAGGGATCAAGAAGAAAATTATTAACCTTTTTGCTCAAAGTAAAACAGGACTGATGGATTTCATTTTTAAATGAATGAATCAAGCTTGAACTATAACAATTTATAAGTAAGTAAAAAAAAAATTTTTTCGTTTAGGATTTTATCAAGTTTATGTATAAATTTTCTTTTTATGTGTTTATTTTAATTTACACAATATTAAAACAATGGTTAAAACTTTTCGGAAGCAGCACCACCATTAATTTTAGTCATCAAGCTACCACATGTATCAAATACCATCTATTCAATAGTGAAAGCAGAATAACTTATTTTTATTACTTCAAAGCTCCCAAGAAAATTAAATTTGGCATTAAATGACCCATAAGTTGATATGCCATTAAACATGCAAATCAAAATCAAAGAATTATGGTCTCAAGGCTTTATTCATTCATTCACTTTTAATCATTGATCTGAGAAAGTTTTTGTATACAGCTGATGGTTTATATATTTCTAAATGGGTTTTGTTGCCATGTATGATTTCCATATGAAAGTCTCAATCTGACAAGACTATTTAAGAATTTGATTTGAGTTTTGTGTTTAATATTTTGGTTTTGAAACAACTTGCCGTGTTGGGTGAAACTACCTCGAGCAGAGCTTCCAATCAAAAGGAGGCTATCTACAAAGTAAATGCTTTATAGACACAAAAATAAATGGGCAGTAATTACTTCATCCCAAATCTTTATAAACTCAAATAGAACAACTAAGAAAAACTGATTTAGACATTGAATAATCAATCAGTGGTTGACAAACCCAACCCCAAAACAAAAGTATGTTACAATTATTGTTGCATTTTTAAAAATATTTTTGCATAATATTTTAGCTCTGTTGATTTAATATTTAAACAACACTGATTCCTGTCTATATTTCTGAGATAAGGTATTTTGTACACTATTTACATTATTCAGACTATTGTTTTCATCTTTGTTGCCATATTTATTACAACGTTTTGGCCAATGTATGCTCCAGCCTTCCTCAGGTGATTGGAATGTTGAACTGAACCCTTTATTAAAGACATAGCACAGTAGATAAAGGCATTAGTTAGATCCAGTGACAGGACACAAAGAGTTGTGAGTTCAATACCTGGTTAAGGCACTGGAAAACTTGGAGAGGGGAATTCACAGGAGATAACTGATAACTGACATCCATTAGACATGGCATGTGGAACTAGAACAGTCTACCCCAGTGAGTGAAATAAAGGGTTCAGTTCAACATTCCAACGACCTCAAGAAGGCAGGAGCATACTTCAGCCAAAACATTGTGATCAATATGGTGAAAAAGATGAGGACAATAGTGCGAATAATGTAAATAGTGAACACTGGCTCCTTTTACATATCAACTGTGATTTAAATATACAGTTCTGCTAGATTTATTTTACTTGGATATTTAAAAACGTTTTTATCTATAGTTGATTTTTTTCACTGACTTTTTGCTACATATTGTTTCTTAAATAGATGTTTGCTAGCTTTCATTTATTTTACAACTATAATTCATAACAAGTGTTTAGCAACAACAATAACAGCAACCACTACAAAGCCCCAGTATAAGATATGCCACTTTGTTTGCAATATTAAGAAACATTTTAGATATTTCCTTCTTTTATGTACATTCAATCTTATATATTTAATGTGGGGGAGCTGAAATGTTTTCAGTCTGATTCACTTCTCAAAATTAGTATTCTTATATTTGGTCATTGAAATACTGATTTGGGTCAGGCTAAAGGTTTCTCAGCACCACCTCATCTATTCTCTTTTATTCATTTGTTTGTTGCTTTTTCTCTAGTCTTATGATTTATTGCTTTTAAAAGTGAAAGTGAAAGTAATATAGGAAAAGTAAATATTGTTGTTTCATTCAATAAAAGCATTTTATTCTCTCTTTCTGCTCTGTGTACCCAAAACTGAAACAAAGTTAAATGAAAAAGAATTATATGAAAATGAATAATATTTATATTAGGAGCTTATTTCAAATACTTTTTTTATCATTTAGGTATTAGTATCATTAAAGTGAATAGACAAGGTGAAGTCAAATAATGTTAAAAAACCTAAAGTAATAGAAAGAAAGAGAAAATGTCAAAAAAGAAGGAAAAAAAATAGTAACAAGTAAAATAAGTTATTGATCTTTGGATAGACTATTAAAATGAAAACCATTAGATTACAATTTTACTGACAGAAACATAAAAAAAACTGGTTGTAAACTAAACATAATTTTTTATAAAGAAATATCTTACCTACAGTCACAGCTACAATGATTCTTAGTTACTTATGAGATTTTTACCTACTAGCATTTTACTGCATAATAACATCCAGTCTTATTTTTGCCTTCTTTTCTGGATGTGGAATTAGTAAATACTAAACACTTCTGATACCTTGCTATATGGATCAGTTGTAACAAATTTAGTATCGGAGAAAAGGAAATTGAATATAAAATAGGCTGTACAAGAGATAGCACAAACATCTACAAAACCAAAATATCAATCTGAAAACACAAGTCATGTTCCTAAATAGCCTTGTCAGATCGAGACCTTTTTTAATTACTACTAGCAGCATGGCCCGGCGTTGCCCGTGCTTGATTCAAAAATTGTATGACTCACACAGCAATCGCTATCACTTGACTTAAAATATTTTTGCCCTTCCTTACCTTTAAAGGAGTGCCCTTTGCTGTGCTGATGTTGCTACATGCCTTACTTCTTGCCTATCTCACACTGCGAATTTTTTCTAAGCTCTATACTAAACATCAAATCTGTTACGAAAAAAGAACTAAACAAAATAAATACAAAACGATCAGCTTTAAAAAAGGACTTGTAACTGGAAAAACCAAATGAAAAAAGAATGTTAACAACAAATACTTTTTCATACCCAACCCAGTTCTGTGGAATCAGAATCAATGTTGAGTTTAAGCAAGCGAATGAGCCAACTGGAGTAAAGAGCCATGCGGATTTAAATTTTTCCCACTTGCAACGAATGCAGCTATCAATTTTTTGGCATGCTAGCATGCTAGTTAACATTCATGTCAGTCAGCTGTTGGCTCTCACGCTGGCCAATAGAATCTTCCTGCCTATTCGTGGCAGCCAGCTATAGGCTCTCACTCTGGCCAGTAGAAAATGGCTGCCAACTACATGAAAAGTGCCATAGAAGTATGAAAAATTCGATTATTCCCACTATCGATGGGAGTTGGGAAACGCAAAGTCAATCTTAGCCTTTTTACTAACTTGGAGCATGTGCATGTAAAATTTGATGCAAATCCGTTGAAAATTGCGGCCGTGCATTCGTTACACACACACACACACAGACACATCCTGCCTTTTATAGATAGAGATTTTTGATCTTATCAGTGTGCATCAAAAGCTGAAAAAGAATCCACCGATGCTCACAAGGTACCAAGATGAAAGACCACTTTGAGGAATAAGAACATGAACCCTGTTTCCCATATTATAAAATAAAAGTTTTATTCTGGGCTTTGCCTGCTTGTCTAGGTGAGTAGATAGGTGATACTTGAAACAACTTCTCGTATGTTGTTCTAATAGCTCAGCTCTTCTCCTACTAATTCCTCACCCACCTATTATTCCCAAAGTGGTGGCTGGCAGTACAAATGGACAGCACAGGAACCACATGAAATATAAGTCTGTCTCCTGCCAAGGGTGAACTGGAACTATTCCCAATCCTAAGCATAACTGTTAATATAGACCAGCACCTGGATGTATTGTATTTCTGGTTTTGTTACCCACTTGATATCAAAAAGCTCTAATCCACTCCTTTACTTCCTATTGCTCTTTGGTCAAAATGGATGCCTCGTAGAAGTTCAAACTTCAAAAGGAACCATTTGCTGATCCATCAAAGAGAAACACTTGAGATTGAGATAAAACCACTTGGATATCCACAGTATCACAATATCATATAAGTTTTGATTGGGAGAGGCAACATGGTCTTTGATTATTATTTAACTAAAACAGTGTAATGTTTTAAATATTTCCATGAGACCAGACTGTATAACTTTTTTTTTTTAACAAAATATCTTTTTGTAAAATATAGCATATCTTCCTAAAAGATTTCCAGTACATAAAACTGGACCACACAATTAAAGATATTTAGCAAGAACCAACTCAACACCAGGTGTTAACCTCCCCCCCAAACTACACACACTCTTAACATCATCTAGTATACATAAATCACCACCTCAACAAAGGAACACCATCGCATGCAGTAAACCCCCACCCCATACCAAGTTTGTAAATTTGTATCATCACTAATAGTATTTTTATGCCCCAATGACAGCAGACACATAATAATCGGACCACCGATTTTGACTTGTGACAGTTCAAATATTATATATTTACTTTTTTACAACAAATGCAAAAAAGGAAATTATGCCAGTGAAACAAGCACAGATCCATCTTCAGTTCAATAACAATAAAAAGCCATCAAAGACAACATCAGTTTCTCTGTAGCTGTACATTTCATATTTTGATAATGTCAGATGTGTGTTTTTAGCATCTTCATGTAGGTGCCAACAGGAACAGTGAAAGTCCGAGTTAAAATATATTTTCAAAATATAATCACATATTATAGGATTAAACAAGGATTTAAGCTTACTCAAATAAATAAAGTTTCCACAGAAAGCCTTCTAAAAACTCTTCACACCCATAATCATAGCAAACTACTCAACCAAAAATATCAAATTCCTTACAGTAATACAACACATCGAAAAAAATCCCTCAAAAACAAGAATAAAAACTTATCTAGAAAAGAAAGTCCCACTTTATTGTTTATTTTTTATCCTGTTGATAAAGGATGCAGGGGTGTCTGAAAATTCCTACTTTAAAATATTTAAAATCTTTCTGTTTCTGTTTCAGTTTAGTCTAAAAGGTCCACTAATATACTATAAAATAAACATTATTAGTCTTATTGACAATACTGTTATCATTTTGTTGTCTTTTTATTATTCAAATTTCATTAACTGGCCTATAAAATCTACATATTACAAGAATCATATGTGAACTATCTTTTGTTATTAATATTATATATATAGTGGACTCTCCTATTGTGAACGCTAAATGAGGGTCAGCAGTTGATGGTGCCTTTTGTTTTACACTTATGCATGCTAACAGAGGCTATTGTGGAGAAAATCAGGTAAGGGAAAGACATATTTCATTTGTGCTTTCTTAAGTGCAATACTAGCCCAGCTTTGCTGTGGGTGACAAAGCCACACTGACAGGTGAAATTTATTAAAGCTGGATCTTGATGGAGTCTCTGCTTCAGAGCTTGCTGAAACTGATCATGATGCTTCAGTCTACTGTCTTCAAAATCCTGTAACTTAATGAAACATATCTTACACCACACCTTTCGGTTTGATGCTTGGGCTTCCCAGGTTTTTAGATCAAAGTTGAGACATTTTGAGTTGTTTTTCAATTTGTCTTTGTAACATAAGAATGGACGCCCAACTGAACATTTGGAGTTTGGTAGTTGTCACAGCTTCAATGACTCTTAATTACTTATCAGGTTCACTGAAGAGCTGTAATAGAGAAAAACAGTCTGTCTGTGGATGACTATATATATGCTTTTGGGAAATCTGATTTAGCTCTGTGGAGAAGAGGGTAATTTTAAAAACAGTGGCTGCTACTGCTATTAACACATTGCTCTTCAACTATGAATTGAACTCTCCTGGCTACTGGCATACTTCATATATAAAACATTAAAATTTCATTCATTGCTAAATCTGAGGGTTAATTTCTTCATTACTAAATCTGAGGGTCCCAAGTCAGAATTGTAGGGTGAATGAGGTAGGGTTATCTAGCCACAGCAAATTTTGCTTGTCTGGACTTTAGGTTTATGTGAAGACTTGCATTGGCATCTGACAAAAGCATATCATTCATCTTCAAATGTAGCCCCATTTGAAGAAGTCTTGTTTTGACAATGAGCAATCAAAATTGATACTGGTGCCAATAAATCTAAATGTATGATTCCATGCTGGTCCCAAAACACAGTGGCCATCCTTTTTACCAGGTAAGTCAGGGCAATAATATTTCATTTATATTTTGAGCTCTCCAGCTTATAGTCTCATCTCTGACTGTCCTGCTTAGTAAGGTGCTATCCATGTTGTGCATTTTCAGATACACTTGAACAGCAACTATCTTCTTATCTTTCGTAGAACTTGTCATCATACTGGGAGGCCACTTTTGTTAGAAGTCAACAGATACCACTGAACTACTGACACTACCTTGACACACCTGTAAGCTTTCATAAAGTTTTGCAGTAGTTATTCTTCTATCTGCTGTAATGACAATATCAACATGTTTGGTTTTACACTCATTCAGAGTAGCAGCTAACCTGCGATGATGGGGACTGTCACTAAGACCAGTTTCTCTTTTATCTCTAAAATTACCATTAACTCTAGTGATATTTACTGTGCACACATCAAGTGAACATTTTCCATAAACACTCACTAACATCCCATGAATGTTTGTTGCTCTTTCTTCTTGCATAAGTAGAAAATCTGTCTTTGCTGTCTTTATATATCCAGTTGGATAGCTATTTGGTAGGAGGATTATGAACAGAAAAAGATAATTTAATTACACAAATTTGTCCTCATTTAGACACTTTATGACTTATTGTTTATAAAACCCTAGTCTAACGGGTAAGCTATGTTAGAAAGGTTTGTTCTCCCTTTTCTATTTGCCCCATTATGGGCATTATTATATCCATGATATAAAATACACCATATTTCATGGTCAGAATGGAATGGCTGAAAGGAAAAGGAATGATGAACATGCTTTCTTCTCGAGGCTTTTATACTACTAAAACATACACAAAGCTACATATACATATTTACAAGTATCCCACACAGAGAAAATAACATATATCTATACAACAAAGCAGAATGTAAGGAGAAACAAAAAGGATGGGTCTTACATATAATATGGAGATACTCCTGTGTCTGGAGAAGCTATGTTTAGGACTCTGGATTCAAACAGGGTGGATTCATCAACTATGTCCCAGGTGAGGACATATTCCATGAATGGGAAACAGGAAGTTTTGGGTTTTCCCAAATTGAGGACTGTGAGCTGGAGTTTCTTTCTATATCTGAGAAAGATATATTCCCAAAGGGAAATGGCACCAGGGACATGTAAGCTGCTGGGGAGGCAGATTTAGCCTATGCCTGGGCTAAAGAAAGCATCCTCTGGCTTGGCTGCTGTGAACAAACTCAAATTGACTGGCACTTTTGTCAATGTATGGAGTGACATCATTAAGTGGCTGTCACATGATCTTCACCAAAGGCAAATAATTGCCTTCTGTATCCCTACATTAGCAATTCTAATACTTTAAAAATTAAGATAAACATTTTGATCAACCCTTATGTAATGGCTGAACTAATGAATATTTATGAATGCTTTCAAATTTAAAAATTTTGAAAAACAAATAACATTTTTGCTTATGTACATAAATACTTGTTACAAAATAAAATCCTTGCATTTGCTATGATAAAATCCCTCAAAGGACTGAAAACGACACACAAATTGCCCCATTCAGATGATCATTTCATCCCTGGGAGATTCTCTCTGGGACTTGTCAATGCAAATACACTTGTTAAAGAAATGAATTCTAACGTTTTTCTTTTTTTTTTAAGAAATTTGAAAAAAAAAAATTAAGAAAGGAAGGAAAGAAAAAAGGAGGAAAAAGAAAAAAGAAGATAGACAAGAAGATAGATACAGTGCTGAAAATTTCTGCTGTGAAACAACCAAACAGTCTGTCTGTGGATGACAATATATATATATATATATATAATATCACTTGATGAATACTAGGGATAATTCCAAGGAGGATATAAATCCAAAGAGAGCTCAATATACAAACAGAGAGCAATATAATAATATTTATTTTATTCATATATATATATATATATATATATATATATATATATATATATATATAAGTTTTTGCCTTTTTAGTTACTTAAAATGGTCCTTTATTAATTTACTCAAAATTTTTGTTGCTTTTTTAAATTTTAAATGTTTTTGAAGAATTTCATTTTTTTAAATTGGTGTTATTTCTTTATATTGATGTCAAATATTTTAATGATATTATTAATATCTTTATTATTATTATCATTATCAGTTTGTAATTGTGATGGTTATAATATGATGATAACGGTTTATATATATATATATATATATATATATATATATATATATATATATATATATATAAACTGACACTTCTTTTGAGAAGAAGACCTCTTCAATATTGAGCTGAGCAGCCATGAGCCTGCAGATGACTTTGCAAGCCAGTCTCAATCCTGGATACTTTTTTGCATATGTGACATTTGAAAGTTTTCTGGAGAGTCTTGAAAATGACTTTCTCCTCAGACACTCTCATGTGTCACTTCCGCCGAGTGGCAGATCTGCAAAATTGATCACAAAACTGACATGTACCTTGCAGGCCGGTCAGGAAGGACATCCACATAGTCATTATTAGGCTGCCGATTTTCATATGATCTTATGTAACTAACAAATTCAACTTGTGATAGAACAGCCTTCTTGCAGATGTGACAATCTCAGACTGAATATCTTATGTGATCAAGTCTAGCTCACCTAAGAGCTCTTTTCAGCTTTAAATGATAAAACCTTTTGACTGCAAAGTGATTGAAACCATCAATTTGTTCCCTTACAGTATTATTGAGCAGAAATATGAGCATTATATGAACTTTATAACAATATATATATATATATATATATATGGAGAGAGAGAGAGAAAGAGAGAGAGAGAGTGAGAGAGAGAGAGAGAGAGAGAGAAGGAGGGGCCCAAATTGGTACTTCCATTGAAAACCTGCATAGATTTTATATTTATTTACGAAAAAAGAACAATGTTTCTGTATATGACGATATATCATTTTGAAATGTTATGGGTCTATTTATAGAAGATGGTGTCACACATAAGTGTCCTCCAGTTGTTTTTAGTCAAGTGCATGTTCAAATATTTCAATTTTAGTGTGATTTTTGAGCTACTTTATATATATATATATATATATATATAGATAGATAGATAGATAGATATTGAAAGTCCTTAAAAATAGTTAAAAAAGAAAATGAAATTAGAGTATATAATAGAAATGCCTGAGTTTTGATATAAAAAAAACATCTGCAGAATGATGTCCCTGATGTGCCAAGTAAACTCTGTTGTGTTGAATTATTTTTTAGTGTGAATTTACATTTCACCTTGCCAATCATTTGCATATTCTCTTGGTTTAATTTTTTTTTTTTAAGGAGGAGGAGGAGAAATTCAAAGTGTAACCATTTTGTTTTCTTTTTTTTCAGCATTATCCATTGTGATTTCTTATATTTATTGCTTATTTTTTGTCTTATTCTTTATTTATTTCTCCATCATTATAGATTTTTTTTCTTGTGTGAATGAATACAATAATTTTTATGTCAGGCTAAAACATAAATCTTTATAGGTATAGATACATATACATATCTTAGCAATTAACTATACACATAACTGTGCACATAAATCTAAGTGTGTGTATGTGTGTAAAAATTCTGATATAACAAAAAATATATATCTGCAAAAGGGGAATATGAAAGAAGACAAAAGGAAAAGTGATCTTAACCAATGTGTTTTGTCCTCTGATGGACTTTATCAAGGCAAATTTAAGGATTTTATTTTGCAACAAGTATTTATAAACAGAAGTAAAAATGTTAGTTTTTCAGAAATTTAAAATTTAAGAATGCTCATATATATACATCTGGCTAACTGAAAGACAAGTTAAACTATGGAGGATGCTAAGTGTAAAAAATTAAAAGAAAATGGTTAGATTCGAAATCTTCTATTATTTAAAATATATAATACATAAATTAATCTCAAGATAAAATAATATATATAATAATTACATTATAAATTATTTTTCTTAAAATTTGACAACAAATAACATTTACTCATTTTCATTTATTAGACATTAAATTACATCACTTAACATCCTCCATAAATTATTTTGACTTTCAATTAGCCTGATGTATATATTATGGACATTCTTAAATTGAAAAATTCTGAAAAACTAAGAACATTTTTAGTTTTGTTTATAAATACTTACTGCAAAATAAAATCCTTACATTTGCCTCAATAAAGTCCATCATGGACAAAACATATAGGCTAAGATTTCCTTCCTTTTGTCTTTATTGATATATATGATCTATAATCATATATATATATATATATATATATATATATATAATGACAATATCAACATGTTTGGTTTTACACTCATTAGCTAACCTGCCATGATGGGGACTGTCACTAAGACCAGTTTCTCTTTTATCTCTAGAATTACCATTAACTTTTTAAAGAAAATGGTCAAAATAAACAAATATGTATTTTAATAAAGAAAAGTAATTAATATACAATAATATAGTAACAATATATAATCATTTAATAAACAAACCCAAGAATAAAATGAATGGTGTCTAATTCATGAAAGGACCAAGATTTTCCAAGAACATGCAGTGAGCTGGGCAAATGTCAAGTGTGAAGCTAAGAAAGTGAAAATCATTGATCCAGCAATTTCCATGCGATGAATGTGGCAGAGTTTGTCTCTCCAATGCAGGCCGCATTAGCCACAAGAAGAGTCATATTGGTAGACCTTTTGCAAATTATGTTCAGTACCATGCTGGAAAACTTAAAATATCAGAAAACCTGCTGAAAACATTTATGCTAACAAGAACCATGGAAGTGTTTGACCAAAAACTTGGTTGTCATGCTGAGTACCAATGTCAAATAATTAAATATAAAGTTGTGACAAATATCAAGATATATTTTCATTTCCATATATCAGAACATCAAGCCACTGTCATTTTAATATTATCCATCTATCCAATTAAAACCATTGTTAAAAATGTGAAATAGCAGGAACTCTAGACACACTTTTTGTAGTTAGGAAAGCATCAATAAGATTTAATGTTTGTTTAGCAACCAATCTCACTTGGAGTAAATTTTGCATTATTAATGGATCCTGCACCCAACTATTTGATGTCATCTTCAACTTCATTCATATCTTAATACCTTTGTGGAAATGTTTGTACCACTGTTTGTTTAGCTGTAACGTTAGAGCAGGTTGATTTTAGAACCATGGTATTGAACTCATTTGAAAAATGATAAACAGTTTAGTTTTACACTATTTACATTATTTGGACTATTGTCCTCATCTTTGTCACCATATTTATCACAACGTTTCGGCCGTTGTATGCTCTGGCTTTCTTCAGGTGGTTGGAATGTTGAACTGAACACTTTATTTCACACACTGGGGTAGACTGTTCTAGTTCCACATGCCATGATTTCTAATGGATGTCAGTTATTAATTATCTCCTGTTAATTCCCTTTATCCACTGTGCCACGTGTCTTCAAGGACACGTGGCACAGTGGATAAATCAAAATCAAGCTACCATCCCTTCAGTCAAGGTACCAGTTCACTGATCTGTTTGAGGTATACAAAATACTGAATGCTTATTATAAAATGGAAGGAAATAATTTCTTCACATTCTCAAAGAGAGGTATGTTTGGTTACTCACAAATTGATGAAATAGCACTTGAAAACAGTTGCAAGATCCAACTTCCTTGCCCTGAGGATGATAGATAGGTGAAACTCTTTACATTGTGATGTGATTGCAGCAAGGCTGACTATTTTCAAGAAGAAACTGAGGATCCTGTTTAAATGAGCTGAAGAACTATTGATGAATTCAATTCAATAATTCAAAAGACTCTGAATTCTACATTCTACAAAGGAAACAACCAACATTATATAAAATATCATTTTCCATAGGAGATTCCATATTGAAGTGTGTATAGAAAAAAAAAATGCATGTATAAATTCAGTTTGACCATTGTGACTCACTTCTGAGTGAGTTAAAATTGATTCCAGCAAACTAAAGAAACAGTGGAATTTGTCAAACACATTTTTGATAAATAGACTAATAACTCTGCAATTCTTGATGACACCTGTGGTGACAGTCAAAAGTAGTTGAATATAAAAAAATAAATGTTGGTAAGTTTACCATATTTAATTGTGATATAAAACAACTTAGTTTGAAGTTGGGAAAAATAAATAAAAAATTGGTCATTTTGGTCTAGTTTTTTAATGTGATATAATCCCTTAATAAGCATAATAAAAAAAAAGACCTTTCAACATTAAACGTCATAAAATCCATGAATCCATCCCAATCTCTCCAACTCATTTGTTCACTTTGTGTTAGAGTTTGGTAATTCTTGCAATATTTTACATTTTTTTGTTATATTAAATTGCTGATGTTATTCTACACATCCCTGACTACAGCATGAAGTCTTATTTGCTTTGGTAAACTAAAAAGATTTCCTTTCCTTATCTGTTAATATAAATGTTAATTATTCAATTAATTTTTACACGGTTTAATATGCATGCCTCAGTAACCCTGCAAAATATATTGGTATGAAATTTATTTGAATAGTGAAGATAGTTTGATTGTGTTAAATTTTAGTAATATTTTGAAAATAGTATCAATGAAACTATTCACTAAACTACACTTTCTTTTTTGTTAATGAAATTTTCATTCCCTAAAAGTATTTTGTTAGAGTTACTTTCAACTTTGATGTTTAAGAATTATCTGATGAATAAATATTCTCACTTAACAATAAATAAAATCAGCCTAAAATGTAAAAATAAATCCCAAGGTTAAATTGTTTATACTTTGATACTCTATGATGTTATACTATAATCATAAGAGAAATTACTTGTAAGTTGTATACTTATGAATACAAAGTAGACAACCAAATGCTGTAAATTATAACATTGGCCTGTATTTCTATAAAGGCAGTTTTTTTTTAATTTTTGTTTTTCTTTTACTTTTTTGTATTTCAAGACACTCATATTTTTTTTACTTTTCTTTGTATTCCTATAAAGAAGTATTTTTTGTATTTCTATAAAGACAATTTTATTTGTATTTATATATAGACAGTTTATTTGTTTACTTTTTCGTTTTTGTATTTCTATAAAGGCAATTTTAATTGTATTTCTATACAGCATTTTTTTTATTTTTTGTTGTCTATTTGCTTTACTTTTTTGTATATCTATAAAAGGTAATATTTTAAAATTTTTTCGTATTTCTAAAGCCATTTTTTCAGTTTCTCTTACAGTTTTGTCTTTTGTTTTTTGTAAATTCTATAAAGGCAATTTTAATTGTATTTCTTTAAAGGCATTTTTAAAAATTGTTTGGATTTCTATATATCCATTTTATTTTTATATTTTTTTTTTTACTATTCTTTCATTTTTTTGTATTTCTATAGAGACATTTTTTTAAATTTTTTTTATTTCTATAAAGGCAGTTTTATTTGTATTTATATAAAGGCAGTCATTTTTTTTTACATTTTTTAAAAAAAAATCATGTGCCTTCAGGATATAGGCAATCATGGCTTTCCATAGATTCCTTTTTCTTTATCATCTGTGAATTGCCTTGACCTCTTCAAAGCGATATTGGAGTGGTTTCCCATTTCCTTCTTTCTCCATGGTTTTAAATTCAGAGAATTCCTTCTTCTATACTTACTGCTATCCAAGGCTAGAGAGCCCAGTCTACCCTGCTTACGGCTGGGGAAGGAGGCATGAATTCATACCTTTCCCAAAGACATTTGTGCAAAAGTGAACACTGCAGACTAGGGCAGGATTTGAAGTTGATCCACCAGTTTTACTTTCCATACCAATAACTGCTCGGTGAAAGAGATGAACATAGTTCGTGACAAGATTTTTCAACATTTCTTTTAGTTGCAGACTTTGTGTACAAAGTGTTCACTGATGCATGCATATTCTACTCTTGCATTGTTTATGGCTACAGCTAACATACATGGAAAGCAGGCAAACATGTTTGGTGATGAGCTTACTTAAAAGAATGACACGTTACTTAGCCACTTCATTGTTTTGTCTGTGTATATTAGGGTTATCACATTTTGTAAAATAATTGATTTCCTCTATTATAATTCAATTAACTTTTGGGAAAAAATAATGAAGAAAGGTTTAATTCAGTTTATTTTTTTAAAATGTCACCCCAACATGAAATTTGTAAAAGCATATATAAGTATAGTAGTACTATGACTTTCTGGAGCCTTCTAGAAATTTCTGGGACCTTCTGGAGCTTCCTTAAAGTTTATGAAATCTTTTAGAATTTGTTTTTGTTCATTTGTAAGTTTATATGTTATGCTATAGCTATAAACTGTTAAATGCATTAAAAAAATAAGTAAATACTTGCCAATTATATCGTTAACAAATTGAAAAATAAAGTTTCTGAAATATTTTGATATTTTACCCTTATTGCATATATTGTAAAAATGAAAATTCATTTTTAGGATGACCTTTTTTAAGAAGTAAAACAAATTAATTCCTTTTTCAGTACTTTTTGAACAAAAGTTCATCGATTTATGACACGGAAACAGAGGGTTGCAAAAAAATCATAAACCTGGTGTGTTTACTCTTGGGATACACAGAAAATATTTTTTTATTTTATTGCTAAAATAATTTTATCAGTGAAAAATATAAAAACTACATCATTGTCTATATAATGTTTTTGAAATCATCTAATTCTTCCTAATTATTGTTTTTGTTTTTTAATAATCAATATATCTGTTATGATATTTCATACAGAGATTGCAGTTGTATGCAGTCAGTATTGGTTCTATAGTCTAAATACCATTGCCATTACCTTATGTAGCAAGCCTATATATATTGTCTGGCTTACAGCCATATCATGTTGAAACACTGGTTCTTGTATGATCACTGAAGTTAATCAATATCAAGTCTGGTCAGTAGCTAGATGGGTGACTGTTTGATAATACCAGGTGCTGTAAGCTTGTATGTGCAGCTGGTGTAATGGATAATGGTTTAGAATAGTTAATCAGAGAGTCTAAATTCAATTCCTATTGAATTTGTTATATTCACTTACATGCAAATAGCCTTAGGAAAGGTATGAATCCATCTCTTCTTCCCTAAAGTATAGGTTAATTATTAAGACTTACATCACTAAACTGTTATTATCTAAAAAAAAAAAATTGTTCCAAGCTAAAAAATATTTTTCAGCTTTAAATAAACTGCAAAGGGTTGATAACAAATGGAAAATGAATCAATCAGAACAATCATAATGTCTACTCGTACACATATGCTAATTAGTGGTAGCACTAACCAACCACTACTACAATGACTTTTGTCTGTTCTGTATTTAATAAAGTGTTAGGCATAAGTAAGAGTAGCTGTCTTGATGTTTTGGTGATATGACTGCTGGTGGCTACAACTCTTCATATTGAGGATACTGGGATGTCAGTTTTCTGATTGCTGCATTCTGACTAGCAGCAAGGAACCCAAGACTGCTCTGGTCAACAGTCACATAATATCAAGATTCTTACAATATCATGGATAGGTATCCCTGCAGGCATATTCAGTGGGCAACCCTGCAGCCACACTATGCTGTAGTCTTCACCTTCTACTCAACTTGTATTGCCTTAGATGATAGGCAGTATCTGTCTATATTTCTGAGATGAGGTGTTATATACACTATTTACATTATTTGGACTATTGTCCTCATCTTTGTCACCATATTTATTACAACGTTTTGGCTGTTGTACGCCCCAGCCTTCTTCAGGTGGTTGGAATGTTGAACTGAGCCCTTTATTTCGCTCACTGGGATAAACTGTTCTAGTTCCACATGCCATGTTTAATGGATGTCAGTTATCTCCTGTTAATTCCCCTCTCCAAGTTCTCCACTGTCTTAGCTGGGTATTGAACTCACACTCAAGGACACATGGGACAGTGGATAAAGGCGCTGGTTAGATCCAGTGACAGGACCCAAAGAGTGTGAGTTCAATACCCAGTTAAGGCAGTGGAGAACTTGATAACTGATAATTGACCTCCATTAACGTGGAACTAGAACAGTCTAGTCCAGTGTGCAAAATAAAGGGTTCAGTTCGACATTCCAATCACCTGAAGAAGGCCAGAGTGTACAATGGCCGAAACATAATAAAAATGGCGACAAAGACGAGGACAACAGTCTGAATAATGTAAATAGTGATGATAGGCAGTGATTGTTATTCTTAACCTTTTCCACCCTATAAATATTTCCTATGACTACATAGTTATTTAGTTCCTCTCATTCCATATAAAACATTGGGATCCTTTCAATGCTGTATCTGAGAACAATGCTAATAGTAGGAGTTTCAGTAGGAATTTTAATTCACTAGCAGTCCCCAACTGTATGTATACATACTTTTAGGATTTGAATTCAGAGTTTCCTTCTCCTAAACTGATTGTTATCAAAGCCTATAGAACCTAGTCACTCTTGCTATTTTACCCATAGTGGGAGAGAAGATTCTTACCTTTCCTGAAGTTATTATTATGTAAGTGAAAGTAATAAACTGATGACTGCAATGGTTAATTAAAATAAAAGTAAACCAGTTTGTAAAAAAACTCCGAAGCACCTCAATCTTTTTTTCCCCGACATTTGTAGTATTTGTAGAATCTTTTTTCTTGTAATGCTCTCCAGATATCCTAGTGCTCTGTGACACTTAAACTCTTTAATCACTACCACTGAATTCTTTATTCCTGGCTATCCTCCTCTTTATTGAAAGGATTTTAGGGTGCACGTGCATGACTTAGATGTCTATGTTCAGGAAAATCTCCTAATGAAAAGGTAACTGCCTCTTGAGTCCCAGATTTTTTCTCACCAGAATCCATCTTGCATATTTATAAGTCTACTACTCATCTGTGCATTGAATATCACTGCCATATCTGTTCTGGTGCTGCTGTTTATATATCTTGAGATTTTTGACAAAATCCAAAGAAGGGTTTGTAGTGTTATTGGTACTGACCTGGCATCTCAAATCCAGTTAATTTCCAACTGGCGTGACTTGACTTGCTCTGTCTTTTCCATAAAAATTTAAACAGGAATTGTTCTAATGTGCTTTCCTCCTTGGATAGTGTCAGAGTTCAAATATTGTTTTGGTTGACCAAGTACAGCATTAGGTAGATTGCAGATTTTATTCAAGAGACAATTAATTGGCCTAAAGGTATGAGATTCTATTCTTTGTTAATGACTGGTTAGTTATATCACTTCAAATTAACCTAGAAAACACTGATGTTAAATTGCACCTTATATCCCTTTATATAATATGCTGTCATTTACTTGTAAAATCTGTCAGTTTCCCTTGAGCAAAGGTAGGTGATGCATCAAAAATCTTTTATCAGAGGTCATGTTTTTTTATAGACTGTTACCAGATTGAAGTCAGCTTAAATATCCATGTGCATACAATTAACATACATTTTGAACATCTATAATAAACACATGCCTGACATTGATCAACACCCATACACACATGAGTGCACATTGATGAAAATCTACAATTTTGCCAAGTTCTAAAATTATCTCTGAATTGGCAAACTAACAAAATAACTATTAGCTCTTTTAAACATCTGACCAATACCATTCTTTTGAAATTCTTTTATAATTAGAGTAAAATCATGAATGAAGCAAACATAATGTGGTAAATAAAAGTTTATTTTCACATTATGATTGTATGAAAAAAGCAAACAGATACTTAAGTTACAAACATTCATGTTGCTACTCAATGTGTGGCCACATGGTCATTGGCATCTGAATCCTGCACTGCTGTAGCTGTTCTAGAGATTGTAACCAATCACAAAAAACACAACAAAAAACAAGACAAAACAAATATCTTACTAAATATAAGGATAGAAAGTTATAGCCTAATTGGTAATGATTTATGAGGTGTGTAATATGAATGGAAGAGAATGTTATGAAGATAAAGAGAAAAGCTTATGATTGGCTATTGACTTGAAAAAATCAAGATTGAAGTATTCAGGGAAGCACCCACATGGGAGCTTGCTCCATGAATTGGTAATCCTTGGGAAAAGCAGACTGAGTGGAATTTTTTTCTTACATTTGGAACACAGGGAAAATGAGTCTAATTCAACTCCCTGGAAGTGGCAGGATACAACAAAAAACTAATCTTCCTTTACTAATTTTTACCCAATATAAAGCTGGAGAGTCACTCAAGGTAGAGGGCTAAAGCTGAATTGGTAATGATGTATGAGGTGTGTGATATGACTGGAAGAGAATGTTGTAGGAAGTGAAGATTATGAAGATAAGGAGAAAAGGTTATGATTGGCTATTGACTTGAAGAAATCAAGATTGAAGTGTTCAGGGAAGCACCCACATGGGAGTTTGCTCTAGAAAGTGGCAATCCTTGGGAAAAAGATAGAACTTTTTTTTTTACATTTGGAACATGGGGAGAATGAGAGTAATTCAACTCCATAGAAGTGGCATGGCATATCCTAGCTGTAAAGCTCTTGAACTTGCAAAACGAAAGAATGAAGCTTATCTGAACATTTGCCATATTGATAGCAACAGATTATCAGTGGTTCATATATATGAGTTCCACTTTAGGTTTAGAGTAGACCTGAGACCCAATAGACTGTGGTGAGTATGAAATAATAATAACTCCCTTTACCTACTTCTTTCTAATTTGCTTGAGCTGAGAAAAAGAGGGAAAGAAATTTGTGAGCCTATGTGAAATTTTTTTGAACCAATGAAAACCTTCCCTTCACAAAAATTAGTTGTTGAGCCTAGAAAAAAAGAAAGAAAAAAATAGCAAACTTATGCGAAATCTTTTTTGATATAAAATGAAGAAATTAAATTAAATTAACACGAGAAGAGTGTGTGAAGTCATGTGAAAAGTTTTGTTTCTGTTCACGCATCCAGCATTTAAATTTTCCGAGTGTCAAATTACTTGCCAATTATATTATAATGAGACTTCAAAGAACTTTCTTTCAATAATCCAAGAAAACTAAGTATTTCAAACTATCTGTCTTCATCTACTTTTGTATGTATGCAACCATATATCCCTTCCATGAGCAAGTAACTTGCTTACCTTTGTTTTAAACATTTTTTAATATTATTTTGTGTCAGATCATTTAATCTGTTGTATGAATAACATGACAATATGTTAAAACTATGGACTTTAATAATTTCTCACTTATTTTCCTGAAATGAGCTACTGACACAACTTCAAGCATGTAAATTCATAAATAAATTCCTTATCTTGTTTTTTTAATATTACCCATGTGTTTCCTTGTCATTCTCAGCCTCTATTACTCTTCTTGGCATAGGTAAACCAACTGTTCACTTTAAACTCAAAACCCCATGTCACTATAAGACACTCAAAGCATGGAACCTCATTTAGAATGGCACCATTAATCAAGACTCGAGTGTCTGAAATATGATGATAAAATTATACTAAGTTTGTTTTTGAGGCATTGAAGTGCATCCATGAACAATGTTATCATCTGCATAGAAGTTTACTAATGATCTGAGAATGTTCTTTGGTAAATCATTAATAAAAAGCAGAAAGATAGCAGAACCAAGAAGAGATCTTTGAGGAACACCGCCATTGATCTCGTGAGCTTCAAAAGACTGACCATTCACAACGACTTTCTTGATCTGCCTGAGAGAAAGGACTTGTTGATTTCATAAACTTTTCAAGAGATGCCATAGCTGAAAATTTTATCTAGCAAACACCTTGTCAAAAGCCTTTTAGATTGCTCTGATAACAACAGTTCTCACTCCTCTTCAGTCTTTTGAACTGGTGTAGAGGTTTATCCCTTGTTTCCCGTTTAGGATTGGGTTTCCAGTTCCTTCTAAAGTATACTTCAACTCTATATTTCTAAAATCTCTGCCTAAAACTCTGAACTTTTAATTACTATTTATTTACTTTAATATGAGTAGATAGGTTTGACTATCATCTGGTTCACACTCTGACACTGTCTTTTGAACAAGAGTAGATGTTTATCCCTTGATTCCTGTTTAGGATTGGGTTTCTGGTACCTTCTAATGTCTACTTCTACACTATACTACTAATGTCTCCAAATGAATTCTGACTCTGAAATGTTATTCATTAATTAAATCTTGTGTTAGCCATTATTTTTCTTGCATAGCACCAATAACTTCATCTCTTGCCCTTTCTTATGCTTGTACAGCACCATACAGTAACCTTCTACCTTGAGTGGCTCTTGGGTCTTGTATTGGGTGAACATTAGTAAAAAAAAGCTGCTGTTGTGTTCATGAAAAAAACTTTAAGAATCTATATAGATTAAGATTTTGTAAAATGAATAAATTAGATTCAAATTATAGTCAATAAATTATTAGAACATATTCTATTTAATTGGTTTCATAGAAATTAAAAACTTTTTTTTACTGAAAATTATTAATAAGATACAATATCCATACTGAGTGGATAACAACATAAAATAAAATTCAATTTATACTTTATAGAGAAAGATAAAAATTACACAGCATTTAAAATTTCCATCCCTTCAGCCTTCCATACTTCCACTGAGTGCCTCATTGATTCTGTGAGTGAAGACAGTTAAAACATTAACAATTGAGCTAGAGGAGAGAAATACATGCTGTTTGTCTCAAACACAAAAGGCAAGTACAACATGAAATTGAAAAAAAAAAAAAAAAAAAAAAAAAGAACCAAAAACAAGAAGTAAATAAAATGTATATATAAATATACCACTTAAAAACTTTCTTTCATTCCTGCAAAAAAAAAAAAAAGTTTTTGCTTAGTCAGTATCAATCATGACACCTGAGTAGACAATGATATAAATCACTTGTTCCCACAATAAATATGTTTCTGCTCAACAAACTTTTGATATAACTATGGCGTTTTTTAATTTATATTCCACCCTGCATAGCCTTTCAAACACAATGTTACAAGCCTATCACTATTTCTACTAGCAAATGTTCCAACAAGCTCCATTCTTTAGTGTCGCCAGCATAGACTTTTACAGTTTAAGACCCACCTTGCTATATTTTTTTTCTTTTTTTTTTTTAAGCATTACACCCTGAGCATGGCGTGAAGCCACTAGGATGCAGGGGGTTGCAGAAGATTTGGAGCGAGAGCAGATAGGAGTGATAGAAGAAAGGATGAGGAGAAGGATAGTGGGTAGATCAAGGTAACTGGAGGTGTCGATTGACATTACATTTGAATAGTTGGAGATTATAGCTCTCAGGGAAACAGTAATTGGGAAGGGTGTTCCACAGGCGAGAGGTGCGAGGTATGAAGCTATTGGAGTAAAAGAGACGGCTACATTTAAAAATTTCTATAGTGTAAGGGTGGGAGTGCGATGCCAGCCTCGTAGGGTGCTTAAATTCATGGAGTCTGGGAACCAGTGAAAGCAGCTCATCGGAGCAATTACCATGAAAGTATTTGTAGAAAAGACAGAGAAAGGCGACAGCGCATCTGTGAGAGAGTGACTGTAGACGAGACGCCAGATCAGGGCCAATTATATTACAGTCTCTGGATCTTGTCAAGAACTCCGAGGTAGACAGAAGGTGCCCCAGACCATATATGGCAGCAATACTCCATGCAAGGGCGATTGGTTGATTTGTATATTTGAAGTATCGATTCTGGGAAGAAAAATTTCCTGGTGCGGCACAGGGAGCCAACTTTCCTCACAGTGGAAATGTATTTGTTCCATCTCAGGTCAGCAGTCAACGTGAGACCGTGCAGACGCAGGGAGTTGCTCTCAAGATGTTGACTATCAGACATTCTAATGGGGGCGGGGACAGGGAAGGATCTCTATGGTGATTAATAGAGAGTAGTTTAGTTTTTGAGGCGTTAAAGTTGACCAGCCAATTCTTGCCCCAATTAACAACAGGGTTGAATCTCCCACTTACCTTATGTATTCCTTTGCTAAAATGATTGATTTGTTCTTTATGGTTTATCAACCTTTTGCAGGTTATTTAAAGCCTTAGATTAGAAATCTTTGAAGATAATAATGATTTACTGATACAAGTTCTACTAATTATCCCATAGCAGGGGCGGGGAGAAGATTTGGATTCATACCTTTCCCAAGGGTATTTGCATGTAAGTGAAGATAACAAACCCAACAGGAATTGGAACTCGGCTCTCTGATTTCCAATTCTCAGTTGTTATTGAATGCACCACACATAAATTCAAGCTTACAGCACCTGATATTCCCAAGCAGTCACCCATCTAGGTACTGACCAGGTTCAATGTTGCTTAACTTTGGTGGTCATATGAGAACCGGTGTTTCAACATGATATGGCAGTGAGCTCTACCAAAAAGAGCATTCCACTCTGAAACCTTCTTCTCAAGAACTCTTACCTAGATACTTCTTAGAATGCTAAAATCTTAAACCTCTTCAAATCTAGGGTCAAACATTATGTATCCACTATTTCCTCATAACATTCATTTCATACTTCCTCCTCTTACGTTCATATCATACACCTCATTCAGTGTTGTAGAGTAGTTTTCACAGTGGAGGCTTGTATTTCACTAAGTCGGTCCTAAAATAGGTTTGACGTACAAAACGTTAGGAACTTGAAATAATAGTTAATGACGCAGTAATCTAGTTGGGGAGGTTGATACCTTAATGTCCGACATCGACTGACACACCAGCTCCACTGAGCCCCCTGGCAACTGCTACTACTACTATTTATTATCTGTGGGAGAGTCTATTAACAATAGAATAGGTATGTTCCGGTATAACATTCAGTAATCCTCTACCTTGTGTGTCTCTTGACCCTTGTATTGGGTGAACGTTAGTTAAAATAAAAAAGAATTTACAGCTATAAACATTTCCCTGAATTTATCTATTGGGTTGAGTCATAAATAATTTCCATTTTTGTCTATCAATTTTATTCTTTAAAAAATAAATTACAACTATATTCTGTTCAGTTATCTACTCACAATTATTTGAAATGACTTATTGCCACTAATCAGGCAACTCTTCAACACTTTTTGATTAAAATTCCACTGGTTTTGATGTGGAAATATATTTGACAAACCCTTGAATAGGCATTGTAATGTTTTTCACATATATTAGCCAATCAGAAGTCAGAGAATTATTCAAAGCTTCTGTGATCCACTTTAGTGTTTAGTTTGCACAAAATTTGCCATCGTAAGAAACTATTACATAGAAAATGCATTGAAATCTTTTTTAACCAATAGTATTTGCTGAATTGAAAATAATCATAATAATATAATACAATCAAATGGAAGCAGAATGCTAAAATATCAACAGTTTCTTTAAACATTTCTTTTTTTACCACCTGCTTTTTGCTGCACACTGTTCATTTTTAAAAGTTTCCTCAAATTTATAGTTAAAACATTGCAATACACAGGTTTAATGTAAAACAAGCATTTATTTTTTTGTACACTTATGTTAATCTGGTGTGCTTCATAGCCATGCAAACTATAATATCTTTCCATATAACACTGTGTTTCATCCTTCACCCTTTCTTCTCTTTTCTACAAGACTTCTCTAGTTGGATATCCAGTTAGTTTTGGTTACATAAATGTATCACATGACCTGACTCCTGCTGCTACACTCTACCTTTAAAAGACCCAAATCAAATGAAAAATGGTGTACTGCCATACAGGAGGAATGATATTATATAATAATACAAAACTCTTTTTGTTGTTTCTAAAAGAAATTTTCATATTTCTTAATACTTTGTTTAGCTTTTGGAAGGCATCTTTTGCTATTCTGATAGCCATCTTCCTTGGAAAATAAAACCTACAATTTTATCAATGGTAAAAACTACTATTTTATTTATTATTGATTTGTTCAGAATAGGACTGCAGAACCTAAGAACAAATATCAAGTCAAAATGTTGCTTAAAGATCATTTATCGAGCACATGAAATTGGTATTTCTATTGAAAATTTTCCAAAATATCCACTAGAGGAAAACATTTTTGCATGTTATAAAACATTTGTAATATAAAAATAGCATGTGATATAATGTAATATAATAGGAAGGCATAGTGGAGTAATGGATAGTGGCTCGGATCGAGGAATCGGAGAGCCAAGTTCGAATTCCATTTGAATCCATTACACTCACTTATGTGCTAATACCCTTGGGAAAAGTATGAATCCTCTTCTCCCCCCAGCTGTGGGTAAATAGCAGGACAGACCAGATTCTATAGCCTTGGATGACAACTGCTCTACCCCAGAAAGAAATGGGGTAATCGTAGTGTTGATGAGAAAAGCAAAAAATTAGGGATTCTGTGTTGAACCATAAATCCATGAAAGCTAAAACTTTGGAGAAGGAGGAGAAACAAGAAGAGCTGAGCCATAGTCTAATGGAAAATAAAATTTCTTAGCAGTGTAACATAGGAAAAAATAGAATATATGTTAAAAATTCACTCAGTTTTTATACATACAAAATTTTGATCCTTGGATGCTAAATTGTTACACTGATCAAGAGACTTTGACAAGTTATATATTAGTTTGTGTGGAAAATAATGTTTAATTTTAGAATCAACTTTTATTCCTGAATGAATGTATTTGAACAGTGTTTAAATCAGTCGAAATAGGAACACTGAACATCTCTGCCATCATGTTACAAGGTTGTTTATGGCTTTATCATAAAAGTTTGGATACCAAGAAATTTTTGAATGCAGTTTCTGCACTTCTTTGCATTGGAATGTCTTTTGGCTTCAAAAATGGTCAAGATGCTTGAAAAGTGGTAGTCAGTTGGCATCTTGGGAATATGACGGATTTTGTATCCCAAATCAGTTAGCTTCATCAGCGTCATTCTGTCAACATGTAACCAAGCATTGTCATGAAGCAGAATTAAATCTCATCGATTAACCATTGCTGGTGGCATTTTTGACATTTTAATTAGGAATGTGCAATTTCATGCAACTATTATAATATATTAGAACACAATTAAAAGGTTTATTCTAAAATCAGACATTATTTTCCAAACAGCATAATAAAATAATAATCTCTCTACTTTTATTTAGTGGTTTTGTACAGTGAAAAGAAGAAGATATATATATTGAAAAATGGGTCATTTAAAAACCAATTTCTCTGCCTGATGAATCACGCTATCTGTACAAAGTGACAAGGCAAAACCAGTTCAAACCATTACTAAATGATGAGACCATTAAATGCCACAGAATAGTAGCATTGTCTCAGATATTGTTCTATCTCTCATGGGAAGAAGCCATTTAGATCAATTTACAAATCAGTATATTTTTTCACATGATGAAAACATCAGGATATCAAATTCAGTCATTCAGTTATCTGTCCTAGACTTGTAACTTGATGGTTATGACTTGAAATGAAAAAGTTCAATGTTCAAGCCTACATCAAGACAGACAATGCTAGTTATTTCTCATGGCTCATCTAAAGAATAAAAAAAAAATTCTTATCTTAAGCAGGGTCTGATTATCATTTAGATTAGTATAGGCTGCAACCCAGGGTCAGATTATCCTTTAGGCTAGGACCCCTCAAGCTTTTATAAAGGAATGATTTTAATTTTCTAGATTTTACGTCTAAATAGTTTCATAAACTGAAATGATATCAATATGAGAAACTCATATTTACAGGGTGCGATGGGTAAATTGTCGCCATTGTATATTTTTAATTTTACACATGCATGTTGTTTATTTTTGATTTTGTCTGTTACACAATGTAGTAGGGTCAGTTGAGAATACAAAGCATCATGACATAATTCACTCTGCCAGAAATTTGGAAACAGCATATTGTACTGCTTAGCATTTGCACCAGAAGCTCCAAAACAAACACTATAGAGTATTTGGGTGTCAATCTGAGGACAGTGCAGAGGATTTGGAAAGAATTGTGTAAGTTTAATGTTGATTACAAAGGTATTGCAGCTTGGAAAACTCACTCTGATCATTCTGATAAGGAAAGGATTCCTAAATTTATTGGTGAGAGCCTCAGACTCAACACAAAACCCTACATCAAGTGCCTTGAGAAGTTAGTGCTGCCCTGAGTCAAGAGTGTGGCTGCTGGAAGACCCTATGCATGGCAATAAAACTCTGCACCATGCCACACAAACAGGAGAACCCAGTCATGGCTGTCAGACAATTTCTGCAACAACATCATCCCTTACATCTATCTCACTCCCCAGACTGCAACCCCCTTGATTATTAAGTGTGAGATGCAGTTGAGCGAAAGGCCAACAAAACTCCTTGTAACATCAAAGATAAACTGAAGGCAATCATTATGGCAGCATTTACCAACTTAAACAAGGAGACCATCCAGAAGAGATGCAGGAGATTCTGAAGTAGTCTGGAGGCCATGGTTGAAACTAATGGCGATTTTATTGAATAAATTTATTCTTTGTATTTCAAGATATTTTTGTGTAATTTTGGTAAATATATCTGTTAAAATGAGATGTGTTATTTTCATTTTTGCGTAATTTAAATGACAATTTATTCATCGCACCCTGTATTTTGAGTGTTTTATTGTTATAATGCTGGTTATAAAAAAACTGTTTTTGTTTTTACTATGGTTGTGTTGAAATTTGTGCTAATTTGATTTACAATAAATAGTAGAATAGTGGTATTTCTTAAAGAATATTTTTATTGACAAACAAAAGATAACTATTCTAGTTTATTTAAAGAAGTTTACTTCAAGCTATGTAAATGTCGCTAAAATATGTTATGAGTAAAGAATATTCAAGACACGGATGAGTTAAAGGATGTCTTCATCTGAGCGAATGGCATAATTTAATTAGCCTGGGGCCCCAAAAGGTCATATTCTGGCCCAGATCTTAAGTCAGATGCAAAAAGGAAATGTTTTTTCTTTGTAGACATATATTTGTTACAGAACAAGAGGGTTTAAAAAAAGATTTTGGCTCCCACCCACTCCAGCCAAGAGTGAATTCCTAAATAAATTCTAAATATTTAATCAGTTTGTCAAATTTGGAAATCTGTATCGAGTCAATGAATTTTCCATATTCTTTTGCATGAAAATCCCCCACTAAGTGGCTCAACACTGTATGCTACATGATTCTATTCAAAATTAAAAATTCTCATGTAGCTGCTCTCAGCAGCTTGCAGAAGTGTGTGTGTGTGTGGGGGGGAAGATGCAACAACCCCAGGCATCCATATCAGGAGTGCAACCAATATAAGGGCGAAATAAATATTTAGTTTTTGAAATTTTAAATTGTCTCTATTAACTTTGTTGTATAAGCACTGTACAATCCCACAAGCTGATGTGAATATGGATCCATGTTTTGATAAGTGAGACCGAAGTAGGCTCCATTACTTGAGTCTTAGAGGCATACAATCATGCAGTTGGCCTCAGGCATCACCAAACTTCTGGACATCATTGGCGGCTCTTATTATTGATAAAGAAAGATGCTACTGAGTTTGACTATTCTACTCATAAAAAAATTTTGATAAAAAAACAGTTTGAGAATATCAGTCACACAGATATCAGTGACATTAGCATAATTTTAAACTTGACATTTATAAATAAAAACTAAGTACAGATAACTCTTTAAAAAGCCAGAGATCGATTTAACATTGTTTTTGTATTATGAACAGAGCACCCTTCTAAAATGGTAAATAAAAACAATATCTTTTCATTTTGACAAATGCTGTGGCCTGAGGAAGATCTAATCAATATTAATCTACAAAAATTATTCTCCCTCCAAATTTTTCCCTATTTTTACGAGTGGAGAAATCAACTTTGTAGAGCTTTCAGTTGGAACCCAGTCTGTAGATCAACTTGTTAATCTTGTATTTGTGAAAAATAAAAATATTCTACTGAGATCAATAATATTAAAAATATACAAATGCTATGTCAGACAAATCTATTTACATCTTCTTCTATGTATCTTGTCCATTCAGAATGTGGGCAATAATGGATCTCCACAATTACATGTCCTTTGTACCTCTTAATAAACTTTGTCTTTTTATTATTTCTCATAAATTCTGTTCTGCCATCCATTTACTCAAGCTTGCTAGGTAGGTTATGCCTTGAATCTGTCCTGTGAGTATAAAATTTTCCGAACCCTTTTCCTCATTAAGTGTCCTAGAAATTTCAACGATCTCTTTCTGATGTTAAGTATAAACATCCTTTTGGTTTCTATTTTCTCTAAAACTTTGTTGTTGCTCACATGTTCAGTTCATGGTATTCTCAGCATCCTTCTGTAGAACCACATTTCTGTTGCTTCAAGTCTCTTCTTTTTCTGTGAGGAGATTGTTGAGCATTCATTGCCACAGATGGTGACTGATATTACATCTCAGTTCAGTACTTTTTTCTTTGTTTCTAATGAAATTTTTCTATTTCTTAATATTTTGCTTATTTTTTGGAAGGCATCTTTTCTATGCCAATGTGCTTTCATATTTCAGAAGGTAGTAAAGAAAAGTGAGAAGAAAGGACTAAGCATCAATTGTATGAAGAAAGAATATATGGCTGTCAGCAAAAGGGACAGCCTAAGATGCAAAATACAAACTGAAGATGCCAAAATCAAGCAAGTGCTACAATTTAAATAACTTGGAAGTATTTTAACAGAGGACGGAAAATGTGAAACTGAAATCCAGAGGTGCATTGGGATAGTAAAAGAAGCCTTTCAAAAGTTAAGCAAAGTATTAAGAAACAGGAAAATCTTGTTAGAAACAAAGAAAATAGTACTTAACTCTTATTTAATATTGGTACTCCTATATGGTAGTGAATCCTGGACAATCTCCTCACAGATAAAAAGAGACTTGAGGTAACAGAAATGTGGTTCTACAGAAGGATGTTGAGAATACCATGGACTGAATATGTGAGCAACAACAAAGCTTTAGAGAAAATAGATAGAATACTTATACTTGGAATCATAAAGCAATAATTGAAATTTTGGGGCACATAATGTGAAAAGAGAGCTTGAAAAATTTGACAATCACAGGACATAATGAAAGCAAAGGTTACAGAAGAAACCTACCTAATGAGATTGCGTAAGTGATTGGCAGAATCTACAAAGATCAGGATATTGTGGAGAGCCATGATCGTCCGCATCCTGAAAAGCTATGGCACTTAGAACAAGAAGATCCCAAATACCGTGACCATGAACATTTCTGCTTCAGTCTTGAATTTCTTTGTTTATGGAAAATCCAAATGTTACTCCCTGTTTTGATTGATTGTCTTTGGTTTCAGGGCTAAAAAGTGACAAAACAATTCTCAAAGGATTATCACTAGATTGCTGAAAATGCTGCAAGTCAATTTAGTGTCCACTTGATATCATTTCTGGTTGTCATTCCAAACATTTTGGTATCCACTAGGTTGACAATTCCTGCATACACAACTATTCATGAAATATAAACACAGACACATTTTCAGGATATCTCAAGTGTCTTGGTAATTCTTTTGTTCAAGATTCTTCAATCAGCCAAAATTAGGTCATGAACATGATCAGCAAATTTATGAGTTGGCACTCTTCATGAATACAACACTTAGAAAATTTCACACTTTTCATTGTCATGGTTTAGTCAATGATCTGAAACAAAAAGAAGTAAAAAGAAAGCAATGCAAGGATCCTAGAAATTGGCACTTTGCAATATGCTTTCTTGATACAGTGAAAAAATAATTATCATAGCTTTCTGGATGTGCGGGTATTGTAATGGATAGTGACTTGAAATGAGAATTTGGAAAGCCAAGTTCAAATTCTTGTTGACATCATCATATTCACTGATGCACAAATACCCATCTTTTCATCCCCAGCTATGGGTTAAATAGTAGGACTTGCATCTGGAAAAATCATATCAAATCAGTAAATCAACCATGGCTTCCTGTCTTTTGTTGCTCTCAGAAAAACTTGTGCCTTTACTACCCCTCTGACTTTTTTGTTATACTTTTTCATCCATCTATTCAAACAAACTTGTCAAGTAATTTACTCACTGTTTTCCCCAGTTTCTCTTACCTTTTGTGCCCTGTGAGTGTTAAATTTTGCAAGCCTTATTTCCTCATTATGTTCAAAACATTTTAGATGTTGCTTTCAGATTCTTATAAGTAGTTTCTATTTGAATTTTCTCATAAGATTCTCTAAATTAGGATCACTCAAACTCAAACCAATTAGAATCAGAAGTCTACTCTTGTTAATATGTCCTGATCTATGATCAGTTAGCTTATGGCAGGGGTGGCCAAAACTTGGCTAAAATGTGTCTCTTTGACCTTTAATATGCAGCTCATGGAAATATGTTGGGCTGAGCTCCTTTTTTCATCACAGTTAATATAAAAGGTAAATAAGAAAAATTTAAAGCTTTATAATTATTTACTGGATATGAATTAAGACCCCAATGGATTAAAATGTTTAATGTTCATGGTTAGTAAAAATATTTAAGAATTTAAATTCTAATTTTAATGCTAGATCTGAGTGAAGCATTGTTCTTTAGTGCTGAGTGATGGAATGGTGGTAGGAAGAGGGATTAAAAGAATTTCCGGTCATCAAGGGTTACAAAGGAATGTCACAAGACTGAAATCATGGGTAAGCAGATTAAGGGGACTGCACTCACGTCATGTACATATATAATTTTATGTTACTGAAATGCAAATTTGCACATTTTTCTTAGAAGTTCCTGCAGTTCATTACTGTATTAAATATGATCAATATAGTTAAAACAATCATAAGTCAAGATTTTGAAAACATTTGTTATATATACATGTATTTAACAAAAATGTGTAAATTTTGTTCATGTCTTGTGACTCTCAAACATCTGAACTTTGTATGTGGCTCTTACATTAAGCAAGTTATGGCAAGAATAAAAAAGCTTTTGTTTGAATTTCTGGGATGAGGAGTTATTATTTACACTATTTATATTTGGGCTATTGTCCTCACATTTGTTGTTTTTATCACAATGTTTCAACTGTTGTGCTCTCTGGTGTATTTTGATCTGGGTAGCCTACAGGGAATTTTGAACTGAACCCTTAATTTAATCTACAGGTGTAAACTGTTCTTGTTCTACTGCTAATATCTAGGGATATCATCAGTTTCTTATTTTTATTTAGTACTGTTCAGTTATTGCTCACCCATTTACATTGAGTAAACACTGTCCGACCCAGAGATTGAACTCACAACTACTACGTTACCAAATTTACAAACCAATACTTTTATCCACAAGGCCATTGTGCCATGGAAATTGGCAAGTAATAAATGAACAGTACTAAATAAAAATACAAACAGTCAACCCCCATTCATTAAATAAAGGGTTCAGTTCAGAATTTCTTGTAGGTTACCCATATTGATATACACCTGAGGAAAGATGGAGAGCACAACAACTGAAATGTAGTGATAACAACAACAGTGATGAGGATAATAGTCCAAATATAAATAGTGTAAATAATGATATAGCTTGTTAGGTAAAGATACAAAGGCTTTGACGTTTTTTAAAATGAAGCTATCTTGATTTCAGAATAAAATATCTTGAGGCTTTTATTTTGGAATAATTATGACTCAACTGCAGAGAAACCCTCCTTTTTGTTGAGTCAATAAAGTCATAGGCTGAAGTGGAAATTAATTTTAAAACTGCAAAGTGGTGAAGAAAAATTTGGATCTGAAGATTTGTGCATTTTAACTCTGAAAAATCTTTTGACAGTTTCTGTCTTATGTCAATGGCAGAGGTTATAATATAGGTGTAATGTAAGACATAATTATTTCTCTTGTTATTCTTGGCAGGTTTTTGTGGCACCCTCTAAACTGAGTATAATTTTCCTTTTTTTTTTTGCAAATGTCTTTCAGTTTATCAATACCTGACTGATTTAATCAAAATTATCAGAATTTTTTTAATCCTAAAATTTGTTTTTTAATCAATGACTTTTTCTTTTCTGAATATCATTTATTTTATGTAATTTTCTTCTGCTAATCTTTATTTTACTGTCTACTCGAATATCTTGTGACAAGGCATTTGGAATGCCATTGTTGTAATTGACAGCTTTCCTAGGAAAGAGACAGGAAAATGTAAAAAGTAAAATCTTAAAAGAATGTAGGTGGATTCAGGTACATATGTTGGTAGGGTATGTCTATGCTTACAGATATGTGGGTGGATGTTAAGAATGTTTTTCAAAATTGTTATTGTTTATAAACATTTATATATCATTTTCCCCATATATACATGTATTAGAAATATATGTATAAACATATATATTTATGTGTGTATTCAAGTGCAAGCATGACATTGAGTGATTATGCTTCTGTAGGCCTTAGTAATAACCATTCTTCTTTGAACCACATGGAATGGTACCACAGAATCACTAATTCCTAACAAAGAACAATACTATATAACAGAAACCACATGACTTGAGGACTTTCAATAACAGTAACAATGGATAGTAACTCAAAGAGAAAATCAAGATGTTGATATTCCACACTACTTTAAACAAAAGGTTAGGGAGGAAACCCCCATTAATACTGGAAAGAGCAATAACAGTTACTAGACTGAAGAAACCTATTTTCCTGAAAAAATCGTTTTAAGAGAAAAATTTTATAAGTTTCAACTGAAAATACCACTGGCTGATTGGTCAATGAATGTCAAATGATTCCTAGAAGAAATTTGCACTTAAAGGCACTATTTGGCTTTGTTCAATTGGCGAGATCCTTTGTGACCGAGTTGGATCTAATGACAGTTTCTCCTGGTAAGAGGGACACAGGTTTGAATACTGCCAGAGGGCACATCTTTTCTTTAATAAGATTTCTCAAATATTGTTGTAACCTAGGGAAGTTATTGAATAGAATAATCACACAAAGGGTTTACAAAGAACGATAATACTTAGGACAAGAACAACGCATATGAGATTCACCAGTGGTGTATAGAAGAAGTAGTCAACTGCTAGAAGTGAGTCAAGTGAATTCCACAATGAATCTCCAACTGCAGACCATCATACAGTATTTACTACTGTATTTATGTGAATGGGGACATATCCATTATCGTTCATAGGTATGCTACCACAAATATCCAGGCTGGTAGATGAAAATAAATAAATATACTATTTAATAAATAACCAGTGCATCTACACAAATATGGATATCAACTAAAAATAACATTTAAGTGAAAAATTTGTTGTGTTAATAAATAAAAAATCCGTTACTTCTTTAAACATTAAAGTCTTTATCTATGATTTTCACTGTATTTGTTTATAGAATTGCATGTGTGTGCGTATGTGCATGTATGTCAAGCAGTTCATATCCACAATTCTGATCCTGATATGAAAACATCCACTACTTTAGAAACATAAATGTGTTTAAATAAAACTACTTGGGCTTTGATGTATATAAAAAAAAAAAAACATTGCAAAGCTCTCGAGTATTTCTTTATCTTGAAGTCTTTCATTTCCTCAAACATTTATCTAGAAATAAGAATAGATGATAATCAGAATGTGATATATCCAGGGAATAAGATGTGTAAAGTCATAATTCCTAATCAATGATTTCCAAATTATCTCATGATATTCCAGTAAGATGTAGACCAGTCTTTCCTAATGTGGGTACTAGTGCCCCCTTGTGGGCTCTGTTATGTTGAAAGTGGGTACTGTGAGTTTTTATTTCATTTGGGGGATGGTGAATATAATCAGAGGGTGGTGGGTATTTATCCATTTTTTTTCATATTTTCAAAAATTAGTTAATATTGGCTACAAAAAGGAAATTTCTGAATGCATCTAAAGTTTTAGGAATCTATTAAACTTTTCTTCATTGCTTTTTTAACTTCCAATATGGCTGAATGTGGTTTCAATGCAGTTTCACAGCTTCTTACTAAACAAAGATACCACCTGCAAATTACAAAATGAGGAGATCGATTACTTCAAAGCAACAGGGAACCTAGAGAAAGAGCCTTAGCCAGTAAGCACCAAAGTCAGCCATTGCATTAAAAACATCAAGATAAGCTATGAAATATTTGTTTTTAGCATTTTAATTATTGACATTTATAAAAGAAATGAAAACAATATTAAAATTATTTTTGCACTAAATGTTATCTTGTTATGAAAGATGAATTCAGTATAATATTCAAAATTTAATTTGACAAGGGGGCCTTGACAATAAAAGGTTGAAAACACTGATGGAGACATATATTATGTTGAAGGAAAATGATTGCAACCAAACTGATAATGCTGGATTCTTTTGGATCCAACATATTTTGGACTCTTTGAAGCTGTGTAGCATATTTTCTTTTACATGCCATGTTTCTTCAAGACATGGTTGATCACAGCTCTCCACAACTTCCAATCCTTTGTAGTTTTAAGCTGTGTTTCACCTTTTGCTGTCTCTTCCACTCCTTGTTCTGCCATCCATTTACACAAAGTTGGTTATTTGAAATTTTCCTCTGCCTCTATTGCTTCCATTATGTCCTGTGAAAATCAAATTCTCCAAGCCCCCTTTCCTCATTATGCATCCCAGAAATGCCAACTGCCTCTTTCCATTTCTAAATACAGGTGTCCTTTTTTGTTCCATTTTCCTGAAAACATTCTTGTTGTTCACATGCTTCATCTACTGTATTCTCAGTATTTTTCTGTAGAACCACATCTTTGTTGCCTCAAGCCTCCCCTTCATCTGTGAAGAAATTGATCATTCACTGCCATATAAGAGGATTGATATTACATAGCATTTGAGCACTCTTTTCTTTGTTTCCAACCAAATATTCCTGAAGACTTTGTTTGGTTTTTGAAAAGCATCTTTTGTTATTCCAATATGCCTTTGTATTTCAATGTCACATTTTCATCATCAGTTGAAACATTATGCAGATATTTAAACTTTTGTATGCGCTTGATTTTGACATCTCCAGTTTGCAGCTCCTTTTGCTGACGACCATACATTCTGTCTTCTTAAAATTGGTGCTTAAACCTTTCTTCTCACTTTTCTTTATTACATTATCAAGCTGTTCCTGGAGTTTTCTTTCTGTCTGCCATCTGCTTATCTTATATTGTTATGATTATGTCCACCAATATTAAATCTTGGTCTTGCTTCTAATATTTGATCTAACTGATTGCTCATAATCTACAATACCAAAACTATGTCACCTCTGTATGTATAGCTCTTACTTGAAAGCAAATTTTTCACATTTTCAGCAAATTGCTGTTGATTATAGTACATGAACCACTTGTCATGACAGCTCAATAATTAATTCAGCTTTTTTTTTTTCTTGGAAAAGAATGGACAGGTAGATTTTGATTAAATTTTTTTTAAATTATTATTCATCTAATATAAAGTACAAAAGCCACTCAAGGTAAAGGGGCTCATGTCCACATCATGTTGAAACACTGTTCCTTGTATGATCACCAAAGTTAAACAACATTGAGCCCAGTCAGTACCTAGATGGGTGACCACTTACGAATACCAGGTGTTGTAAGCTTGGATGTGTAGCTAGTGTAATGAATAATTGCTTGGAATTGTTAATTGAAGAGCTGAGTTTCAATTCCTGTTGGGTTTGTTGTATTCACTTACACTCAAATATTTTGGGGAAAGGTATAATTCCCCCCTCTTCTCCCCTAGCTATGGGTTAATTAGTAAAACTTGTATCACTAAAGCTTTATTATTTCCAAAAGAAATTCTTAAAATCTAAAAAATTTTGAGCAGCAATTTTGATAAGCCATAGAAAACAAAACAATCAGTCAAGTTAGAGGGTTACTGAATGAGGTTGTTATAAGAGTGCTTATTATGAGGATATGTAGGATGTATAATGGTTGACCCCAGACTTGAAGAGTTTAAGACTGTAATGAACAAGGAAGCATCCTCTTGGGAATATGTCCCACAAAATTACAATTCTAGAGAAGATGATGGAATTTCTTTCTTACCAATGAAATATGAAGAGAATGATAAGGATGTAGGTTGATTATTATTCAACAGCTTATTACCCCTTTCCAGGTTATTTAAAGCCCCAAAATAGGTTTAGATTGTAAGAATTTGTGGGGGGGGGGTGTTAGGAGATAATAATGGTTGAGTGATACAAGTCTGACTAACCCATAGTTGGAGAAAGAAGATGTGGATTCATGCCTTTCCTAAGTGTATTTGCATTAATATAATGAACACAATGTGAATTGGAACTCAGCTCTCCGATTAACAATTCCAAGCCATTATTCATTATACCAGCTGCACATCCAAGCTTACAGCACTTGGTATTCCCAAGCAGTTGCCCATCTAGGTACTGACCAGGCTTGACATTCCTTAACTTTGGTGATTGTACAGGAATCGGTGTTTCAACGTGACATAGCTGCAAGCTTGGAATGAGAATGAGTTAATCCAACATCCGACACTCTGAGCTTGTTCCCTGTCTTTTCCTGTAGCCTTTCCCCAAACATGCCTTTTTACTCTTATTCTCAATCCTCTGTAATCCTCTGCATGCTGTTGGCACTCCTGCCTTGCTTGGGGTGAATTACTTTAAAAAAAAAAAAAATGTACTAGTTGTGTGGATATAAGGAATTTAACTAGTCTAAACATTTGCCATGAAAATAGCAAAATTGTTAGTTGTTATTTTTACTGTATTTGTAGTTTAACCATTTGTCGTGGAAAAGCTTTCTTAAGTTTATCTGCTAATAAATGATGTGCATTGGTTTCATCTTTGCTATTGTCATTTGAAGAATTTATTTTTTCTTTTCTTTTTTTAAACAGATAAAAAGAGAACACTGAAAACACATGCACAGTTTTTTGGTGCCTGAGATATCAAGAATTCTTTTGCCCAAAATACAAGTGCCATCTGGAATAATGCTGGTGGAAATTCTTCAACTTAATAAATAAGCCTGCCAGTTCAAATAAACATTTAATTTAAGTTTGGTTTTTATAATAGTTTAATAAGGGTGGAAAAAAATGTGAAAATTTATTAAAAACAAAATAATAAGTGGGTTGCCTTGCATAAGGAAATGCTTATTTCATAATAATTCCATAAAAATATAATTTATAAAATAGTAAAAATAATAGTAAAAAAATAGTAAAAAATAGCAAAAAAAAAGTAAAATATTGATTATAAAATTAGTAAAAAAGAAATTAATAAAATAGTAAAAATAATTTATGAAATATAATAATCCCATAAAAAAATAATAAGTGTGTTGCCCTAAATAAGCAAAAGAATTGAAGGAAAATTGAAAGAAATAATTTAATTTATTTAATTATTTATTTGCCAGCAGCACATAGAAGGTCTTGTATTTGGTAGAGTGGAATATGTGCCAAAGTTCCTAGCATTTTTAAAATAAAAAAACAAAGCAATTTACTACTGTATGCTCAAAAACAAGAGGACTGTGAACTTTTGCACACACATAATATATACATTATGTATGGTTGTGTGCAGAGTTCAAATTCTAGCTGAAACCATTGCATTCACTTTCATGTACTCTTGGGAAAGGTATAAATTCATCACTTCTCACCCAGCTATGAATTAAATAGCAGGGAAGACTGCGTTCTCTAGCTATAGTTGGCAACTAGTCTAGGAGAAGAATAACTCTGTTTGATATGGAGCTAGCATTGTGAATATCTACTTGCTACAGAAACTACAGCAGCAACACTTTATGTGGTGAAACCATTTTTCTATGCATCACAGAAAATCTATAGGGTAACTGATTGGATATATATATATACATTAGTGAATATGTTTGTTGTTGCATTGAGAGATTTTACATATAAACTTACTCTATTAGTGCATATAAAAACAGTTTTTTATACACAAACATATAAGGTAATGCTGAAGAAGTGGTCATCTCAACTTGGAAAGGATTCCTAAAAACATTCTCATATTAGGTCATTTGGCCAAATTTTTGAAAATCAGACCAAGAGCTTTTCAGCACACCCTTGCATATTATGCATATGGTTCAATAAATGTTTGTGTAAATACCTACATGCATATCTGTCTATGTGTCTACATACAAATATTTTTGTCTGTATATAAAACTTTGTGATACTTGAACAAATATGCATATATGGTACAACGGACATGATTTTTTCCGCTGGTCAACTCCAGGAGAAATGCATTAAAACATTGTGTAGCTAATTTCCAGGTTTTTGTTGATCTAACCACCAATGCATGTAATACCTTGGACAGGACCACTCTGCAGACTATTTTCGGTAAACTTGGATGTCTACCAGAATTCATCATCATGTTCAGACAAATATGTTGCGATATGAAAGTTTATTTGAACTTCAACAGTTCACTCTCTGAGCCAATAACCATCTGTAACAGAAAACATTCTAACCTCAACCTTATTTTCTTTCTACTTTGATGTAACTCTTTCATACACCTTAAAAGACTGTGACATAGCTGCTTGTCTACACTTCAGAACTATGAGTAAAGTTTTTGATAACACAGATTTTGTTATTGTTGTAACCTAGGGAAGGTTACTAAATAGAATAATCAAATGAAGGTTGGTAATGAACGATAATACTTAGGACAAGAACCACACATATAAGATTCACCAGCAGCACATAGGATAAGTAGTCAACTGCTAGAAATGAGTCAAGTGAATTCCACATTGAATCTCCAACTGCAGACCAACATACAGTATTTACTATTGTATTTATGTGAATGGGGACATACCCGTTATTGTCCGTAGGTATGCTACGATTTTCATCATTTGTAATGCAAAGGTTGATGTGCTTTGAAAGATTGAGTCAACTCAAATATGGGTATCCACTAAAAATAATATTTAAGTATTAAAAATATTTTAGATTAATAAATTTTGTAACCTAGGGAAGGCTACTGAATAGAATAATTGCACAAAGGTTGGTAATGAATGATAATACTTAGGACAAGAACAACACATATAAGATTCATCAGCAGTGTGTAGAAGTAGTAGTCAACTGCTAGAAGTGAGTCAAGTGAATTCCACAATGAATCTCCAACTGCAGACCATCATACAGTATTTACTACTGTATTTATGTGAATGGGGACATATCCATTATCGTCCGTAGGTATGCTACAACAGTTATCTATACTAAGGAAGATATGCAAGCAATTATTGATCTGTTCTTTGGAGCACACTCTGCTTTTGGGCTTACCATCAGTCTCATAAAACCTAAGTCATGTATAAACTCACTCAAGGTTACCCCAAATATTGAACATAACATCTTTATTCACAGTACAAGATTGCCCGCACTAATTCATTCATCTACTTTGACAACACACTCTCAAGAGATAATTTTCTCAACTCTTAAATACACCTAAGGGTCAGGTGAAGAAATTTTCAGAAGTGTTTCATATATAACAACTGGCAACTAAAAGAACTAAATTGTACATATATAAATTTTTACTGTATTTTCTTGCATATAATATGAGAAAATTTGAAGGAAAATCAAAGGCAGAAAAGGGGGGGTTGTATTATATACAAGTTCATATTTTCAGAAATGTTTACTCAGCTTAGAAAACCCTTTATTTGAAACAGCAAGATTACAAACACTCATTTAGCACAATAGATAATGAAACACAAATAGGTAGGTATTGATAACAATTGTTTACTAAAGGTATTTGATAGATCGGCAATATGTGTTCTTTGTGAATCAATGTAATTGAACACCTTTTGTTTCAAAGACAGGAAATTCATTGAAATTGATTAAAAAATTAATAAATTGAATACACAAGATTTGTTGTGTTTTGATAATATTAATTGGTGAAGCTCTACCTGTGGCTCTAGATATCTTGAAGGTATTTGACAGGGTTTGGCATGCTGGTATTCTAAGCCCAGGGCTATGGCATTACAGAATGATTGTTTGATTTAATCCAACTATTCCTACCAAATTGTGAAATAAAGGTCGTTTTGAATGGGCTCACTTCCAGATCCTTTCATACGAACGTGTGTGTCCCCCAGGGCTCTATCCTGGTCCTATACTGTTTCTGATCTTCATCAATGATCTTCCTGATTTCATCAGTTCCCAAGTAGAAATTCATGCAGATGACACTACTATTTATTCCTGTCTCAATAGAAAATCAATCAGAGCTGCAAAGCAGGAAATGGCTTGTAAATTTTAATGCATCCAAAATGAAATTGCTCTCATTTAGCCACCATAGAGAGACTTCCTTGCTTGCCAACAGCATGGCTGATGCTAGACTACAGTTTTTCAACTGACTTGTAGTGGAACAACTACATCAAATCAATAGTTACATCTACTGCAAGGAAAGTTTGGTTACTGTATCATGCCAAAAAGTTTTTCTTGTCAGAGTCCATCTTGCACATTTACAAATCTACCATTCACCCATGCATTGTATACTGTTGCTATATCTGGTCTGGTGCTCCTGCTATTCATCTCAAGGTTCTTGACAAAATCCAAAACAGCATCTGCAATGAAACTGATCCAGATTTGGCATCTCGACTTCAGTCACTTTCTCATAGACATTATGTGGCTACCTTCTGTCTTTTCTCCAAATATTTTCATTGAAAATGCTCTGACAAACTTTTTTTTCCTAGTGCCTCAACTGCATGAATTTAAGTGTGCTACTTGATTGGTGTCTAGGCCCCACCCTTTTAATGTTGAAATAGTTAAATGTGACTGCCACTTCTATTCCAACAGTTTCTTTTTGTGCACTTCCTGCCTGTGGAACTCCTTTCTATTTACTTGCTTCCCTGATAATTACAGTCTTCAAAAATTTTAAATGCAACATCAATCATCATCATCTATCTTCTTGAATCCCATTCATCTTTTATCCTTTCCTCAATCCCCACTATACCCAATCTTTTCTCTCACTTTCACTCTCTGTAACCCCCTGTATACTAGTGGCATTTCCACCTTGCTTTGGGTGAAATGATTTAAAAAAAACAAACCACCTTTCCCCTGAAAATTTGAAAATAAATTTCGAAATGGAAATTAGGAGAAACATGCAATGGCTAAACATCTCGTTCCTTTCTATTCTTTAATATCATGAAAAATTAAATATTTTAATGAAATATATGTACGGCATTGAAATTTTAAAAAGAATTTACATAGGGGTAATATGTAATATTAATATTAATATGTAATATTAATATTAATATGTAATATTAATATTATATATAATATATTAATATTATATGTAATATATTAATATTATATGTAATATATTGATATTATATATTATTTAATATTAGATATTTATACAATATATATATATATATATATATATATATATATATATATTATATATAATATATTAATATTATATGTAATATATTAATATATATGTAATATTAATATAATAGGTATTATTATTATATTATATTCAAGGATATAATTTATTCCCTGTTTCTACCATCAGAAACACAAGGTTGGATTATATTCAAATTGTATTATACACAAGAAAATACAGTAAGTTTGATCCTCACTGGGTGCTTCATACTTGTGGACATGCTACATCTAAACAAGGCTTAATAAATCACTACATAAAGTTTTGAATGTTGTGTAGGAAGATGACTGACCTTCTCTACCGTAATTGTTGAACATGGACTCATCCCTCCACTATGAGTAGAACATCTGCTCATATGAACAGTTACTGCAGAGTAGATCACAAGACATAGCGTTTGAGTCATACGCATTGCTGCACTGAACTGCTGCAGTATTCTCTATTACTGTATTATTAATCAATGTCTCTCATGTGATTAAACCTGTTATTATCTCAGTCTTTTTTTTCCTTACAGTGTTATTAACCAGAACTACAAGTGTTATACAAACTTTATAACAATATATATATATATATATATATGCCAATTTTACAGCAAATATCATCCTTCAGATTTAGAACTTCCTAACCTAACAAAGACTTTAGTACACTATTTACATTATTGACTATTGTCCTCATCTTTGTCGCCATGTTTATCACAACATTTTGGCCGTTGTATGATCTGGCCTTCTTCAGGTGGTTGGAATGTCAAACTGAACTGAATCCTTTCTCTAATGTCTAATGGATGTCAGTTATCTCCTGTTAATTCCCCTCTGAAAATTCTCCACTGCCTTAATCAGGTATTGAAACATGGCGACAAAGATGGGAACAATAGTCTGAATAATGTAAATAGTGTACATAATACCTCATCTCAGAAATATAGACAGATACTAAAGGGCCAAAACTTTGTGATAAATATGATGACAAAGATGAGAACAATAGTCCAAATAATGTAAATAGTGTAGACTTTAGTAGAAGGTTGAATACTTTTTAAAACAATCTTTATTTTTTATAACATAAACATTATTTTTAGTTTTTAGTGCATATTCATATTTGAATAGACATGCTGTTTATTTATTAAACAGTTTATTTATTTTCATCTGCCAGCCTGAATATTTGAGAAATATGACAATTTTACAGCAAATGACACACTTCAGATTTATAACTTGCTATCAAAGACAAAAAGACTTTAGTAGAAATTACTGAAGGATAAAAAATTGAGATCAAATTTACAATTTGAAATAAGAAGGACTGCAGACATTTGCAAAGAAATTTTTAAATAAAAATAATTTTTAAAAATAAGCTCAGAGTTGCTATCGAGACTATTTTTATGTGGATTTATTATTGGTGGGCACAATCTTAACAATGTTAGATACATAAAGAATACAATGTTGATGGCACACACAGAAATGAAATTGCAAGAAATCCCAGACAAGATAAGGAAAGGAAGGTAGGAAGGGAAGACTAACTATCAATTTTAAGTTGATGGAATATCTTGTTAGAAAAAGAGATAGCCCAACTAAAAATTGGAGATGTCAAAATCAAACAAGTGCGGAAATTTTTCTATCTGGGAAAAGCAAAAATGCCTTCCAAAAGTTAAGCATAGTATTAAGAAACTGGAAAATAACAATAGAAATAATATGTAATATCAATCCCCCTATAAGGCAGAGAATGCTGGACAATTTGAGACTTGAGGCAACAGAGATGTAGCTCTACAGAAGGATGCTGAGAATACTATGAAAGGAGTGAGAGAACAAGGAAGTTTTAAGGAAAATGGGAACAAAAAGGAGACTTGTACTTAGAATCAGAAGTGACAGTTGAAATTTCTGAAACACGTAATGAGGAAAGAGGATTGGTGAATTTGACACTCACAGGATATACTGGAGGCAAGAGGGATAGAGGGAAACATCTAGTTACCTACTTAACGAGCTTGTGTAAATAGATAGCCAAACAGGGGCAAAGTGATAGTAAGGGGAGAGACATTACTTAGAGAAGTAATTTTCAGCTGGAGTCCATATGGACCCTCGGGTCCATGAAACATTATGGGACGTCAACACAAAAAAAAAAATAGCAAATTGGTGGTCCATGGTAATATTTTAGTTGTCCACAGAGCAATTTCACTTTGGATTGGTTGTTACAACTGAGAACTGGAATTTATACAGTAATCTATGCCATATAAAAATAGAAAAACAACACTAAAACTAGCAGAAAACGAGATCAAGTGATGTAAGTTTTAGCGTCCCTTTTTCTCTACCTGATGTTTTGATTGTAAAAGTAGAATAAAAACTGAGAAGGATATATAAAGAAAGGATTATATATATAAAGGAAAATTATATAAAGATTCCTAGACTTATCTCTTAGTAAAAAATAAAATAAGTTTTTTTCTTTCATTGAACGGTTATAGAGGTCCACCAAAAAAAAATTAAGAGTAAAAGTGGTCCATGGGTAAAAACGAAAAGGTTGAGAACCACTGAGTTAGAGCTACAAAAGATAAGAAATTATGGAGAGCCGCGACTGCTCATATCTTGAATAAATATGGCACATAAAAGAAAAATTAGGCATTATTACAAGTTATATTATTTGATGCAAAACTTTACATATTCAAGAAAAGCGAGGGTCAAAGGGAAAGAAACAATTGGTATTTGTTATTTAACTTTCTTTATCTAACCTTTGCCATTATTTCCTCCCTTCAAGAACAATATGGAGCAGTAATTTTGACAGGTGTTCTGCTAGAATAATGACATAGTTTATCATAGACTTCCATTATCATCTTTTGAGTGTTGAGCATAACCTCATCTTGACTACTGCCTGTGATGATAAGAGAGAGGTCAATCCTCTCTATTTTAATAAGATTATGACATAGTTGTACCACAATCATTTCACTATTCTGTTTCTATCTCTTGACAATATGAAAGGACCATTATGGCTTATTATTTATTGTCATATAACTGAATACATTCAGATCACATAATATCACTTTCATTATGCAACGTATCATATATATGTGAGAAATAAGATTATTAAAAATATGAGGATAAACAAAAAAAACAATTTTATATAAAGAAACTCCTTATTTAAAATTGTTAATAACTTTATTAATTATTGGTTGATTTTCATAAAAATATGTTTCATTTTTAACAGTATAATGGTAGAAGTACAGTACATTGTTAAAATTCTATCTTTTACACATTTGCTTCACTCTGGATGTTGAAGAACAACCACTTCTGTGGGTATCTACCACAGATCTCATACTCATAAGCTTGGAATGACAATTTATGATGGTTTTGGCATCAACTGAAGCATGAGGATAAACAAATCTGCTGTGCCATGTGTCCTTGAGGATAAAGGCGTTAGTTAGATCCAGTGACAGGACCCAAAAAGTGTGAGTTCAATACCCGGTTAAGGCAGTGCAGAACTTTCAGAGGGAAATTAACAGGAGATAACTGATAACTGACATCCATTAAACATGGCATGTGAAACTAGAACAGTCTACCCCGGTGAGCGAAATAAAGGGTTCAGTTCGACATTTCAACCACTTGAAGAAGGCTGGAGTGTACAACAGCTGAAACGTAATAAATATGGCGACAAAGATGAGAACAATAAATAAAAATTATACTTATTAATCGTAAATGGAAGTGTTTACTACAATTCCACAAGCCTCCAACAATTTGTAGCAGTTAGGTGATATTGTTATTAAGTAAAAATTATATTTACTAATCATTTCCTCATCATAAATGGAAATTTTTACTTCAATTCTGCGACCATCCACCTCCAGCGATTTAAAAAGAATTTTGAATTTTTGTGTGTGTATAAACATGCCAAATTTTGTAAATTCAGATGAACATACATGACATTATCAGACAATAAGAGCGGTAACTATAGTAAATTTAAAATTTATTGATAATTTCCTAACATTTCCTCAACAAGCTTCTTTGTAAGTAAGAGTATTTCTTTACCGTTATACGTCCTCTCTTAAAATGTTTTTTTTTTTCAAATAAATAGGAAAAAGGAAGTGAGGTCCTATGAGCAGCCTGCTTACAAACAGAATTGTTCATAAACATTTTGGTTCTCACCAGTTGAGGTGCAACTAAATGCACCAAAACGAGGTTGCATCTTTGTAGTGAGTAAATTGTTTTTGTCTATATGAAAAAATCATAACATATATATATATATATATATATATATATATATATATATATATATATATATACACACACACATATACACATAACAATTATGTGACAAGAAAATATTACAAATGGAAACTATCTACATTAAAATAAAAGTGCCATCCATGAACAAAATTTGCTTCAGTAATGGTGCTCACTTGCTCAGGTGTTCATAATCTTAACTGCAAGTCAACCCAGTGACAACATGTCATACTGCATTATGTAAATGACAGACTGTATTTTCATACCAATTAATTCACAAAATATTTTTCAACAGACTCAAACAAAAATCTGTAATTTCCATCTTGCTATGCCTCCTCCCTGTTGATGACTGATGGAACAGTCAAAAGTACTAAGACTTTCCTTTCATCCTAATTCAACTATGGACTGTTCATTCACAGATTTCCATCTAACGTAAAGGGTTTGTCTTGAAATCAAAAACACTTGATTCAAAAAGATAATTCTCATTCAGTGACTGTTATATTCAACAATACCTGCAGAAAAGAAAACTTGCTGCCTAAATAATGCTTAACATTTCTCAAAACACACACACACACACATGGAGAGATAGAGAGGGAATCAAGATGCAGAAAAGTTAAAACAATTTATCTTATGACTGATTTCAAGTTTTGCAGACACATCACTCATCGACCATGATGAGCTGTATATCTGCAAACCTGAAAGTAGTCTTAACATAAATATTTTTAACTTTTCAGCATCTTGAGTATTGTTCATTTATTTTTGATAATGAGCTCTGTCTTTACAAAAATCTGGTCACCTTTAAACCAGTTAAATTTAAGTAATAGATTAGCATCATTTTATATATATATATATATATATATATATATATATATATATATATATATATATATATATATATATATATGTATGTGTGCTGGTATAGAAGCTTTTATTTTGAATATGTCCTTTTCATTAAATGAGTGCATGTTATTGACATTAATTCCAGTTGGCCTGTATGGAGACTATTAAATAAACATTTTTGAGTTCAAATTACGGTCAGATTGCCATATCATTATGTGCATAAATATATTTGCTTGAAGAGTGTATATATACACATAAGTGTGTGTGTGTGTGTGTGTGTGTGTGTGTGTGTGTGTGTGTGAAGCAAGGCTTTTTTAGCTTGAGAGAGAGAGGGAGAGAAAGAGAGAGGAGAACAGGAGACACTGTTCTGAAGATGAAGAATTTCAATATCCAAAAACAACAGAAATGAGGATATCAACAAAAATTGCATTAATGAACAGCCTTGATTCCTCTGGCTTATAAATATAGCAAACTAATGCCTTTCTCATTTCCTTTTCATCTGTATTGAAATTTGGTGGCAGGTGACGGGAGTGTGAGTGGGGTCATCCCCAACACCATCACCACCACCCACCATGCACAGTAGTCTATGACTCAGACTCATTAGCCAGACCACTGATTTGGTCAGTGTGGCCGAGAAAATGATTTTTGGTGTTGGGTAGCAGAAAAGTGAACAGACACAGGTATTAACTGATTTTATCTCAACTGCTAGACCAAAAAGGTGAGTCATAGTTTTGATTAGAATGAGCTGTCATTCATTTTAGAGTGTGATATCAATACTCTTTAGGGGATTAAATGGATGGTATAGGATTTCCATCATTCAATCTTTCCTTATCTTCTTGCAGCATGCCCTAAATAAAATTAACTCTTATACTGAAAGATTCAGGTCTGTACAAGAACTGATGATGATTACAATAACTAAAGTATTAAACATTCTTCTCTCACACTTCTCACTTATGGAACTCTCTTCCTGATTTCAAAGAATTTGCAACATTATTGGTCCTATAAACTTCATTGTACAATCAATCACCCTACAGTCCAACAAGCTGGTATGAATGTGGAGAGTGGAATAGACCCCCTACTTGAGTCTTAGGGGTATACAATCAAGCAGTTGACCTTGAGCATCACCAAACCTCTGCATGTCATTGAAGTGGGGTACTAGATTGGCAGCAAGGTTTCATCATTTTACAGTTGAAATGGCTACATGTAACCATAAGTTTTATGCTTCTTTTCTCTCACTTCTCACCTGTGGAACACTCTTCCAGCTTCTTGCTTTCCAGTCAATTTTGATTTTTAAAAACCTAAATGCAATGTCAGTTGTTATCTTCTGTCTTTTCACTTTCTGTTCTTTTATTGTTCTCTCTCCTTGGCAATGTTTTTCTTTTTCTCATATTCTCTCACACTCAGTAACCCCTTGCATCTTAGTGGCTTTATTTCCTTGCTTGAGGTGAAATGATTAAAAAAAAGTAAATCTGCAAACAGCTGATAAAACAGTTTGCATTCCAGTTACTTTGGTGGATTCCTCATAGGAAATGTAAACAAGGGTTGCTGATAACCAACTGGCAATGAACCATCCAAGAAAAACTCAAATGAAGGAACAAGTAGGAATGGCATCAGACTGCTGATTGTGGAGTGTTGACTGCTTCATGCATCAGTTAACATGATTGATTGAAAGATTTTCAATCAATTTTGATCTTCAAAAATTGAAATGCAATATCAATCATTATCTTCTGTCTTATTAATTCTTGTTCTTTTATTGTTCTCTCTCCTTAATAGTGTTTTTCTTTTTCTTGTGTTTTCTCACACTCAGTAACCTCTTGTGTTTTAGTGGCTTTATTGCCTTGCTTGGGGTGAAATGATTAATAAGAAATATGTGAACATAGCATTTAATAAGATATTGCAAATCTTGTTTTATACTTTGCATCTACTGGCGGTCCCTTAGTTTAATACAAAATTAGACTGCCCAATCAGCATTGCTTAGAATATGTTAACTGCATCCCTTGCAAAGGGGTAAGGCTCCTATCAAAAAGTGCCATTTTATGAATGTATGTATGCAAACTCAGTTACAAATGCAACCAATGTCTATGTGGACCTATTTCAACCTTTTGTATGTTTTTTTAATCATTTCACGCCAACTAAGGCAATAAAAGCCACTAGGTTGTAAAGGGTCACTTAGAGTGAAAGGAACAAAGGGAACAATAAAAGAACAAGATTCAAGGCAACAGATGATGATGATTGACATTGCATTTAAATTTTTGAAGATTGTCGTTTACAAGAAAACAGGAAGCTAGAAGATAGTTCCACAAGCAAGAAGTGCAGGAGAAGAAATCATTAGTATAGAACTTATGGTTACAACTAGCAATTTCAACAGTGAAATTATGAGACCTAACTACCAATCTAGTAATGCACTCAAATTTGTGATATCAAAGTACCAAAAAGGAAAGCTCATCAGAACAATTAACATGAATATATTTATACAAAAGGTATGGCAATTACATTACAATGGTGAGAAAGAGACTGAAGTTTAAATGCCAGGTTAGGACCAATAATGTTGCAGATTCTTCTTTGGTCTTTGCCAAGAATCTCTTGAAATATAGCAGAATTTTGAGACAAGATGTGGTGGCAATATATGATTCACTGACAAATGGTTGACTTATAAATGTTCATGATAGATTCTGTCAAGTAAAATTGTCTAGCACGACATCATGAACTGACTTTTCTAGTAGCAGACTTTTTAAACTCTAGTGTAGAGTGGGTCTATCACTGCATTTATTGACTCTCATGTAAAGCAGGCTTATCTTTAACTTTTTAAATCTAGTATAAAGCGGGACTATGGCTGCCTTTTTTGACTCTAGTGTAAAGCAGGCCCATGTCTAACTTTTATTGACTCTCACTTTTTTAGCACTAGTGTAAAGTGTGCCTTTTGCTATCTTTTTTGACAATTCATTGTGATTTTTGTTCTATAAAACTGATATTTAACATTAAATAACCCAAGAAAGTTCAAATTAACCAACGTAACTGAGCCAAATAGTTAAAGGGGTTAAAAACAAAGTTGTAAAGATAGCAGCACTAGTCAATCTCTTCATATGTCTGTCAGGACATCACTTTCTACATGTAGAAGAAAGTTCACTTTAGATGAAGATCTAATTGGGCACTCTCTCACTGGGATTCTCTTCTGTCCAGATATACATAATCATATCTATCTCTTGTTTTCATATATGACAATATAAAGCATTGGAATTATCTTTAGATGGTGTCTAGAATGTTTCAAGATAAAACAGAAATCAGTTTCCCATGATATTAGGTTATGTGTGTGGCCACTGAAAATTCATCAGAAAAAACAATGCTAATTAAAACTGATGGACAAGAGATAGATATGATTATGTATATCTGGACAGAAGAGAATCCCAGTGAGAGAGTGCCCAATTAGATCTTCATCTAAAGTGAACTTTCTTCTACATGTAGAAAGTGATGTCCTGACAGACATATGAAGAGATTGACTAGTGCTGCTATCTTTACAACTTTGTTTTTAACCCCTTTAACTATTTGGCTCAGTTACGTTGGTTAATTACACCGTTTTAATTATATACAAAAACTAAAAAATGATATTTTATCTTTTTTAAATTATAAAAAAAGCAAATAAAACTAATGTTTGGTTCCTGAATTTAATATTTTATTAAACGAAACCTCAAGTGGAACTTGTACATACAATGCATTACTAAAGAAGCTGGAAAAATGGTTGGTTCTCTGTACCACTGCAGTAAGTACCTGACTCCTCCTGCTATCCTCTACCTTTACAAGAGTCAGATTAGGCTTAAAATGGAGTACTGCTGCCATATATGGACAGGGATTATCTAGTCTTCACTTTACAGTTCAAAAGCATTTATGTGGACTTGGGGGTGATGACTTATTTTTCTCACTACAACTCCTTTTCTCACAGTTGAAATTTCACAAGCTACTCTGTTGCTATTTTCATAAAAAGTGTTCAGACAAACTAAATTCCTTAGTTCCACTAGTTCTAATCTTCACAGCTAAGAACTGACATGTCCCACACATCAAAGCAACATCCTAATTTTCATATTTTATTAGTGAGTTGCAAGTTCCACTTGAACAGCTTCTTCCCATGAATTGCTACTTTGTGGAACCAACTCCCAAAAGGATGCTTCCCCGATCACTACAATCTTAACCTAAAGTTAACTATTATCTTCCCCACATATCTGCGTAAATTGTGCCTCTTACCTCTTACTCTGTAACCCTCTACCTCATGTGGCTCTTTGTGCTGGGTGAACATTATTGTAAAAAAATGAAAAAACTTTGGGCAGGATAATTTTAAGAACAATGTCAGAAGAGAATTTAATGCACATTCCAACACTGGACTTTTAAGTCAGTGAAATAAAAAGTAAATCCATTTTAGATTGTAAAAAAAAATGTCTGAAAACTGTGAATTACTTGGGAAAGATTGTGGTTTCCCATTTCTTTCTTCATAATTTTGTATTCAGAAATATCCTTTTGTTCTAAGCAAAAAATTGAATTATTCATATTAAAATGTTAGCAACAGTTCAAAGGTGTTTCAACATTTATTTTTTTAGTTTTTTTCTTTCTGTCAAGAAAAATTTAAAAAAAATATGCATGAAATTATCTATTATTATTACATTATAGATTGTAATGTAGATGAGAGATCTGAGAGAATTATTTGATTTTAATAAGTTGATCTCGTTTTGTTATGTTCAGTTATTGATTGTATGGTGACTGCTAACTTCATTCTCTTTGTCTTCAAATCAGACTCATTTTATTAAAATTTCATGAAACTGTTTGTTCTGTAAACAAAACCTGTTGAGTTAATAGCCTTGGCAAAATGGTAGTTTGGAAAATGTAGCTCTACACAGGTGGCACTGCTAAGTTATTTACATGGGAATAGTTATAAGATTATTATTTGCCAATCATTGAGCTAGCCACACATATAATAATAATAATAATAATAATAATAATAATAATAATAATAACACTGACAGAACAATCAAGGCCAACCGGCCAGATATTGTTATTAAAGACCACAAACAAAAACGGTGCCTCCTTATTGATATGGCAGTCCCTGCTGACTGCAATGTATCTTTGAAGATATTCAAAAAGTTGTCAAAGTACAAGGACCTTGAAATAGAAATCTCGAAAATGTGGCATATGGGAACATCAACAATCCCTGTTGTAGTTGGAGCCCTAGGACTGGTTGGAAAAGATTCCAGTAGACTAATTGAAGGGATTCCTGGAAGTCCATGCCTCAAGGAGATACAAAAAATTGTTCTGACAAGTACAACCCACACCTTACGAAGGGCTTTAACTATGTAATTTTTTTTTTTTTTTTTTTTTTCAGTGGAAAGTGTCATGACGCCATTTCTAACCTTAGGTCCCTAGGCGGGACCCGGAAAGAAATGTGTAAATGCCAGAAATCAAAGAAAATAAAAATAATAATAATAATAATAGCTGGCCAATCATATTTGAAGATACCTGTCTACTAAGGCAGCTACCCAATCCCTATTGTAGATGCTTGCACAGGTACATTTGTGTTTGTTCAACACCTACAGAATCAACCTGCGGTTTATACTGCAACTATGCTGAGCAGATCTTAGTTACAGTTTCTGGGCATGTTATCTAGCATGATCAACAATCTAAACAATGCCAGCATACTCAAACCCTCGTGACTTTGTGCTAGCACAGCTAACAACGGCTCCCAAGTGTTCTGTCTCCCCAACTACCCAATTTCACTCACAAGGCTTGAGTCAACCTGTAGTATGGTTTTCAGGCACTTTCCAAAGTAACTGTCATCTTTGATAATGGCTTAGGTAAGCAGAAAGGTTAGATTAAACATGTATCAATATGGTGATTTCCTTTTGTCTTTCAATAATAATGTTATTAAGCTTATCAGACAATATGAAAGGAACTTACTTAAAATAAATAGACAAAACTTGTCTATATTATTTAATGAAACATGCATCAATGAAAAATTGCTGCCTAAATATACATATATATATATATATATATATATATATATATATCTCAGTTAGGTCTTGATCCTGGCTTGAAGCAATCACATGTCTATCCACACTGATGAGCTATGATACAATGAAACAGTCTGTCTGTGGATGACTATATACGCTCCCTTTCGTGGGTTGAGCACTTTGGAAGAAAAGGAATTTGTCAGTTGCTGTTGCTCATTAATATTAAGCTTTTCACTATGAATTGGGCCCTTTTGGTAGTCAGTAATGCTTATATCCTGTATCTAATGCATTAAAAATTCTCTTTCACCATAGCGTGTGCTGATGGCCTAGGGGTGAGAGTCTCCGACTGATGTCAAATTGGTTGGGTCTCGATCCTGGCTTGAAGCAATCGCATGTCTAGCCACATTCTTGAGCAGTGATATAGCAAAACTGTCTGTTGATGACTATATATATATATATATATATATATATATAGAGAGAGAGAGAGAGAGAGAGAGGCCATCCAGAGGGGAGCCATGGAATGAAAGGGTTAGTGAAGGGTTGATGTGAGGGTGAGCAAACTTGTCTTGCTAGATCAGCTATGGCTGAGTAGTGAGTTTTATCCTCACTAGGTGCTCCACACTTTTGGCTTTGTGTCACATCTAAGCTATGCTTAGAAAATCATTTTAGAGAGTGGCGGATCAGTGGTCATACTGATGCCGGTGCAACTAATAGTTGCGGGGCCTGGATATTTTTTTGTCCTTGGCCCAAGTATATGCACTCAAGTTCCCCACATTAAACTTGACCTTGTGTCACATTCTGTCTCAATGGGGAGACTTGGGTAAATACAGTCTTGGTGTGAAGCTGACCAGAGTGAAAAAGGTGAATCCAGCAGTATTCAACACAACCATTTGCAAGAGTCAAAATAAAACTTCTCTCAAGGAATTTTGGATCTTTGATACTTGTATCAAATTTAAAAAACAGCAATTGATCTAATTGATTTGTTTTTTATGGCTTATCAACCCTTTATGAGGTTATTTAAAGTCAAAATATATTTCTGATTGTACAAGGTTCCTTACAGTACTAAATGTTCCCAAATACCCCCCCCCAACCTCATTTAGGTACTAAGCAAAAATGATGCTGCTTAAAAGACAGCAAATCCCACTATAATTTTTGCTTTTGTAAAATGTAATGTATTATGAGTTGAATTGGCAAGCCAAATTCAAATTGGAAACTAGTGTGTTGCATTCACTTTCATATTAATACTCGTGTAGAAGGAAAACATCCATCCCTTATCGACTACTCACTGGTCTAGCAGGGTAGAATGGGTTCTCTAACCTTGGGTGGTAGCTGGTTTTGTACAAGTAAAACTCTGAATTCCAAACCATGAAGAAGACAACAGAAAACCACTTCACTCTCTTTCTCAAGAAATTATAGCAGTTCACAAAAATAAAGAAAAGGAGTCTGTGAAAAGCCTACTGAAGAGTCATTGTATTTTAAAAAAAAAGAAGAAATTATAGTTATGTCTAGACATATTTAATAATAGATGTATGAGGTATATAAAAAAAGATATGCTCTCAGCAATATCTGTACCTTTTAGCAATTGCAGGTGATGGAAGTAATGTCAAAAAATATAACAAATAAAAAAAATAGTCTTGTTGAAGTACTATAGTTTATTATATAATATTCCTGACTTGTATTTTTGAACAAGTAATTCGTTATGTTTACATAGGGTGTAATTTTAGTACCTGGCTCTGGGTGCCATTTTCAATAGAGACACCGCTGTTATTTCATGAAAGTAATTTTACTTTTACAGTTTTGAAATTCTATAATGTTATGTGACTGTAACAAAATGACTTTAAATATATTTTAGAATGTCTATTTCAGAATCATAAGTGATTGTTAATTGTTTTCATTAAATATACAGAGCTTCTAAGATTTATAATCTTTGTTTACAATTTGTTCTGTTGAATATTGTTGTATTATTCTAGAGGTTGGAGGTACAAACAATTTTTTCAGAGCCAACATCAGAATATATTGGTTACCATTATTTTTAACAATATTAATCCCTTGGATATGTTTTCCAGCATTTTTCCCAATTTATGCATTTTTGAGGATCTGTCAGTCAAAAATATGAGCCAAGAAGGAAACCTGTCTTGAAGAGTATTGCTTTTTTATCACTGTTGTAATAATTAGGGATGATGTGTGTTTTGATGTAATGCATATCGGTTCTGATTGAGAACTTGGAGAGCTGAGTTCGAATTCCAGTCAAGTTTGTTAGATTCACTTACGCACAAATACTCTTGGGAAAGGTATGAATCCTATCTATGGGTAAATAGCAAGACAGATTGGGTTCTTAAGCCTTTGGTAACCAGTCTACCACAGAAAGAAATGGCAACCTACTGCAGGAAAAAATCTGCCTTGTCAAAAGACATATGATCGCCCAAGCATGTATCATGTGTGGTACTTAACTGACTGACTGAATGATTATTAACATGGCTCTGAGTAAAATATAACTCAAAACAAGAAGAGGCATCAAAATTTCTAATGGTCAAAAAAGAAAAATCTGAAAGCCATTACATTGCAGTTTAGTTGATTATCATGGTAGATTAGCTTGAAAGCAGAGTTAAATGCACACAAAAATGCTTTTTTGATGGAAAATATTTGCCAAAAAAGAATATAGGCTTTTGTTTATTGAAACGACTAACCAGAAAATTAGTCATAACAAAAATCATTGTAATTAGTCATGTTAAATTCAGATTTTATTCAGAGTGTCATTAATAAAGTATTATTGAAAGAGAAAAATCCCTTTAAAGCCTTTTAAAAAATTTGGGATGCATCCCCTAAAAATGTTCAGATCAATGATCATCAATAACACCAACTAAAATATTCTGTATCTATTTTTCCTATATAATAACATCAAAAAAATATTCAATGAAAACAGTGAACATACATGAGTCACCATCACAGATCATTGCAAATGCAGGAAAAGTACACTGTGTGAATAGATATCCATTAACTGGGTTAATAACTAAAGGATGACGTTCCTCCAGAAGACAACTCTCAGCATTATGGTCTAAACAATAGCATTTGGTTAAAAGCCTTTAATTATGAACTATTACATTTTCATATAAAATACATAAAATCTCTGGTCTATCTACTAATCACTCAACAAATCCTTAAAAAGGAATTAAATTGATAAAAGTTGTCTAAAACATCATTAGTGGTATGATTTCTCACCCCCCCACACACACCTCCCCCAAAAGCCACAAAAAACAGGTAGCTAGTAGATTTCATAACATGACCCCAGTACCTCCAACTTCTAGTTATTCACAAGTTATCTTATATCAGTGGTTCTTAACCAAGTTTGCTTGGACTCCTAAGGGTGTGATATCAGTTCCTAGGGGTGTGATATCAATTACTAAGGGTGTGATATTAGTTCCTAAGGGTGTGATATCAGTTCCTAGGAATGTGATATCAATTACTAAGGGTGTGATATCAGTTCCTAGGGGTGTGATATCAGTTCCTAGGAGGTGTGAGAATGCTGAATCATTAGGGTATTAAGGAAACTCTAATGTTTGGTGATCTGACTTAAAAGTTTTACATTATAGAAATGTTACCAATTGCTACCATCATAATAGTGTAAATCTATACTTAGGGAAAAAATGAGCAGAAATTTCTGGTAAAACTGCAGTAAAGTTGGAAACACTGCAGTGTGAAATTTGTTTTGATAAAGAATGGAACTACTGCACAAACATTGTTGAGATGCGTTCACACAAATGTGATGTTTAAATATTCTTGGATTGTGTTTGTGCTTACATCTAATTATTTATGCATGGGGGATGGTATAAATATATATATTTATGTATAGATATATTTAACACCTCATTAATATTTTCAGAAAGGAAATTGAATTATATGAAAGTATTTGTTTATTGTTGCTGGGTTAGTTTATAAACTACTAAAGACAGTTGATGTAAACTGAAGATTTTGTTATTTGCACATGTGATCAATATTGTTTTACATCAATTCCGGAAGTGGGTGTGAGAACTGATTGGTGGTTTGAGAGGGGTGTGAACAAGGAAAAAGGTTAAGAATCACTGTCTTATATTATTTTCATTATGTTTATGCAATATGTGTTTGACTTTTATAAATACAATATGATTGTTTGAATTATATAAATACGAGTTTGAGCTTTCAATTTATGTTGTAATAATCAAATTGAATAATCATTGCATCTATGATTGATCAAGGCACCAGTCAGTCAAGACTTGAAGTTATCATGATCCAACAATTGAGACATTGTATATTTGTTGGTAGATAACTGTTGTAACCTAGGGAAGGTTACTGAATAGAATAGTCACACAAAGGTTGGTAATGAACAATAATACTTAGGACAAGAACAACGCATAAAAGATTCGCCAGTGGCGTGTAGAAGTAGTTAAGTAAATTCCACAATGAATCTCTAACTGCAGACCGCAGACCAACACAGAGTATTCACTACTGTATTTATGGGAATGGGGGCATACCATTATTGTCCATAGGTATGCTGCAACAATAACAAAGCTGACCAGAGAAAAATAAAAGGCAAAGAGAAATTATATGAAAATTCTTTTAAATAAGGATATAAATAAAATAAGCAATCTATAGGTCATGATAATAAATAACCCTAAGGATTAAGGGTAATGGTAATATTAACTGTTTCCTTATAAGGTAACATTCATTATTCTTTGACTGAGCAGACTGTGGTACTTTTGGTTGGAATTTATAAAATCTTTATTATAGCGATTTTTCAGGAAAATAGGTTTCTTGAGTTCAATAACTGTTATTGCTCTTTCCAGTATTGATGCTGGGCTTCCTTTCTAGCATTTTATTTGAAGTAGTGTGGAAATACCATTATTTTCTTTTCAAGCTATTCATTTTAGTTGTTGCTGCTGTTGAAAGACCTCACATGATGTGGTTTCTGTTATTTGGTACAGTTCTTTGGTATTCTGTAGTGTCAGTCCATAAGGTTTGAAGATGAATGGATTCTTGCTAAGGCCTACAGGATTCATTTCCTCAAAGCCATTTTTAATCATTGATCTGAGAAAGTGGTTGTATACAGCTAACAGTTTAGATATTTCTGAATGGGTTTAGTACCATGCATGACATGAAAATCTCAATCTGACAAGCCTATTTTGGAATGTGACTTAAGTTTTAGGTCAATATTTTGGTTTTCCAGCAACCTGCAGTTTTGTGTGAAACTACCCCTAGTACAGCCTAGTCTATGTTCAGTTTCCTTATCTCTGTTTCTAAATTTGTTATAACTGATCAATACACCAAGTGTATAGTATTTACTAATTCCAGATCCTGAATTTTTATAATGGATTATAAGGGTAAGTACTATCACTGTTTTCATTTCAATATTAAATCATAATTTCTGTTTTGGAAAGGTTTATCTTGAGTCCTATTTCTTGGAGCACTTGGTAGAGGATTTTGATCTTTTTGTTCAAAATCATTCTTATTCCAATCATAAATACCTATGTCAGCATATAGCCCCTCCCTCCACTATCATCAGTGCATTAGCCTCAGGAGGAAAAGTAAAAACTCTGTTTTCTATTAGTAGATTAATTTGGGATGTGCTATGACACCGTGACTAGTGTTAAAGGTTGACTGATGATCTAATTTTTATTTCTAAGGAAGGAAAAATATTTTTCTTATCAAAAAAATGCAATACCATGAATTTTCAGGTTTGGGTCACTTTTGGAGTGTGAGAGGTGAAATTGTGAGTTTGGATGGGATTTGTCACTAGGTACAGTCTTAGGTCTGTTGAACTTGTACTAGAGTGTTGCTTTCAGTTAAAATGCATGACACAAAGTGATGTAATGGTATAACTTGCCACCCCCATGAGTGGCGGCACTATAGGTGGTAACCACCTATAAGTATCCGTGAGGACAGTGGATGGGAGAGTCAAGCTGATATCTGTGAGAACGAGCGGCCTTTCGATAGCAGCATGCACACAACTGTACTGACTTGCAATGACCATGCGCATAACTATAACTCCCTTGCTTATTGTACTGGTTTCTACAAATAAACCTGTTACTATTTATCCACTGTGTTTGTCCATTCCATATTCCTATTAGCACGGAATATAACACAAAGTAAATCTTTAATAGTCAGGTTTGTTCTGATCAGGAATATGACACACTGTCAGATGGAGGTGCCAATTTCACCCATAACAACCAGGTCAAATGAGTATGAGATTCTGGAAAATGGAAAATGTTCCACTGAAGTTGGATATGAGCAATATGAGGCCACAATTTTGATTGGGCTGGGATGGAGCTTCTCCATCTTCCCCTCCGATACTTACAAGACAATGCCATTATTTTGATTGGACCACCGATCATATTGGGTTCTTGGGGGCTTTCATTCCTCCCCTTTGATGTGCATGACACAATACCATTGGTCAAGCATTGTTATTGGAAAGCCAATCAGAGCAGTGCAACTGGGATTTGCAACCCAAAAAAAGCACTCGCTGAAATAGCAAAAGTAAGATCAAACTGGTTTTATTGCTAGTAGACCAACACTCTCTCTGCTGGCTGACTGCAGTGCCTCAATTGGCTAAAGACCTGTTCTCTAAACTGCTTTGTGAACCTCAATCAACTGCCTTCATTTGAATAGTTGAATGACTCTGGGCTGTTTAGCCATAACTGCAACCTCCAGTCAACCTCTTCCTCCCAGCTCAAGTTTATGTATTCATGATCTTAATCAATCATAATACCATAAATAAAAGTTGTTATTTGTACACTTGTTAATGAGTGTTGTTGAAGCTAATTAAATTTACTGGTGACACTGGTGAGTTTAGTTTTTCACAAGCATAGTCAGGACAAAGAGGAGACAAGCCTGATCTTTAATAGTTCTTTGCCACTATTCCTGTGGATACTGAAACAAAATGTGTACATGCAGGATTGGTGTAGAGTGTGATCGCCGGAGACGAACCAAAGTAAGATTAACATTCAGTGAAGCATGTGGCAACAGAGCCACAGTGGGATAGAAGGCTTAAAGGATCAATGTCCATCTCTTCATGTTTGTGTTTGTAAATGCACAGAGTGTAGTATAAGCAGAGCATAGCTAACTCTAAACAAAATAACTGGGAAAGTCCAGCTTTCTACTTCCCTAACTTCTCCTAATCCCACTAGTGGCCTATATATAGAGCCAGTTAAAGGATTAGATGCACTTGTTCTTAGTATTGCATCATAGTGAATTATTTTCCTTTTTAATTAGAGTAGCAGTTTTTAAATCAAAATTATGGTCAGTCTTATTACGGCAAGAAACTAATACATTGAGTTGATTGTTTTGCAAAAAAAAATCCCTTTTGTCTTTATATAATCTTTTATTTAAATTCCTTAAGGTTTATCTTATGCATTCTTACAAGGAATTTAGATAAAAGATTATATGAACACAAAAGGCTTTTTTTTACAAAACAACATACTCAATGACCTAGTGAGTAAAAGCGTTGGTTTGTGAATTTGGTGACATAGTGGTTGTGGGTTCAATCTCTGGGTTGGGCAGTGGGTACTTGAACTCAATGGAACTGTGCTAAATAAAGTAAGAACTAGACAATGCCTCTCGAGATGAGCAGTGGAACAAGAACAGTCTACAACTGTATATTAAATAAAGGATTCAGTTTGGAATTCCTTGTAGGTTATCCAGATTTATATACACCTGAGGAAGGCCGTAGGGCACAACAGCCAAAAAAATAATAAAAACAACAAAGATGAAGGCAATAATCTGAATATAAATAGTGTAAATAATGGTAACTCCTCATCCGAAAAAATTCAGACAAAATCAATTTCATTCAAATTGTATTTGTATGTGTAAGCGATCTGGGATTACAAAGGAAATGTTTGTTGCAGATTATTTCCACGTCACAGAGAATAAATCACTAAGTTCAGACTCGAACATCAGGGGACAGAATGAAAATGCCGAAAACTCGATTCACAGGTACTATCTCACAAATCACAATGCACACAACCAGTCAGAAAAATAACTCATTCTCCAATAAACACGGCAGCCAAAATACCCAAATTTTTCTTCCCTGATTCGAGAACACCAACTGCTTTTATCGGCCAAGCATTTTTTCCATTCGTCAACAGCTGGGAGAGGATGTTCAGTAATTTGCATATCAAAATATTTTTATAGCGACTCCTGCAACAGACTTGCTTTTTAATTCAAATATTCCATCTTCAGCATGTCATGCGGAATACATGCCCTTTTGTTTGGTAAGTAATTTTCTTTTTTGCTACATTTTCCGTTGTAAAATACACGCGACACGCTGTCACTTGGTTTGACAAGGTAAGTCACCATTTTCTTCGCTATAGTATGCATATTTATTTTCATTCAATGACATTCCTAAAATATTTCTTCAGAATTTAAAAAAAAAAAAAAACTTTAAAAAGTAATTATATTTGTTACTGAATCATTTCTGAAAAAATCTTCTGTGACATTTTGGGGTTTAAAAACATTTTTTTTCTTGTCTCCAACCTTATGATTTTATTGTTCAGCTCAGGGTAGGGGTTGTCCAGATCAAGTGGGAAGGGATGTTTTATTCCAGTGTTTTATTTCAAACTCAGTCAAATTGTGTGTGGATATGAGTGTGTTTATGTAAACATTAAATAGCACAAGCATATATAAGTCACTAACACACAATGCAGACATACGCAATAGGCCAGAAATTTTGGATCACCTTATGGATTTTGAAATTGTGAAGAATCACCTAAAAGTTGAATGCTGCAGGCTTTTTTTGAAAATAAGTTACTCTTTTCTGGCCAGAGGAACTTTCTTTTGTTATTATTATTATTATTATTATTATTATTATTATCAAATTAAATTAAATTGTATGTTACTTTCATATAATTTATTTATATTTTTTGTGTGTATTGGTGTGTGTAAATTTTTAGGTTACAATTGTTTTATGGTACATGTGATAAAAGGAAGACGTCACTCCATATTATTACATGCCATATCACAGAGAGAGGTTGGACATGTGTTGCTTGTACTGAGGTTTGTGGTGAAGAGGTTGAATTTAACGTCTTTTGGTGGGATGTCTGTATTTCTGGCAGAAATAGTTTTTGTTGCATGTTGGGAGTATTTTTATTATTTTTATTTAATTTATTTTAAACAAAGTTTAAATATTATTGGTTTATTTTATTTTATTTACAATTTTCATACTTATTATTCTTTTATTTTTTATTATTTATAATAATAATGTCCCTACAATATTTCCATGAGCCACATATTAAATGTCAAAGAGACACATGTGGCTCACAAACTGTGGTTTGGCCACCCCTGGCCTATAGTGTGTCACATGCAGACAGTGTATAATAATCAATGTTTTTTTATAATAGAGTTTTAACCTCAAATGCAGGAAGTGTATGTTCTCAAAAAGATTTTGTGACAGAATTATAGAGAGGAGGTTTATTTAAAAGACTAAAAGACAGGTGAGATCATTTTCCATAATTATTCCATAGTTCCAGATCCTCAGGGACAGTGACCTAGCAGATAAATATGTTGGTTTAGAGTTTAATTCCCTGACTGTGAGTTCAGGAAGTGAAATTGAATTACTCTAATTTAGTGGAAAAAGCAAAAATGGGATAACATGGACAAATTAACTATGAAGAAAGTCACTGGTACAAGATATCCAGTTGTGTGGACAGCCAGAGAAGAATCTACTCCGATAAATTCAATAAAGTGCTAGTTCACAATTCTCAGAAGGTTACCAACATATGACAGATACCTGAATTAAGGCATTTATATGCATGCGCACTTGAACAATGTGTGGCACAAGGCTGATTTTAAAGTGGTTGTCTTATGTGTACATATGAACATAGACAGAAATTGTTAAAACCCCCTCATCACTTTGGGAGCATTTTGTGTAGTAGGGATTAACCATAGTCCCTTTCATGAAGGAGAGCTACACTGGTTCTCATACAATCATGGAAGTTAAGCAATGTTGAACCTGTTCACTATCTAGATGAGTGACAGCTTGGGAACTTCATGTGCAGAGAGAAAAATTGGCGTCAGTGTTAGTTACATCTTCAAATGTTCCAGATGCAGGAAAAAGAAAAAAGAGAAGGAAGAGAAGAAGAATAAAGAGAAGGAAGAGGAGAAGAAGAAGAATAAAGAGAAGGAAGAGGAAGAGAAGAAGAATAAAGAGAAGGAAGAGGAGGAGAAAAAGAATAAAGAGAAGGAAGAGGAGGAGAAAAAGAATAAAGAGAAGGAAGAGGAGGAGAAAAAGAATAAAGAGAAGGAAGAGGAGGAGAAAAAGAACAAAGAGAAGGAAGAGGAGGAGAAAAAGAACAAAGAGAAGGAAGAGGAGGAGAAAAAGAATAAAGAGAAGGAAGAGGAGGAGAAAAAGAATAAAGAGAAGGAAGAGGAAGAGAAGAAGAATAAAGAGAAAGTAGAGGAGGAGAAGAAGAATAAAGAGAAGGAAAGGAAAAGAAGAAGAAGAATAAAGAGAAGGAAGAGGAAGAGAAGAAGAATAAAGAGAAGGAAGAGGAGGAGAAAAAGAATAAAGAGAAGGAAGAGGAGGAGAAAAAGAATAAAGAGAAGGAAGAGGAAGAGAAGAAGAATAAAGAGAAGGAAGAGTAGGAGAAAAAGAATAAAGAGAAGGAAGAGGAAGAGAAGAAGAATAAAGAGAAAGAAGAGGAGGAGAAGAAGAATAAAGAGAAGGAAAAGGAGAAGAAGAAGAAGAATAAAGAGAAAGAAGAGGAGGAGAAGAAGAATAAAGAGAAAGGGAAGAAGAAGAATATTGTTCAAACATGGTAAAATAATTTTTAAAACAATGAAAGAATAAAAGTAAATTTTTTTATTTCTGTCTGTCTAGAGTGGTTAATGAATTTATAGTAATTGTGAGTTCAATCCCAGTGCTGAGCAGTGTGTACTTGGACTAAGTGGAAACAGAGTGAGTAATAACTGAAACGAGATATCCCTAGACATAGGGACAAGAATAGTCTGCCCTTGTAGATTAAATAAAGGGTTCAGTTCAGAATTCCCTGTTCAATTCGGAATACCTTCCAATTTAGTAGAGGTTACCAGCATTGACATACACACCTGATGAAAGCCAGATGGACACAACAGCCGAAGCTTTGTGATACAACAAAGATGAGGACACTGTAAATAATAATATTATTATGCATCTTATAGTGATTTATTAAGCGTAAATTAAATGTAGCACAAGGCCGCAAATATAGAACACCCAGTGAGTATCGAACTCGCACTTTACTCAGTTGTAATGTCGAAAGATCCAATTATTTTATCGGAACAAAATTACTAGTAGATTAAAGTGGTACTTCACCGCCTGATTGCGTTTATGTAATTTACAATAAGTTGAAATTTTGCTATTGCTTATTGATTTAATAATTTTGTATTTTGGTGCAAAATTTTTACTTTTGAGGATATTCTCTGTACTTATATTTAAAAAGATACTGAATTTGTTTTTGTTTTTTCTTTCGTTGTGGGCGTTTTGTAAACACGTGTGAGGAAATTTAAATATGGCGGGAGATTAACTTTTCACCGTGTGAACTAAGCGAAATTGTTTTCTTAATCAAAGTTTGCAATAAAAGAGCTGTGGACCTCTCAAGTTTCCTGAAAGGTGAGATCATGTTCCAAGATTTCTATAACTAACATTAACAGAATACTTCCAGTTGTAAAGTAAAGGAAATAGTTTTTTTTAATTTTTTATTTATTATAAAAATAAAAACTTAGTGACTATATGCAGCGGGAATTACAAAATAAAATTCCTGAATTCCATATACCGATTAAAAAAAGAAAAGAAAGATATAATAATAAATAATGTAAAACAAAAAAGCAATTTCATTAGTGGATTATTTTCTGTTTCCCACATTCCCGATAATTGATTTTGATTAAAATTATAGATTTTTAACAATTTTATGTTTTAATGTTAAACTTGAGGTGAGAATTTCAATAGTTCGGTAAATAAATTCCACAAGTGTCGGTAAGTTGGAAAAAGAAAAAAAAAATTGTTATATTGGTTTGATTCTAATTTTTCTTTCTTCATTTTAAATCGACGTAGGAGAAAATTGTCCATTTAAAAGACTTTTTTTCCTGCATTTTATTCTATAAATCAACGTTATCCAGAGTTGGAATTGGCAAATTGATTGAAATTGAATGGAAATAGGATTTTATTTTTACAACATTGATCATTTCAGTTTTTTTTCGGTTGTTGTACGAAATTGCATAAACTTTATTCCTGAGCCTTCAATTTGAAAAAAAAAGAAGCGTTTTTCCGGTTATTTAGAGATTAGTCTTACTCTTAGGTTTTTTGAAACTTATCTCGAAGTTCCTTAAATTCATTTTTGTTTAGAATACAATTTCTGTTGACATTGTTCATTAATTTATTTTTTAACCTTTATAATTCTTATCTTCTATAATTGCTCCCGCCAACCCAAAAAGTGAATGAACTTTATTTTAATTCCTGTGGGTGAAAAACATATTTCACTTCGTCAGATAAAAAAGTGAATTCCACAAATATTATTTTTCTAATTTTTCCTCAAGATCCATGCTTCACACTAATTAAAAAAAAAAAAAAAATTCTATGCCCTTCGTGTTTTTTTTTTTCTTTTTTTTTTTTTTTAAACTAATTACTGGGTGGGATGAGATATGGTAGACAGCTCCCTCCCCCCGCCACTGTTCTTAACTTATTTTTTATGTGCATTTTTTAATTACCGTACATTATTATTATATTATTTAATACAAACTTCTATTACTTGAAGTAAAAGCTACTTTTTGAAACCAGTATTAATTCTTGCAATGTCATGTAACGTGCAGGTTTGGGTCGATCGTGTTGCCTTTTTTAAGCTAAAACACGAACTTATTGACAACTGTAGTTTAAGAAAAGTAAAAACATTGTTGTTTAGTTTATCACTTGTGAAATGCTTGACGGTAGTAGCCTACTGAAACTTAAAACTAGGGTAGATTATTATTACAAATAAAACGTCTAGGAAGTTTTTAATTCGTATGTTTATCTTTATGTCACAGACTTAAAGAAACTTTCATTATTGTAGCCTCCCTTGACTTCTAATATCTCCAATCTTTCATTCTCTCTCTCGCGCTCTCTTAAAAAAAAAAAATATATATATTTTTTTTTAATCGAGTTCAAGCAAAGCAGTAATGAATGCCACTAAGACAAGGGTTTACTGGGTGTGGAAGAATTAGAAACAGAAACCTTCCTAAGGAGCGAGAACAAAAGAAGCGTAATCAGGAGGACAGTAAATAAATAGTGATTGACATTGCATTTAAATTTTTGAAGATTAAAGTTGGCTGGAATGCATGGAACCAGAAGGGAGATCCACAAGTGGGAAGTGTGAGAAAAGAAACTGTTAGCATAGAATTTATGGTTACATCTAGCCAACTCAACTGTAAATTGATGAGACCTCGGCGCCAGTCTAGTACTGCGCTTAAATTTGGTATCATAGCGAAGAGCTCATCTGAACAGTTACCATGAAAGTATTTATAGAAAAGGCACAGCGAGGCAACCTTATGGCAATAGGAAAGTGACAGAAGCCGAGATGCCAGATCCTGATCAATAATATTGCTGATTCTTGTTAGGATTTTATGAAAATTATTATGAAATAAAAAGCAGGAGCACTGGACCATATGTGGCAGCAATATTCTAAGCATGGGTGGTTGATAGACTTATAGATATGCAAGATAGGTTCTGGAGATAAAAATTGCTTTGCATGACACTGTGAACCAACTTTCCTAGAAGCAGACTGTTGTGGCCAGAAATAAAGACACAAAGAGAAGAATTGAGTTAACAAATTTATTAACAGAAAAACAGTATTACAATCATATAGAAACGAGCAAGAATGTCAAGTTCGACTGTGAGCTGACTGCTGGAAACTACACTCTAAAAAGCAGTACCTGTTTTTATTTGTAACTTGGGAGAGTCCATCTGTTTCATGGGTAAATTACTATAACACAGACCTAGCAATGGATTCAATATAGTCTTTCCATTTCATGTCAACCAAGAAAGTTAACCCAAGAAGGTGCTATAAGTCACTTTCCTATAGGTGAGCAACAGATGATTAAGCAGTTTAATTTTGGAGGCATTCAAATTAACAAGCTATTCTTTGCCCCAGTTAATAACAGGCAATTTGATCTTATTGAACTTAGCAGATTTACTATTGAGGCAGGAGTAAATGATCGGTTCATCTGCATAGATACCAAGTTCTGCATTGTTTTTTGAATTTTTATGGTCCTCCTCCTACTCGGTAATTTATTTTACAAACTATATACTATACTTTTTCTCTTTGTACTATTGTACAACTGTATAAAAATAAGATAATAAAAATATAATAGAGAACTAACAAGACAAGAGACATGCTCATCAACAGAATGCATAAAATCCAAGGATGGAATGAATATATTGGAGAGAAGTATTCCACAGTGAACGAGAATGACCGGAAATATTGAAAACTGAAGTGGACGTTTCACTAGCCAAATTGAACAGAAATGAAGCAACATGAACAGATTCTGGTCATTCAGGAATCTGTTGTATTGCAATTTGGGTGCTGCATTAGGCTTCTTCAGTTTCCATAGTTTCATTTTTTAAGTTGCATATAAGAGGGAGATGTTCCCTTCCACAGTTGGTACTTGGATTGGTTTTGCAGTGAACAACTGCATTCCTGAATCTGATGTTGATAGTTATGTCGTTGATTTGATTTTTAGCTTTTCCTCCTGAACTTCTCCATGTCCATAATCATTTTGGATGTTCTTGGAACAAGGTGGTGGCTATTATCTGGTCATAGGCCATCCATAAACAGCATAAAGAGGATAAAATTCCTTAGAACTTATCATCCCTCACCTGGAAAGTCACAAAATGAACAAGTGTCACCAGACCATCATCCAGCAACTGCTTGCATTAAACAAAAAATAACTTGGGACCATTTAGAACAGTAAACAACTGTGGCCAGTTGAAAAATGTAAAACGGGAGATGAGTAGATTAAATGTCAACATTTTAGCTGTATGTGAAACCACAGAGATTTTGTCAGTGACAACCACAGGATTATATATGTGAGTGGAGAGAAAAATGAAAAAGTTGGATTGATACTAGATCAAGACATCAAGAAATGCATTCTGGGATACTGTCCCTTATCTGTGTAGTGAACGAGATAAACAAGTACCCCGGAAAAAAGTTTGTGTTTTGTGTGCGATCTGCCGAAGAAGGAAAATTCGGGCATTTTTGGCTACGGCGTTAGTGAGTTATTTTCCTGACGCGTTACAAGTGATTTTCTTTTTTTGTGTTGTGAAAGTAACAAATTTGCTTTGAGAACGCTTACTCTTCAAGCTATTTCGGCATTTACTTTGTCTCTCGCAAGATGGCGGAAAGACCGTTCGATATAAAACTGATCCCCGAATTTAGTGGTGATACTAGTGGACAGTCTGTGGTTGAATGGATCGAAAAGGTGGGACATTTTCCCGTGGGCAGGTGGATCCGCATTGCAACTGCATTTATTAAACGTAGGGTGACTGCTGTCACTTCCGGCTGGGATGACACAACAAATGATGCTCCCCTTAGACACATGATAGCGGAAGTCATTACTAGGGTGCGTCAAGACGACTCCGTACGTGGTAAATGGTGCGTTGATGGATGTGAATTTAACGTCTGGGTCGATGCGAGCTCCCTTGCAACAGGAGTGTCTCTTGAAGTAGGTGAAACTGTCGTGGAAGATGCGTGTTGGTTGTGTCCCGAGAAGGATACGCAACATATCAACCTGTCAGAATTAGACGCCGTTATCAGGGGAGTCACCGCGGCCCTTCAATGGAAGGCAAAGGTATTGCATTTATTCACGGATTCCGCATGCGTATAAGTGGATAGCAGACACTCTTACGGGAAGGGCTAGATATGTACAAAGGCTGAAGCGAGATGCTCATTCAAGGAGGCTAGACACACTGGGAAAGTTGGTAAATGAATACCACTTATCCGTAGACATACAGCTGGTCAGATCACAGCAGAACAAGGCCGATGCTTTAACAAGGGTACCCCAAAAATGGCTTGACGCTATTAAGAAAGAGGTAGAGCCGTAGAACATGTCTGTGTAACATCAGCAGCAACTATAACTCAGGTTTACTAAAATCTGTGCATTGCCAAAGCGGACATCCCGGTGTAAAACGGACCTTATATTTTGTGAGGCAGATTTATCCCTCCGTATCCAAAGCTGTTGTCAGGGCAGTAGTCAGAGGATGCAAGGAGTGTCAGTCCATCGACCCAGCACCTGTGCAATGGCAAAAAGGACAAGTGAGTGTAAGCAAGGTGTGGCACCGTGTTGGAATGGACATCACCCATTATAACGGACATCACTATTTAACCCTGATTGACTACGAGGCATTGACGCAATGCGTTCAACTGAATGGATAAACGAACGAGCGCCGTATGACTTGGGCGATTGCGTGTGGGTGAAATCTCCACATAGCCGTTGTACAACCCAGTACAGGGTGGGGCATGTCACTGGACTAAGTAACTCGCGTTCTGTGCTGGTTGATGGCATACCAAGACACATAAAGGACTTGTGTCGCTATGTAGGTACAGATACGTCAACAAGTGACACTAGCAGTGAGTACTCAGAAAGTGAACAAATAATTACCATCGGAGGTAGGGCTAGCACCTCTTCAGATGGTGAAGACTGTGCGTGAGGTTGTCAGACCAGAAGAATCTTCAGAACATTCTTCAGATGATGAAGACTCTGCGCATGAGGTTGTCAGATCAGAAGAAACCTCAGAACATAACACACAATCTCCTCCAACAGTCGCCCCACTCCGGAGAAGCTTAAGAATAAAGAGGCCCGCCCATGAGTGTCACTTATGTGACAGGGGGGAGTGTAGTGAACGAGATAATCAAGTATCCCGGAAAAAAGTTTGTGTTTTGTGTGTGATCTGCCGAAGAAGGAAAATTCGGGCATTTTTGGCTACGGCGTTAGTGAGTTATTTTCCTGACGCGTTACAAGTGATTTTCTTTTTTTGTGTTGTGAAAGTAACAAATTTGCTTTGAGAACGCTTACTCTTCAATCTGAAAGAATTCTTGTAGTTAAACTGAAAGGAAAGCTTTTCAACATAGCTATTATAATAGTGTATGCCCCAACAGCACAAAGTATGGAAGAAGAAGAAAAATCTTTCTACTCTGTGCTAGACAATTCCAAGGAACAGTGTAAATCACAAAAAGCTATCTCTTGTTCTTTCCTTTGGCATTCAAGTCTCTCATGATGATTATTATCATGGGAGACCTGAATGCCAAAGTAGGCAAGGAGAGGGAAGGAGAGATAGCTGGCAATTTCGGACAAGGAACCTGTAATGAACACAGAGAAAAATGGGTCCAGTGGTGTACAGCCAATGACCAGGTAATAGCCAACATCTTGGCAACAGTACTTGTCTGAATTCAATGTCTAATTTTGTAAGAGCTCATAATACACAATTATGAGCTCCTTGTGTTTCTTTTCAGTTCACATTGTTGTAAACAATTGATATTTCATCACTTGTGATCGTACTTTACAAAAGCAGGTTATTTTTGTTGTCTTTGAGTAGTAAATTGCAGTCAGTTAAATTGTGAGATAACCAAACCTTGTAGTGATTTCCATATCCAAGTGTTTTCAAATATTTTATAATGCTCACCTGAGAAATGTGGCATATCTCTGATGTCCCATGTTGTATGATCTGAATTTTAATCAACATTTCAATATGGTCATCATCAACAAATGAAGGTCTCATGGGTTGTTCTTGGTTGTCAAGATAAAAATTTCCACTTCCAAACCATGTGAACCACTTACAAACTGTACTCTTAGCTATGACACCATCTCCATAAACAACGCATATTTTTTCTTTTTAGATGATTGTATAGTGTTTTTTCTTTTCTTGAAATAAAAGACCATCAAATGAGAAAATAAATCATCATTTTCATCATTTTCACTTTCAATGTAAGAACATGTAACATTCACAATCCATGCACAAATTGTATAGATAGATATGTTGAAAGGTTACTGTTCAGAATATGTATATACCATTGCATATACCATTGTGCTGAACAGTCATGTAGAAGCCATCGAGCCAGAGTGGCTTGTATCTGGTGCAAAGGTCTTGCCTCAACATGTGGCACGTGCCATCGACATTTTGCTCTTTGAAAATGGCATTACTCTCCTGTCTAACTATTCCAGCAGTATGTGCTATAACAGGGTTTTTTTGTATGGTTTGGCATAGTTCGACCAATAGCAAGTCGTGTGCTGATTGGTCGGACTGGAGGAGGCAATTTTCCTAGGTAACTGAGAACAAAAGCAAAGAATGCTGATTGGTTGGTTTGGCTGTGGTGTTTGCCTGATAAAAGAGAGCTGAAGCAGTGAGAAGGGAAAATAGTTTTATGTTGGTGAAGTGTACGAAATGCAAGAATAGCGGATTGAACAAGCAGTATCTTGTATTGTACAAACAATGTCTGAGGAATAGACTCTCATTTAACTACAATCACAAATTTCGGTCATGTGTTAAACGAAATCATGTTGAATAAAACTGAATAGAATATGAACTTTGGATAGTTTATTCATAATTTTCATCCCACTGTACATCCTATTTGAAACATTGGTGAAATTTGGTAGGAAATTATGCAGACATTGTCAGTTGAATTTAACAAAACTTGTTTGGATTAATTTTTTGCTGCCTTACTATGTCTTATGGTAATGTGCTGTAATGTCTGTATGGTAAATGTAGGAAGCTGTTTGAAAGAAATTTGAATTTACATCAGTTATTGTTAATATTATATGCCTCAGGTTGTTTTCTCTGTTAAAACTCTTATTGAATTACCTTCCAAAAACAACTGTTTAGTGGATGCTTTCAACTATTTTTAAAAAAATCTGTAAAAATCTATTAATTGATTCATAAGATGTTTTGAATGTTGTTTCAATTGAACAGCATTTTTTCTGATTTCTTTATGGCATTTCTAGCTTAATACCTGCAATTTTCTGACCATAACAAATTGATTCTTCGTTGTTAAAGAGAAAAAAAACAAATTTGTTGCTCACTTTTGTCTCTTAGTGGGGATTCAATTCAATTGCAGCCTCCATAATGGCTGGTTTTTCTCCATCATGGGCATGAGTGGTAGTAACTCACTGTTCAGATTATTGATTGTAACTAAGTGTCTAAACTCCAAAGTTTATGACTCCTGATTGGCTTGGCAAAGTTTTAGCCCCTGTAAGTCCACTTGTGCTGATCTAAGCAGCTTTTGCTTAATAAAATCAATATTTTTGTACAATATTTCATCTTTGTCTGTTAAAGGCTGGATTGATTCCTGGCACAATCATCAAAGATCAATCTGATTGGTATTTGACCGTTTTACTATTGCATACCCACTTTAATTGTGATATTCAAGTAAAATGTTAAGCGAGCTACTATAAATTGTCAGTTACTTGAATTTTTAATGACTGTTCTATCATTGTTGCAATACCTTCTGTAAATATTTCCTTTTGGATTTTATCCTTAGAGCTGAATGTTCATGATTTTTCTAAAGTTTATACTTGTCTAATTTGGAAGTAAGCATTATATCTCCAGAGATAGTACCAACATCCAAACCTTGGTACGTTGAAGAAAATTCATTATACCTCCAGCCTGACTGGAAATTTTAGTATTTTGATGCACCTTTTAGTACTATTTTAGTGAAACATCCCAATATGTTTAATTGGTTATGTTCTCTTGTCTGATATACATGTGTTACAGGGAAGAATCATGCAACTGGTATACTTGGGACAACACTTTATTCAAATAAGCTCAGTGGTGTACCAAGTAAAGTACTGAACATTTGGGTGTCGTTAATTTGGTTCTGTAATACACTACACTACAGGCAAAGGTTTGGGGACACTCTGCATTTCTTTAAAAAAGAAAAAAGACACCTTAAAATGATTTTTTTTTTTTTTTTTTAAGTAAAAGTTAAAATTTCATTGACTACAGTGTTTTTGATTTTAATTTAGGAAAAAAAATAATCCTACAACACCATCATATTTTGTTTTTGTCAATAAAACACTATGAAGATGAATCCAAATTTAAACTTTTTGGAAGTAATAGGAGGCTGGGGAAAGACTGAAAAATTACTAATTAACCCATAGCTAGGACGAGAAAAGGTGGATTGATACCTTTCCCAATGGTATTTGCATGTAAGTGAATATAACAAACCCAACTGGAAATGGAACACTGCTCTCAAAGTAACAATTCTGAGCCATTATCCATTATACCACTGACAAATTCAAGCTTACAGCATCTGGTATTCCCAAGCAGTTACCCATCTGTGTACTGATCAAACTTGATTGCTTAACTCCAGTGATTGTACAGTAACTGATGTTTCACTGTTATTGGCTGTAAGTCTTGCTTTTGTATAATTGACAGTTTCCTTGGTAATGAAAGATATGAAGATATTTAAAATGCATCAGCTTTGTGCATTTCATGTTTGATCAAAGGGTACCTGATTGTCAATTCCTTTTAGTTCTGTTATGTCTAAGATTAAAACAAATAATTAAGCTAAACATTGCCTGCTAAAATACACACGGTATGCTCCAAATATAATGCCTTCTAATTATTTGCATAGAAACTACATAAAGTACAGGGAGCAAATAACACCATTAGGGGTGAGGAGAGAGAGAGAGGGGATTTCAGTTACAAAGACAATTGGTTATACATTTTCTCCAGTTACGGACAAGAGCCTACAAATTTCACTCATAAATAATGTGGCTTTCATAAACATTGTGTTATCCCAGACAATTTTTCTTGCCAGAATTCATCTTGCACATTTATAAATTTACCATTTGTCTGAGCATTGAATATTGCTGCTATGCCTGGTTTGGTGTTCCTGCTATACATCTTGAGATTCTCAGCAAAATCCAAAGAAGGGTTTGTAATGTCATCAGTCTTGACCTGACATCTTGACTTCACTCACTTTCATACAGCTGTGATGTGGCTTCCCTTTCTTTTCTATAAATATGTTCATGACAATTGTTCTGGTGAGCTTTTCTTTTTTTGATACCTTGACAGCATGAATTTAAGCATATCATTAGATTGGCAATTAGGTTTTAATGTGTTACTATTGAAATAGCTAAATGTAACTGTGTTCTATTCTAATAGTTTCTTTTCTTGCCTGTGGAACTCTTCCAGTTTCTTGCTTGCCTGTTACCTACAATCTTCAAAAATTTAAATGCAATACCAATTACCATCTTCCATCTTCTTGAAAATCTGTTCTTGTAATTGTCCTTTCTCTTCATTAATTTTTGGTCATCCTCTTTCACTCTCAGTAACCCCTTGTTTCTTAGTGGTATTATTACCTTGCTCGAAGTGAAATGATTAAAAAAGAAACATTGTTGTTGACTTGGCTGGATTATATTATCCATGACCAAACCATGCTTACATTCAATGCTTGGTTTTAATAATTGTTCATCTGGCATCAATGAATGTCACTGAGTGCAACTTTTTCTGCAAGGAGAAGTTTAGGGGGTGCACTTTCATGCACATTCATGTCTGATACCATTTTGACAGAATGCTATTTTTAACAAACAAAATAAAAAGAAGATATGTTAATGGTGGATGGGTGAGCCACTACTGTAATACCACTGACATATGATGTCACAGTCAAAATACTTAATATTGGACAAATTGTAAATGGAATAAGAAAAAATTCTATTGTTTTCTAATTTACTTAGAGGAAGTGATTTGCTTACACTATAAGGTATTTAAAATTGCAGCTACCTTAGGCAATCATAACAATGTGTACCTAAGTTGAGAATTTTAGTCTAAATAACCCAAATTATATTCTATTTAATATTATGCTTCTTCTTTTGGGGCTGCTTGTTGGGTCCCCTTTTCAAAAGGGTAAAACAGAAATTTTATATTCGTTTTTTTGATTTTAATTTTAGAGGACTTCATGGTAAACAATATTTTTTAAGAAAATTTCTTTTTTTCCTTTTTAACAGTGAAGAATAAATTTTTAGGATTTCTTACTCTTGAGCATGCCACATACAACTGACCATGCATAAATATTTCTTTCTGGAGTGAAATTCCAACTTTTTGAAGCATTTGGCCTTGTGATTTGTTTATAGTTCTCACAAACACAGGGGAAACTGGATTCTTGCATATAAAAACTTAAAGAAAAGATATGCAAAAATCATTATTGCATTTTTTATTAAATAAGTATTTATTTTAATCATTAAATTGTTTTTAAAATAGTGGTTTGTATGATAAATAATAAAACTTTCAATTTTTCCAAAAAATGATTGAAAATTTATTGTACTAAGCTATGCACCCCAGTAAAACTAACTGTAGTTTGTACTCACTTACCTGTTTGCACTGCTCCCCAAAATGTGGTTTTGATAGGTCAATGTAAGTCCATTTTAGAGAATGGACTAACAGAAGTCACAGAATTTCATACATAGATAAGCTACTATGGTCAAGTAGTATCTCAGAGATCAAGCAAACCATTTCTTTAATGAAATATCCAGTAAAACAAACTAGTTCTAAAATTTTAAAGCACATAAAAAATTAAATGTATATGCAAAATATAAAATTTGCTCTGAAAGTAATGCCTCATATTTTATTAAAATGGCTCAAGACATCATACTGGAGGTTGGTTGCTGAAATGTTCTCAGTCTGATCTATTCCATTTCACGAAATCTGAACAAATAACCAAACATCAAAAAAATTTTTTTTAGGACTTCTTGGTTGGGTTGAGAACTTTTCAGCACTCTCCCTCTCTCACACACAGACACACACACACACATATATATATATATATATATATATATATATATATATATATATTGTGTTTGGGAACAGATTGATTCAAACCATTACATGATGAATTGCTAGCCAGAACTTTGTTGCACTAAAAATATTTCCATGGCCAAGCTATATATTATTTTTTTTTTTTACCTGTTATTATCCATAAATAGTAAATCATCCTTATTTTCTGACACTCTCCCTGTTATTTTATTTTTTATTTTACAACATTTTAGATTTTTTTTTTTTAACCACTTCATGCCTAAAGTGTCCAAAACTAGCTTTTTTTATATATATATATATATATATATATATATATATATATATATATATATATATATATATATTTTCAGATCTTTTATAAATTCTGCTGAATTCAATTACCCTATAATAACTTCCAACAGTAATCTTGCATCTCAGCCTTCATGTTTCCTTTCGTTTATATAAAATGTGTATAAAGAAATGTTGAATTCTCTTACCCTGAAAAAAAAAAAAAAGTATATCTTTTGTACAGTAATTTTTGTACAGTAATTTTAGTTTATTTGGCATTATCCTGATTTTATATATATATATATGTGTGTGTGGGTAAAATAGCAGGACAGACTGGGTTCTATAGCCTTGGATGGCAACTGGTCTAGGAGAAGGACAACTTTGAATTCAAAATCTGCGGACGGTTGCTTGGGAACCTTGTGGCATTCAGTGCACCAGGTCTCTGTAATCGTCCCTTCAAAAAGTGTGGATGGTCCTGCACGAAGCCTTCACCACTATAATCAAATCTCATGTGCCGGTGTCGGGCTGTCGGTTTCCTGGAAACTGATCTGCTTGACCTTCATTTTTGTGTGTGTGTGTGTGTGTGTGTAATTGAGGGGCAGTGTGCAAAATTTTGACATGAGACACACACAGAAGTCAAACTCCATTCATGGCCACACGCAAAAAGCTACAGCCCTGAAAACTACAAAGAGACCGCCCCAGACAACGGCAAGACAGTTCACAGTAAGAACTAAATTCTAACTATCTCTTCTATCCCCCACCCCATTACTACAAAGACGCATGCACACATGTACTGACTCTTTCACACAGACGATGACCTACCCACCCAAATTCAAGTTTTTGAAAAGAAAAAAGAAACGTATAACAACATTTCACCGTTTCTCACTTGTGTACATAAATTATATTTATTTATTTCTTCCTAATTGACCTTAAAAAGAAATTAAAAAAAAAAAAAAAAAATTTGTAAAACAAATATTCAACATGGTGAATGTTGCCCAAGATTGAATTTTAAATACGTACATGCAATTTAGAAACAAGGCCAAGAACTGAAAAAGCATGTGGCTCTTGGTTGAGACTTAGATTTGTATGACTACTCACCCACATTTAAACCAAGACTTGGGGGTGGGGGAAGGTGCTAGTCTGAAAGTTTATATCAAAAGGAATCACTCCATGACTGTGTCCAGGCATTCGTTCATTGGATACCTTATATTCAACAAACTTTTCAATAGAAAACTTAAAATAGTAAGATGAGGTGGATTAAATTCAATGCCATTAGAAAGAACAGTTATGAAAACTAAAACAGTTAGTAATAGCGAGAGAACAAATTAATACTTAAGTAAATTAATAATTTGGAAACAAAAAACAAATGAATAAAAAAAAATGTAGGAAAACTAAAAAGGTATACAAGAATGAATTTTAAATACGTACATGCTATTTAGAGATGGGGCCAAGGACTGAAAAAGCAGATCGTTCTTAGTCGAGACTTAGCAAAGAGTGATTTGTACGACTACTCTCCCACTTTTAAACACAAGACCGGGGGTGGGGTTCTAGTCTGACTGTCTACATTGAAAGGAATAGTGTGAAGAAGGGTCTAAGCATAAACTACAAAAAAACAGAATGCATGGTCATTAGTAAAAGGACAAGCCCAAAAATGCGATTTGCAGGTTGAGAACACTAGAATCAAGTAGACTCAGAAGTTTAAATATCTGGGAAGTGTTCTGACAGAGGATGGTAAATGCAACACAGATCTGTAGACGTATTGGAATTGCCAAGGATGCATTCCAAAAGCTGGGCAGAGCATTGCAAGACAGGAGGGTTTCTTTGGTAACGAAGAAAAGAATACTGAGCTGTTATGTGACATCTGTCCTTCTTTATGGCAGCGAATGTTGGACGATTTCCTCAAAGATGAAGAAGAGATGCTACAGAGATATCTTGGACCGAGTGTGTGAGCAATGATGAGGTCTTGGAGAGGATGCAAAGGAAGAAGCTTATACTTAACATCAGGAAGAGGCAGCTGAAGTTCCTGTGACACAAAATGAGGAAGGAGGGTCTGAAGAATCTGATACTCACAGGTCGAATAGAGGGAAAGAAAGACACGGAAAAACAATGCATAACATACCTAGTGGGACTTAAGGGTGGGTCGCTACAATGTGTGTAATGTGGTGGATCTTACCTGTGAATGGTAGAACTGGTGAAACTTTAGAGATGTAGTTTGTCTGGATACTTTCTATGGAAATAGCGATAGAGCAGTGAGAGACTTGCAAAATTTGTCTAAAAAAGGGATTGCTGGGTTGAAAATAATTTGTCACCCGCAAGAATGCTGAGACACTTTTGAACTCTATTGAAACTGGAAGGTAAAGACTGGGCGTCTCCTGTTCTTGTATAGCAACAGTACTCCATTTTCTGTCTGATCTGTCTATTGTAAAGTTAGAGGGTAGCAGGAGGAGTGGTTTAAGGAACTGATTTTAATAGAGAAATTTGTTTGTAGGGAAGCATCTCTACAAAACAAAATGTAGAATATTTGCTAATAGTTGGGTATTTTAAAAATGAAACATTCACATTTAAAAACTTTGGCAGTTTGGACCAGGGTTTTTAGTTTTCTGGTATTATTTTACTGTAATGCAGGTTGTGCTTATATTGTCGGAGTTAAAGAAGTGTATCCTATTATTAAAATATAAATATTATAAAGGAGGTTCTTTCATTTGTTTTTCCATGGTAAATTTTAATTTGTATAAGGCAATTTATAAATCTATATAAAAGAGATAAATTCCCATGCTGATGGCATTAAAAATGGTGGCAGCACTTTAGTACAACCCATAAAACCATCATAACTTGCCTCCAGAAAATTGTTCAATTGTCAAAACTTGGCCAATGGGTTTCACTTGACTTGACCAATTCTCAGCTTAATCAGTCAACATGTGTTCATCAGTAAGATTAAGATAGCCTACTGAACTATTTCTAGAAAAACAGAATTATTAGCTGAAAAGTGTTTCTTTTTTTCTTTTTTCTTCGTTTTTCTCTAATCATATTCCGCAAAAGAGGTAAAGATTACAAGCCAAAGAAAAGTCTGTGCCAAAACCAGGATTACAACCTGAGGAGGTATGGTTCTGTGTTTGGAATATGAAGTATATAACCAATCATGATGTGCTGAATTGTAATGAATCAATTTTGAATGATATTCTTATAAATTGGAAGCGCTACACAAGTCTCTGTAAAGAAAAAAAAGAAACAATCATTCTTCACTTGATTGTTTTTAAAGGGACGTTACTCCTGCATGACAATACAAGATTACTTGTTATAAAAAGCATGCAGCAGAAAAAAATAGGAATTTCACTTCCTTCTCTCTACATTTCAAACCTTGTTTTATCAGATAATCACCTTTTTAGAGCTTTAACTCATTATGATGGACCAGTTAGAATAAATTTAGTATCCAAGGTAAGGAAATTAAACATAGAATAGGCTGCAACACAAATTACTACAAAACTAAAACATTAAGTTAAAAACTTAAGCCACGTTCTTAAATAGCCTTATCAAATTGAAACTTTCTAAACTGTTAGCTGTATACAATTTGGATCACTGATTTAAACATGGCTTTGAGCAAATGAACCCTGTAGGTGTTAGCAAAGACCACTCTTCACTCTTGTACCCAATAGATGGGCGCTACAGAATCCCTAAAAAGAATATACCAAATAACCAAAACCACATCACTTAATGACTTTCAACAACAACAGCGCAGCAGCAGTATCAACTAAAATGGTATCTCCTGCTACCTGGTTAAGGCAGTGGAGAACTTTCAGAGGGAAATTAACAAGGGATAACTGATAACTGACATCCATCAAACATGGCACGTGGAACTAGAACAGTCTACCCCAGTGAGCAAAATAAAGGGTTCAGTTTGAAATTGCAACCACCTGAAGAAGGCTGGAGCGTACAACGGCCGAAACATTGTGATAAATATGGCAACAAAGATGAGGACAATAGACCGAATAATGTAAATAATGTAGAAAAGTTCAGTTTAATTTCATCAAAATCTTTTTATCAACTTTGATGCTATTAAATTTTATGAGAAGAATTCACTCCATTTTAAGTTTGTTGTCAGAATAAATAGTTTATGAGGTTTTGTCTAATTGAAAATTGAAAATGTCTATTTGAAGACTGGATCAGGCCTTAGAAGATTTTGCAGGAATACTTGCTTCTCTTTTTCTGATTTGTCCTTTTCTTTTCTAGTCCATTTTTGTTCTATTCATTTAATTTTTTTTCTTCTTTGCCATTATTTATTTTTTTCAATTTTATGTTTTTCATGCTCTTTTTATTGTCTTTGTCATATTTCTTTACCACTTTTTTTTTTTTTTTTTTTAAAATTTCCCATTGTCTTTACTCTGTTTGATGATTTCAGATTAGGAACATTTTGTGCTGAAACCCAACTAATTACTTCTCTTCTGTTCTCTAATGAGCAAATGCTGCAAGCAGATCAATATGTCCTCGAACATCAGCTTAATGTGTTATCACTTGTTCTAATAACTGAAAAAAAAAATGTGTCTTTTAAAAACAAAATTGTATTTTCATTTTTAAGTGTATCTATAAAATACTGTTCAGTTAATATATTATTTAAGTCAATAGATAATTATCTGGATATCTTAAACGTTATTAGATATATATTAAAACATTTTACTTTAGTTTTCTATAATAAGTATAGTGTCTTCTCTCCATGCTTCTATCTTCATTGATAATCAAAAGAAATACAAAGCATTGTGACTTGGAACCACCCTTATGGTTTTGTGTTGAAATTATGGCTACATCAAAAACATGTACATTTTTATTCATTTATTAGAACTATTTTTTTTTCTTGTGTGTGAAATGAGAAATTATTCTATTTTTCTGTAAAGTTGCAAAGATAGGTAACTGATTATGAAGATTTTCACACTTGTCTTTTTTTTTTTCTTTTTTTTTTTTTCTTGCAATTCCTTTTTCTTTATCTTTTTCTTCTCTTCACTTTCTCCTTTCAATTGTTAGTTTCTTCTATCTTTTTATTTTCATTATTTCTTTTTCTTCTTTTTTCTTGTTTTCTTTCCTCAATATTATTTATTTTTCTTTGTTACTTTTCTTTCTCATTCATTCACATGGCAATTTTTTTTCTCAATTCCCTTTTTGTTTTATTCTATTCTTGATTTATCTTTGTCCTTTCTTTTTCTGTATCCCCCCCTCTTTTTCCTCATTGCTTTCTTTTTTCACTTCTATCTCCTCTTCATTATTTATTGATTTCCCCCTCTCAGGGTTCATTGCCTTGCTAACTCAGTTCATTATGTTCCAGCCAAAATAAATGAAGTATTTGTGTTCTGCCACTCTAAGAATTATCTTCTATCTTGTTTTGTCGCTTAACTAAATTTTTTTTGTTTTAATGAAATCAAATGAAAACAACTTTTCATTTTTTTTCTTTTCCAATATTTCCAAAATTCTTTTTTTTTTTTTTTTTTTTTGAGAAAGCATTTGTCTAAATGAAATCAAAGAGTATTTTTGCCATTTCACTGAAAAACAGAATATCTTTAAATGACACTTTTAATGCCTTAACAGTTGAGGTCAAATAAAATGTCTACACCTTTAATATTTCAAGAGTTAAAAATTGCAGAAAAAAAAACAATTTAGAATTGCTGTAATTTTTTTTCTAGAAGATCTTAAAAACAAAGGATAAGAGTAGATTTTTTTTCTATTAAATGGAAGATAAGATTTCTATTTTTACTCTGCATCTAAATTGCATGGAATCTTTCTTACTGAATGCGAAAATAACCAGAAAATTGTTATGAATAGAAATTGAACGTCTTTCCATCTGCTTGTCATGACTGATAGACAAATGCCAATGTTAGAGAATGTAAATATTCTGCTGCAGTATTTTACCGTCTATATATCAGTCATGTAAGCATCTTTGCTCTTTTGTGAAAATTGCAAATAGAACAGATCTGTCTTCTTACCTTTATTCTCGGTGTAGAGAAATAATGAAAATAATAATAAAAACAAATGTTTTTGTAGATTCTTATCAGCTTAGGGATAATATAGTGCATACTGTTATTGTTGGCCTTCACTAAGTCATGGTAATGATGGCTTATTAGCAAAAGAATTAGTTTTTGAAGATCTTCCAAACATGATAATTTGTTGACAAATGTGTATTTTTCAGAGCTGGTTCAGAAGAGACATGGATTTTATGTTTCTTTACTTTGTATTTGCTAGAAGTAAGGATCAGGATAGTTAGAAGAGGCAGTTACATTTAACTGTTTTGACAGTAAAAGGGTGGGATCGAGATGCCAACCTACTAGCATGCTTAAATTCATGCAGTTGAGGCACCAGTGAAAAAAGCTCATCAGTGCAGATGCCATGAAAATATTTATAGAAAAGACAGAGGGAAGCCACATTACATCTGTGAGAAAATGACTGGAGTCGAGGCCCCAAGTCAGAACCGATCATGTTGCATATCGGTCTTTGGATTTTGTTGAGAACCTCAAGATGAACTGCGGGGGCACCAGACCATATATGGCAACAGTGTTCCATGCATGGATGAATGATAGTTGTAGATGTGAAGGATGAACTCAGATGAGAAAAACCTTCTGGCACGGCACAGAGAACCAACTTTCCTTGTGGTAGATGCAGCAGTTGATTCAATGTAGTTGTTCCACCTCAGGATCAGTGGAGAACGTGAGACCAAGAAAGTGCAGTGAAGCGCTCTCATGGAGTTGAGCATCAACCATGCTGATAGGAGGTAGGGATGTTTCTCTATGGTGAGTAAATGACAGCAGTTTTGTTTTTGACACAGTAAAATTCACAAGCCACTTCCTGCCTGAATTAAACACAGATTGGAAGTTGCTTTCAAGACCGGCAGTCAGGTTAACTTTGTCAGGAATGCCAGATTTACTATTGAGACAGGAGTAAATGGTAAAAGCAACAGCTTGATCTTCACCGTAATTATCAAGAGCTTGGTGTATACTTATTTAGTAAGCACATTAGTGGTAGACCAGGCAAAGTAGAAACCATATTGTTTGTCAAAGAGCAGATGGTGGGAGTTGAGATGTTAACTACTTCAGCATTGATTAAAGCCTTAAACTTTTTTTTTCTGGAGTGTTACCCAATACACCACCCACCCACACACACATCCATATCCATATATATATATATATATATATATATATATATATATATATATATATATGGTGACGAATATGACAATGGACTCTCTATGAGGGCACCATTTCTCACCATTGATGCTCTACTTTTGTTTGTAGTTTCAATGATTTTAAGGCCAGCTTGAACCTATACAACATTCTGCATACAGAATAAGTACAAACACACACACACATATATATATATATATATATATATATATATATATATATATATATAAAAATAAAAAGGGAGTGCTTGGTAATTGCCCCAGATACAAACACATGAAAATTTTCAAGGATATTGTTAAATACAATCTGAAAACTCTTGAAATTAATGTCAAAGGCTGAGAAAAAAGGTAAAGAATAGATAAAGCTAGTTTTTTTTATGGTTGCTATCACTTTGTGGTTAAGTGAGTTAAGCATTTGGAGTTGAAAAGGGCTCTTTATGAAAAGTGATGCAGACTGGATCACAGAAGATATTCATTGTGAGATTGTATGTAACATCTGAAGGAAAGTTGTTTTATCTCATGTTGAATTGGCTAGTTATCTAAGATCGCATGAAAATTGGTAGTCTTAAGCTGACTATATGGATGCCCTTCCTGACAGGTCTGCAGAGTACTTGTATCAGTTTTGTGATAAAATGTGCAAGTTTGCTGTCAGACTGAAGCTGCACATAAGAGTGCATGAGGAGAAAGTAACTTTTAAAACTCCATAAACCTTTCGTGTCTCACATAGGTAAAAAGGTATGCAGGTGTGAATCTGGCTTGCAAAGTTATCTATGTGCCGATGACTATTCAGCTGCTCTTCTTCTGTAAAGAAATGGCAGTTATATATATGCAGGATTCTATTAACTCATTAATGACCACTGTCCCGAATTCCACAATGAATCTCTAACTGCAGACCAACATACAGTATTTACTATTGTATTTATGTGAATGGCGACATAACCATTATTATCTATAGGTATACTACAACAGTTAGGTATTGTTTTAAAATATTGAAATATTTTCTTTGATAATAAGGAATGTAATTGCACCTGTAATAGTAAAGTTTAATTAATTTTAGAACAAGAGTTGCGCATGCATTTTGTGTGTGTCTGTGTGCACAGGTTTAACTTGAAGTTTTGGAATTGGATGTCTTGTGGAACCGACTCCCAACTGGATGTTTCCTTGATCACTACAATCTTAATTTGTTCAAGGCTAGGGTTAACTGTTGTCTTGTACTCCTATACACACAATGTCCCCCAAACGTAACCCTTTATCTTGAGTGCCAAGACGCTCTTGTGGAGTTGAGCATCAGACATTCTAATAGGAGGCAGGGAGGGTTCTCTGTGGTGGGTAAAGGAGGGCAGTTTTGTTTTTGAGGAATTTGTAATGATATTCATGTAGTTAGCTGAATGGAGTATGATCAAACTCTCTTTCAAGGCCTTGCAAAACCAGCCCCCTCCGTGGCAAGTATCTTTTCTAGAACACACCATTATTGCAATAAGCTTTTTTTTTTTTTTTGTTATTTTTTTTTTTTTTTATTTAGCCTGAAGCATGACCAAACTCAGATGATTAAAAAAAAAATGAAGCCTATTTTAAGTATGAGACAAGGCTTGTATAAGATATATCATAGTTCAAGTTCAAAGATCTTTATTTAAAGATTGTACTATATGGATATGTATGTATATGTACACATTACATACCAAAAATATTGTATTCAAACCAAAAAGTAACACTAAAATTACTTTTGTAATATTAGCTTAAGATACCCTCCCAAAGAAAAACCTTCCAACTGTGATCAATCCTAACTTAATGTTACTCCTGCTACCTCAACTTAGAGAAAATAACTGAAATTTCTTAACTTCTAGGATTGTATTTTAAACATGGCCAGACTCATCTAAAATTAGCTGATGCTAAAAAAATAAAAACAAATGGTATACTGGATTCTTGTTGACAAAGAATAAAAGGAATTATATTTTTCTGTGTTGCACTTGCATTTTTATTCAAGAAAATACATCTCTCCATGAATCTTCAATCAGAGACTTTGTTAAAACTCTAGATTTTTGAAACAAACACCAACAAATCCACAATTTGTTCCACTGAAAATGCAACAATATTTGTTTTAGTGTCATGCTAGGACAACATTTCATGTTTCTTTGTCAAATTGTAAGAATCAGTCTTTTTAAACACAACTGTATTAAGTATTAATTACTGAAATTTTTAACTCTCATTAGAGTTAGATTTAAGGCTCAAATTAGAGAATTTGCTAAGTATGGCCAGGCTTAGCTAAAATAACCAAATAAAAAAAACACTGCATATCAACAGAAGGGTCATGATAATGAAAGTGCCATCAGGGTCTATCAGTAATTTTTTTAATTTCCATTCTCTGCTTTTATAGATACTTAGTGGAATAATCAAACTGCAAGAAAAATTGATTCTTTCATTTTTTTCTACATTTACTTAATCAAAACTTTCATGTCTCTGTCAAATTTAAACACTTTTAAACAAAATTTAAGTATTAACAACTTAAATTTGTCTCATTATGATTGTTGTTAAGTATGAAATAAAGTTCAATCTTGAGAATTTGCTAAACCTAGCCAGGCCAGCTAAAATTACCTGATGCTAGAAAAAACTATATACAATAAGCACACACAACTCTTTTACAGACATTGATATGTGTTTTAGTTTTTGTATTCATATATGTATATGAATTTATACCTCATTAAGTGTACACAGATGAAGGAATTTTGAATTCTGTGGGGAATAGCAGAACAGATATCATTGATACTTTTCAGGCCTTAAATCTCTACTATAATTTTTATCCCAAAAATTATGTCTGAAATTCCTCAGAAATATCTCCAATTGAAAAAAAATGCATCTTCCAAAACACATTTTTCATATCCAGCCACATGAATGGATGAACATTATTATTTCTTAATAACAGATGAAATAATTATTGTTTAAATGGCCTTTTATTTATAATGAATTATTTCATTTGTCCACTTTCAATTATGTTATTGTATTATTCTATGAATTAATGAACTTATTTCATTTAGTTATTTTTAATAATTTAAAAAATTATTTGCTCCTGTCTCTTTAAACAACAACAACAACAACAACAAGAATAATAATAGATAGGAATTGAGAAGATAAGATTTTCCTTACGACTTTCAGAAGACTGAAAGAAGAGGAATGATGGAGGGAATGAAATCCGGATGAAGTAATATCAGCAAGAGATTTGACTTGGCTTTTCTCTGAAATACATAACTGGGAAAGAAGAGTTCATTTTTAAAACCAGGCTGTTGCTTAGTGAGAGCCGGCATTAGTCAGCAAACTTAAAATCAATATTTAGCAACAACAAACAAACACTTTTTGATATCCAGAATGCAAATATTTGCATTCTTAAAAAAAAATTGTATCTTCTGACAGTCTCCATCGCAAAATGCAAGACTGGATAATCCCATGTTCTCGTATGTCTCTGTTATATTTTAATTGCATATTAAATATACTTGTGTCTTGGTTTTCTATGAATTTCTGTTTAAAAGAAAGAGAAAAAAAAAAAAAATGAAAATTTTCTTGTTTGAAATAGTTTCTACAGTTGTCTTTAACCTTTTCTCTGCTTCATAACTACTTTGTCATCCTATTTTGTCATAACCTCTTTTCCAATAAAGATTTGTGGGAAAATGCCAGTTTCTTTGTATGTCGTAAAGTTTTAATAGACATTTTTTTAATAAGTAATTTAGGGTTGGGTCGAATGAATAGAATAGAAAGATATTCCAACGTAACTAAACTGATAAAATTTGTAGAATTATTGAATACAGTATAAAATAATGTATTGAGTAAGTCTTTTTGTTTAAATTTACATTTTTTTCACCCCTATTTTTTTTTTTTTTTTTTCTTTAGTTGCTTAGTGACCTCAGCAGTGGCGTTGCTTAAGCCACAGTGACCTCAATAGTGGCATTTCTCAGTATATGTTTATATAATTTGTTATCAAAAAGTACAGGCTATTTCAACTATTGCAAATTAAATATTTTTATACTAACTTTCACCAAATACAGAACCCAAGAGCCACACAAGGTAGAGAGTTATTGTGTTGTATGAGCATACCAAAATGCAAGGTGTATTTCATGGGATTATGCAGGAAATATAATGGTTAACCTTAGATTTGAAGAGATTAAGATTGTAGTGATTAGGAAAAAGATTCTGTCGTGAGTCTGTTTCCACAATGCAGTAATTCTTGGGAAGAAGCTGTCCAAATTTACTTTTTACTAATGGAATATGAAGAGAATGGTGATGAGACTAAGGAATGTAGCCCATTGGAACACATATATGGATTTTATGAGCCAAGGGGACCACTTCAAAAGATGTTAGAAATTAGATGTTAAAATAACTAAATTTTTCTTTTTTTTTTTTTTTTCTTAGTCATAATCCCCCAAACTTTTGTGTTGCATTTTGTATGTATTTAAAAAAAAAATAAAATAGCCAAAAAAAGGATAAATTATGCTTATGTGCAATCTATACACTGATAGCATTTCTAAACCTTTCACGGATACTCAACTTTTTATACTGTGATTAAAAAGGTTTAGTTTCATGAATCCCATTTCTGCAATTTCTTTATGAAACATTGGATGCACGCACATGTCCAGCTGATGTGTGCACTCGCTGAGATTTTTTAATCCAATATTTTTCTATTACTTCAAACATTATTTTTAGTGGATAATTGTATTTGAGTAGAGGCTACATTTCTTTTTTTAAACAGTATTTATTTTGTCTACTTGAGTACACAGTCCATTAGATGAAATAAATCATTGAAAAAAAAACAAAAAACACCCAGAGTGTTGTCTACTCAAATATGGATATCCATTAAATGTTTTATATATATATATCTCCATAAATACATATATATATATATATATATATGTACACATATATATCCATCCATAAATACATACATATATATGTACACATATATATATCCATCCATAAATACATACATATATATGTACACATATATGGTGCGATGGGTAAATTGTTGCAATTTTATATTTTTAATTTTGCACATGTTGTTTGTTTTTGATTTTGTCAACTACACACCATAGTAGATTATTTAAATTCTCCAAGGAGTTGTACTTTTAACTAATGTAAACATTAAGTGGGACAGAATTTAATTTCTTGAAATTAAATAAGTGCTGGGTAACAGATAAAAAAAAAAAATGTAAAATAATTTTGAATCAATGTCTTTTTTTTTTTTTTTTAACTGAAAAACAATGCTAAAATTTTCTATACTAATCTTTGGTCCCTAGCTAATGCAAAAAAAAAATTTTGAACCAAAATTTTCAAATGTTCTAAGACGGATAAAGAAATATTCCATAATCAAAATATCCTTTGATCTTTCCTTTTAATAATAACAAAGATTTTGTTATTATGTCTGGGACATTTTTTCATCATAATATGTGATATTTTTACTTCTCTACTGTCTCAAATTTAATGACTTGCAAAAGTTTTTGTTGTTTCTAAGAGAGCTTTGCTTGAGTATTGTTTTTCCATTTTCATATTTTTTTTTTAGTGATGGGCCACAAGCTGGATTAAGAGCCATCCAATTAATTTGTTGCCCTTTGAAAACTTTTTTGGCTAGGTGGGCAATGTAATAAAAGTATTCTTGTATAAATATTAATCTTCAGCTTGAAGCATCTTGTTTGTAGCCTATAATAATCAAAAATCTTTTTGTCCAAGAATGTACAGTAATTTTCTACATTTACCATGATCTCTCATCATCAACTTTGAAGATAACTATGATTTTACTTTCAAAATATTTTCTCAAAACAGTACTCCACCTCTTGTACTACTTATGATACTATTCCCCAAACATTCTTTCTTCCTCTGTTGTCTTCTAAGTCATGCTGGTTGACTATTTCCATTAAGGACACAACCTCATTGCCAGCCATTAGGTCCATTCAATGTAGCTCTACATTCATCACTGAAAATTATTGTCAAGAAATTAGTTATCATGTACTTCTTTGCCTATCTTACATGTTCCTTGTGATGTTTACTGAAATGTGCTAGTTCAGCTAAAGACATGAAAGCAATGTTCCTAATACACTATTTACATTATTTGGGCTATTGTCCTCATCTTTGTCGCCATATTTATTAGAATGTTTTGGCCGTTATATGCTCCAGCCTTCTTCAGGTTGTTGGAATGTCGAACTGAACCCTTTATTTTGTGAAATAAAGGGTTCAGTTCGACATTCCAACCTGAAGAAGACCTGAGCGTACAACGACTGAAATGTTGTAATAAATATGGCGACAAAGATGAAGACAATAGTCTGAATAATGTAAATAGTGTACATAATACCTCGTCTCAGAAATATAGACAGATAACGAATGTTCCTAATATTTTGCATATTTTCTCTTAATTTGCAACACCAGCTTCTTTAAATATTTACTTGTGTTGTAACCTAGAAAAGGTTACTAAATGAGGAATAACCAAAACAGAATCTGGAAATGAAATGGTAATCTTTATAACATCAACAAAGTACAATACTTGCCAGTGGCATGAAGTAGGTAAATCACTGCTAGTGGTGGACTATTTAGATAGCATATTACCCCCACTTACAATAGTGTCCAACATATTTATGAGGATTGGGACATACCAATTAGTGATCATAGGTACGGTATATAAGAACTCAATTTTTAGCATATTTTAATTTTTTTTTTTTATTTATTTATTTTTTCTCTGATTCCTGTTCAACTTCTTTGCAACTTCCAACATTGTATTCCCATTAAACAAGTACTGAAAATGTTTCTCTTTTGATGAAATCATCATATATATAGTGGGTTATTGAATGACAATATATATATATATATATATATATATATATATATATGATGAAATAGATCAGTAACAATCCTATTATACATATTTGGATTTGTGGGTGGTGTAATGGGTAACAGCTCAGAATGTGAAATCATTCCAATCAAGTTTCATTACATTAATTTTTGTACAGATAACCTTCGGATAGGTATGGATCCTCCCCATCTATGGGTTAAATAATAGAGCTGACTACACTCTTCAGCCTTGGTTGGCAACCATTTAAGAGAACACCTTTGAACTCAAAACCCTATATAGCCCTGGCAAACAACAAAAGAACCGTAGAGTTTACAATGACTCTATAATCCCAACTGTGGTCAGCTTTGCTATACATAGTTATTCACAATATGATGAACAATCACTGAATTGTATAATAAAATCTCATACTACCAGTATTGTTTATAATAAGAGATAGAAGCTGAAATTAACATTGCATATTTATCATATGAATAAAAGCATATTGTAAGACTCTTACGAACATTGGTTGGTTAAAACCAGTTTCATTGTAAAAGTATTGATTTACATCACAAAATCTGACATTGTTGTCACACTTAAATCTTTCACTGAATTTTGGGTTTCATTATTCAGTTATTTTTTTTTTTTTATATGTTAAAAAGCTTTAAAATTATTTTGAAAAAAAAAAAGAACTTTTAACAGAATGATTGTGCAGAGGAGCGTCAGCTTTAATCCATTGCATCATGGAATTTTTAAGAGATCAAAAATGTCTAAGGAAGGGAGTGTGCTTTCAGAGCATTTAAAGTTTTATTAGATTTCCTATTGTAATAAAAGGTAGACTACACTTTCTTTTATTACCCTGCAACAACTGAAACCTCTATCAACCATATGTATAATAACTGCACAGATCATTAACGCCTAACAAAACATCTTGGTTGTGCTAATGTAAATGTTATTTGAGTTGCTGAAAGGTAGATATATTTTTAATTTCCAAATATGGCCAATACATTGTAGTCCCGTTTGTAGTTGTTGTCATTTATTTATTTTTATTACGATGACAGCTATTATTTTCAGATGTTTTATACTATTAGAGACATGTATATTTGTTTTGATGAGTGTTGCATATTGAAGTTGTTAAATTGATGGAACTGTAATGTCAGCTGTTTCAATAAACAAGAGATAGTATATCCAACATAATTATGCATGAATTTGTTTTTGTCAGTTCCTTGTGTCATTTAAATTCAAAACTAATATAGGTCTTTTGTAATCTGGATTTTACTGGAGGTTGGCTTTTTCATTTTTTTTTTTTTTTTTTAACAATATAATTCATTTGATGTTTTTAGTTTGTTTTGTTGGTGTAATGCATTTTTTGATAATATTCCTTGCAGCGAATTTGTCGTAATTGCCATGCATCTGGTTTCAATAAAATATATTAATGTTATCTCAGAACGGTTATTACTGCTTACTTTTGAGAGAAACAGTTTTATTTGGCTGTCTATAATGAATTTGGGGAAACCATTATTGACTAATGTTTGCTTTACATGACTGGGTCCTTTAAGGAAAAAAAGTATGTGAGGATGAGTACTTGTGTGCTCTTGTTAACAAATATTTTATTACTAATTTGTATCTGAGTGGACATTCACTATTATAATTAATATGGTAGAAATTTTGGAATATTTGAAAACATTTAGGAATTAAATTATTGCTAAGTTAACAAGTAAATTTCAGAATTAACCATATCAGTTGTTTTTAATGTAACAACTGCTAGGGAGGGATAGCTTCCCAAATACATGACTCAGACACACACACACACACACACACACACACACTGTGTGTGTGTGTATCTCTACTCGAATTCAGTGATTCTGAAGTTTTCTCATCAGGAGAAAAAAGTAGTTTTGATTTATTTTCAATTATTTTTCTTAAAATTTGCTACTTTATGATATAAAATAATTTGAATTTCTTTTTTCTTAAATAGTTAATTTATGAAAATAAAAAGACTTTTCTCTTAATGCATGGATTTCAGAACTGGCAAAATCCAAAACAAATAAGTAGCCTATTTATTATTATTATTAATGCCATAACCCTCTATTGGTACTGCTTTCCTAGAAAAAGACAATTTATCAGACCAATAGTCAACCATTTTTAAAAAATTAAAAAAAAATTTTTTTTACCTGCAAAAAGTACTTTTTGTGTGCAGACTATTGTAAAAATAAACCTAATGACAACAAAATGTGTGCCTCGTTTCTGCAGGCTTTGTGCCAGAGGTTTTAAAAGTTAAGTTTTAAAGCGCCATATCCATTCAAGGCGCAACTGAATTGTGCAATGATCATACTCAACAATCTAATAAGTGCTACTCAGTGAAATTTTGATTCTGGACAAAAGGGCACTGATACTACACTGATCTGAGACAAGTGTCAACCTGTATGTAAATAAGCCTTCATTTTGATGTGTACTAAAGCGATACTTAACTATTTCTATAAGTTAATCTACTATTTTAACCCTATGCCAGACTAAGCTAAGCTGAGTTAATATCCCCTAAGAGCAACTACATCAGCAACAACAGATGGTAATATTAGCCATTTCCTTATAAGGAAACATTTGGTATTCATTGACTGAGTAGCTGGTACTGCTTAGATTTGAAATTTATAAACTCTTTCTCTTAAAACAATCTTTCAGGAAAATAGGTTTCTCAAGTCCACTAGCTGTTACTGCTCTTTCCATTATTGATGGGGGTTTCCTTCCTAACCTTTTATTTGGAGTCGTATGGAGTGTCAGCATCTTGATTATGCGATTTTCTCTTTGAGTTACATGTGATATCCATCTTAGCTGACTTTTGATGAGTTTTTATATTTAATTATTCAATATTTTCTCATATCAAAAAGCCTGTGTGGATAGTGCAGGTTTTCTGTTACAAATCACTTTTTTTCCAGATTGTCATTACCAGAGGTTATGTGTTTATGAGATGCCTCTTATTTTGTGGGTTGACCTCTCTGTCTGCCTAACTGTGTTCATATACACTGTTTGGTCTCTGTAAACATTTGGTAAGTGTTGATGAATGTCAGTGGGTGCAATGTTTTTTCACATGGAGAAATTCAGTGACATGCTACTGTTTTATATGAACTTTCATGTCAAACACCTTTTTGTTTTTAATCTGTTAAAGCAAAATAATTATAGGTTTTTAGCAGAAAGGCTCCTTCTCTACCTTGTTCTATACTGCCAACATCCCCCTCTGATATTGTGCATTCATATAATGTAATAGGATGTATTACTTTTCGAGCAAACCTTATATTGCAGTGGATTGACCAGATTATGTCTTGGCTCAGCTTATTCTTTGTTTAAATGTTTCAATATAACTCTTTCTGTTGTTGATTTTGCAGCAGCTGACCCTATCAGTTTCCACATCTGGTAAAGATATTGCAGTTTCATTAGCTTAAATTAATAATCCTTTTGTCTGCATGTAAGATCACTGAGATATATAACAGTACACTCTGAGTAATCTGTCTGAAACAAAGGTCTTAAGCTGTCCAAAATTATTATTTTTTTTAGTTTTTTTTTTTTTTTCGTTAAGGGTTCTTAAGTTCTTTAAGAAGTAAAGCATAAGTGTAAGTATTGCTTGACCTAAGTATTCTTGTGAAAAATTGTTTTACAAGTTTGTAAAAGCATACTGATAAATTATTCTATGCTGTGGCTTATGACCACATCACATTGAAATACCGATTCTGTATGATCAACAAAGTTGAGCAATGTCGAGCCTGGTTAGTAACTAGATGGGTGACCACTTGAGAATACACTGGAGAGCAGAGTTCTAATTCCAGATGGGTTGTTATATTCACTTATGCACAAACATTGGGAAATGTACAAATTCATCTCTTCTCTCGTGAGCTATGGATTAATTAGTAAGACTTGTATCACTAAATTATTATCTCAAAAAAAATAAAGAATCTTACCACTTAAAAATATTTTCTGGCTTTAAATAACCTGCAAAGGGTTGATAAGATGTAGAAAACTAATCAATAGCTATGTTGGCTCATTTTAAGAAAAATAGGAAATTTCCTGGAAATAAATGATCATAAAGATGCTGATTGTGATTTGGATGCTCCATTTTGGTTTTGTTCAAATATTCTGTATTACAAACTATGCTAAAAGATTCTCCCTCCAAACACACATTCAATGAAAATCTATCACAAAACAGGTTGCATTGTATGTTACTATATATCTATGCTAGTTCAGAAATAGCACAGTGCTCGTTCGTTGATAAAACAAATGTTAGGGACTGACATTTAACAATGCCTTGAATAATATATATAATGTTGTCAGCAGGCAGTGTAAGTTAGTTTTTGTTTTAATCATTTTGCACCAAGCAAGGTGATAATGCCACTAAGACACTAGGGGTTACTGAGAGTGAAAGAGAATGAGAAGATTTTAGTGAAGAGAAAGGACAATAAAAAAAAAAACATTCATGAAGACTGAAGATAGTGATTAGCATTGCATTTAAATTTTTGGAGATTGTTGGTGGCAGAGAAGCAAGGAACTGGAAGAGAGTTCCACAGGCATGAAGTGCAAAAAAAGAAACTATTAGAATAGAACTTAGGGTTAAATTGAGCTATATCAACAGTAATACGGTGAGACCTAGTTACCAAACTAGTACTACGCTTAAATTCATACAGTTGGGTACCAAGAAGGAGAACTCATTAGAATAATTGCTATGAAAATATTTAAAGAACAGACATAAGGAAGCAACATTAGGTGTTGAGAAAGTGACTGAAGTCAAGATGCCAGATCAGGAACTATAACATTGCAGCTGGCTCTTCTTTGGATTTTGTTGGCAATCTTGAGATATATTACACTGACACTAGACCAGATCTGGCAGCCATATTCAATGCATGGATGAATGGTAGATTTATAGATGTGTCGGAGGGATTCTGACAAGAAAAATTGTCTAGTATGATACAGTGAACCAACCTTCCTAGTAACAGACTTAACAATTGATTTGATATGATCATTCTAGTATCTGTCTATATTTCTGAGATGAGGTATTATGTACACATTATTTGGACTATTATCCTCATCTTTGTCACCATATTTGTTACAACGTTTCGACCTTTCAGTATCTGTCTATATTTCTGAGATGAGGTATTATGTACACTATTTACATTATTCGGACTATTGTCCTCATTTTTGTCAACATGTTTATCACATTTCGGCCGTTGTATGCTCCAGCTTTCTTCAGGTGGTTGGAATGTCAAACTGAACCCTGATCAATATGTATGGAAAGGATAGGGTAAATTAAAATAGGGTGATTTAATATGTTAAACTAATTTTACAATCAAGCATAAGACAACACCACAATTGCAGCATTATCATATAAAGTTACTCTCATTTAAACGAAGTCAGCACGTGCTTGCATATTTCATTTGATATCAAAAGAATTTATGCACAACTGTTGCAGATATAAATATCTTTGTTTCAGAAAGAATTAACAATTGTTTGGCTGGTCACTCATGTCTGAGTATGACTATCTGCTGCAGAGGGCTAACTAATCCATGTTGCAGATGACTGTTCAGGCACTTCTGTTTGTTCAGCATTCACAGAGTTAACCTGTGTTTTATACTGCAACTATGCTGAGTGAATCCTAGTTACAGTTTCTGACAGAGCACATGATCTGGCTTGATCAAGTTTTGAACAAGGCCAGTATGCTCAAACCCTTGGTCATGATGACTTGTGACATCATGTTAGCCCAGCCGTTGACTGCTTCCAAATGGTTTCATCTACCCAATTTACCCCAAAAGACTTGGGTCAACTCATGATATATTTTTCAAGCATTTCCCAAAGGGACCACATGCTAGAATCATCTCTCTAGACCGATAATATCAAGAAGTTAGCTCCTTGTCAAATTGGCCATGGTGAGATTTGAACCTGTGTCTCATGGTCAAAACACTCATGTCCTAATTATTCTTCCACGCAGCTGCAATTGTTCTTTTATCAACATTAAATAAATATTAATATTTTTATAATCATTATGAACTAGTTCATTGTCATAGTTGATAATTCATGAAGAATTTTATTTTGATTAATATGGTTGTTTAGTTTACTAAACTTAAGTTAGTCTGGCACACGGCCACAAGAGGAGCAATCAGTGAGGATGAAACTTGATACTTGCATATTTGTTGCACTAGATAAGCTTGCTAACTGGCTTATTAAGATAGGCACTGCACTTTGACTGGTATTAGTCATTTGTGCTTTCGAAAATATTGGCACAAAATATTCCCTTATTAAATATATTAAGTATTTTTCTGTAAAGATTCGATTATGAAGTTAAGAGAATTATCTGATTAACAGGATAAACAAGTTGTAACATATGGAGTCGTTTTTTTTCTTTTGAAGTAAAAATGATTGAATTCTGTTAAAAATTTTTTATATTAAATGTTATTTTTTTATATAATTTTTTTATTTAAATTATTTTAAGATTATTTCCTCAGTTATTTTGAAGAATATTCAGAAAGTCAGTGCAGCAGGAGAGAAAAGAAAAATATCGAATTTTGCTGTAAAAAAAATGGTAATTCCTGATGAAAATAGTCAAAGCCCTGGAACTATATATAAATTATGCAAATTGAGTGTAAAGAATTTGTTTATGTAGCCATTGCTGTTAGCTGTAACCAACATTGATTTTTTTTTTTTTTTTATTTGGAAATATTGAGTTAAAAAAAGAGAAATTGATAACTATAATTGATGGATTGTATTGTTCTAATACTATGTTGAAAAGTGGTTCACTTGTACCAATATCACCCCCAACTTCTGGTATCATTATTCTAATTGCACTCCTATTACTTTCTGACTGCCATCTTTGAGTGACACCCATCTTAGAATGCTTCCATTATAGAAAAAATATGAATTTATAATGCTGTCAACAACATGAGAGTATCATTTTAGATGCTCCCCCGATTTATTTATCTTTAAAATATCTAAAAAATCAATTTTTTTTTCTTTTTTTTTTTTCTTTCTTTTAAATTCTCTTTTTGGCAGACATATTTTGCCTTCATTAAGGAAAAAGATCTCATAAATAATTTTTATTTCTGTGTTTAAGTCTGCTTCAATCCCTTTCCCATTTAGCAGACACTGTAGCCTCTTTCTCTCTCTTTCTTCACAATTCCCATTTAGTCTGCCCTGAAGAAACAAGAGGGACGTGTGTGTGTGTGTCTTTGGTCTATTTCCATCATCATCACAGTTCCAACAGGGCGTGTATGTCTGTGCTTGTCACCATCATCTGTATGTATATAAGTATGCTTGTATCTACTTGTGTTATTGTAGAATTAGTCATCACAGAAAGCCTGTGGAACAGCATTTTTAGAGCTGTCTGCTTATTTGTAGATTGTTACAATATGAATAACTGTATAGCAGAAAAACCATCTAACTCTAATTTGACCAATCATATTTGAAAGAAAATACCAAGGGAACATTAAGAGGATTGGTTGGTTGGTTGAAGTAACCATAGTAATAGTTTTTGTAATATTTAGAGTATTGCAAAATTTATAACTACTTAAACTGAACTTGTAATGCAATGAACATTCAACAAGGTTGAAATACACTTGCTACTGTCAGCATTTTACCAGAGATGACTTTGTTGAATTTTTCACAGCCACAAGTGTTGAACAGAGACTAGCAGAAAATATAAAATGAAATGTTATCGTTTGTGAACTTCTTGAAAATGAAGCTTGATATATTTGGACTGAGTAGATATGAATTTTAAAAAATTCATCAATTCATTTTGTAATAATGTAATTATTTCCTCATTTTGAAGTGTTTGTGTCTATTAGATATCATCATTAGGAGTATTTAGTTTTAACTTGCTTAATTTACAAAGATGATTTTTGATTGTGTTGTCACAGCTGTCATACAAGCATGAATAAAAAAAAAATTGTTTGCCAGAATTGCCATATTTTGTTTCTTGAAACTATGAGGGTAGATTAATAAATCTGTAGTTATTAACTAAATTTTGATCTAAAATTTTCACTGTATAATGTTTAAACTGGCTGACTAATGGAGAAGCATTGTACAGGGTGAGGGAGAAATACTGCCAACATAATGGTAAGACATTAGTAGTGATGGTGTCTTCATCTAGTTCAGTGCTGCTTATATTATGAGTCACAACCCCAAATGTGGTCGCAACTCATAGTTTGAAAGCGAAATGCTGTGGTTGCAAAAATTAAATTCAAAAACTTGAATTTCAGTTTATATGTTATTTCACAAATGCATAATATTTAACTTGATTCACCATGCAAGTTCTGCAGTAATAAAATGTGTGGTGTCATTGTGACTAGTGCAGTCATAAAATATGTATTTTCAGTGTAGTTGGTTAATGCCTGGGGGCCGCAAAAAATCTCATCATGAAAAATGGGCTAATGAATGAAAAAAGAGCTGATCTAGTTAAATGTCTTACCATTAAGTGGGTGGTATATAGGGGGAGGGTGTATTTCTGCCACACTGTATTGTGTTGACAAGGAAGGAGATAATGTTGAATAATAATTTTTTTGTGTGTAAATGCTATTTTTATTATTATATTTCACTGTAGAAAAAAAATTTACTGTTTTCAGCATGTGTTTTTTTTGTTTGTTTTATTGTAAGGAAAGGTAAAATAATTCAGATTTAAAAAAAAAAAAAAAAAAAAAATTGTGCTGTTTATGAAGAAGACATTCTTAATGAATGAACATAGAAATGGTTTGAAGATTTTGTGTTGAACAATGCTACTCACTGAGGTAGACCAGTTGTAATTGGTAGCAATCAAATAAGGACACTACAGCTACAACATTTTTTTTTTTTTTTTTTAAAAAAAAAAAAAAGCCATATTTTCCTGTTTTTCAACTTAACTGTTACAAAAACCTTGTTTTCAGAACAAATTGTGATAATTGAGGAAGAGACTTCAAGCAACAGAAATGTGGATCAACAGAAGGATGCTGAGAATATCATGGACTGAACATGTGAGCAACAGGTTTTAGTGAAAATGTAAACAAAAAGGACACATTTAGTTAGAGATAGTTAAAATTGCTATGGCACATAATGAGGAAAGAGGGCTTGAAAAATCTGATACTCACAGGAGAGATTGACAGCAAAGAAGAAAAACAACAGATGACTGACCTAGTGAGCTTGAGTAAATGGATGGTGGAGTAAGGTTTAGAAGAACACAATATTTATTAAGAGCTACAAAACAGGAAATTGTGGAGAGCCATGATCACAACATCCTGAAGAGACATGGCACATAGAATAATGAAAAGAGGAATGCAAGAAATTTGGGAGCAGGTGAAAAAAATCTGACTAAATTCACCAATCTTCAGATATGTTGTAATTTAGTCAGATTGGAAAAGTGTTGCCTGTTATAACATCATTCTGACGAAGCAAATAATTGAATCTAGCAAGTTATATTTCACGAATTTGATTTGATTAATGGCATATCAACTCCTTATGGGTCATTTAATGCCGAAATTTAATTTTCTTGGGAGTTTTGAAGTAATTAAAATATGATATATGTTGTTCTACTTTCACAATTGAATACATGGTAGATGATACTCAGCTTTTTCAAATATACATATTTGTGTGGCCATAATTACTAGAGGCGGTGATATGTGTTTTATGTTGTAGTTTTGTTGAAGTTGTTTTGAAATACAGTTTGATTTCTTTAAGAAATTGTAGGATATTATATGGATTAATGTCATGAAAGGGTTCTTTCATGCTGGTTGGTTGTTTGATTTTGTTTAGCAGCATATCAACCTTTATGGGTTATTTAATACTGAAATCTAAATATTTTGAACATAATTTTATGGCTTCAACTAAATATATTCTGACTGTAATTGTATGCCTTCAACTACAGTTAAAATGTATTGTTGGTAATTCTATTATAAAATTATATTGATTGTCATGTTGCTTTAAAATTGTATTGTTGGTAATTTTACTATAAATAGGTATTATTGGTAATTTTTTTTATCTAAAAATGTATTGCTGGTAATTTTACTATAAAAAATGTATTTTGTTTTTGTTTTCACTATATGGCCATAACTTGGACCTTAACAGGTACTACCACCCAGGGTCAGGGACCTGGGAACAATAGCAATTGAGGTGGTTCCACACTCCCCAAATCCTTCAATTTCCTAATCAGACGCCTTGCTGCTGGATGTAGTATATTTAGCCCCCCCCACAAGGGTTGCATGTGGCACAAAGCCGGTTTAATGTGGGTTCTCCAAGCCCATAGGCTTGGCCAAAAATATTCCCTTTCGAGCCTGTATAAACGGGTTCAGGGTCAGTCCACCTCCCTGAACAAGACTCTGCCCTTCAGCCTCGTCCAGGTTCCTCTCTGCCCGAAGGCAGAGAGTTCGACTGTTGAGCTGGAACGGATCACAGCTAGTCGCTGCTGGATGTAGTTTATTGTCATACCCAAGACTGCCGCTTTTAACTGCCCTAATTCATCAAGTAAAAGGAAAAACATCTGGAACTAATGAAGAGAAAGGGCAGAATATTTTATAACATGAGACTCCATGTCTCTTTTGTGTTCATGCACAAATTGTTACACCTTTGCTGCTCCTTTTACACCCATTATATTCAGTTTTTATTGTTCTTAAATAGCCTCATCAGATCAAGACTCTCATACTGATGTCATGAATGCCACCAAGCTTGTTCAGAAATATCTAAACTGTCAGCTGTATCTAACCATTTTCGCAGATCAGTAATGGATTTGAGTGAACAAAGCATTTATGTCTTAGTGAAGATCATCCTCCTTTGAACCTTATGGACTGGTGTGAAAGAATCTCAAAGAAAGAACTGTAGGAAATAATAGAAACCATATAACTTGAAGACTTTCAACAGTGGCAACAACTAAAATGGTTAGCTGTATATAACACTGTGAGAAAACAACATAATCATGATGCTGACATTCTACACTACTTCACACAAAAGGTTAGGAAGGAAGCCCCTCCTAATCAATAATGGAAAGAGTGATAACAGTGGACTTGAAGCCTTTTTTCCTGAAAAATTGCTTCAATAGAAAGATTTTATGAATTTCAACTGACAGTAACAATAGCTGCTGTCAATGAATGCTGAATGTTTCCTTATAAGGAAATGGCAAATATGATTACCATGGCATCTTTGTTGCCAAATAGTCTGTTATTTACAGAATTATCTTAATGAAAAAAAAAAGTTCCTGAAAGACTGAAAATGCACTTAGAGCTGAGAAAGATAATTTCAGAGGAGATAGAATTATAAAGTTGTCAGAAAAATGACAGATATATTTTCTGTTCTGGCTGCAAAAGGTTAAATATATTGTTTAATAAAGTTGAAAATATGAGAACAAATAAACCAATGAACCTAATGTTTAGTTCAAACCAACATTAAAATGCTTAAGTTACTTCATGTTTTATTTATATACTTTAAAGATTCATCAAGGATTTTTTTTTCAAGTTCTACTTGTTATAATGGTTAGTTTTATAGATACTAAATCTAAATTGTCTTCTGTATAGTCATTTATTCTTTTTCCCAGAATGCATCTCAATTTCAATATCAGTATTATTGCTGTTTGCAGTGTAGAATTAATGAGACAAAATGGATCGTGTCACAATGTACCAAGGGAAATCTGATGAAGAGAAGGGAGAGTCACAGAACAAATAAAGATAAGAAAAAGGCATGAAAAATATAAAAGGTCTATATTGGCATCTCTATACAAATAAGTCTCTTGTTCGTGAGTGATGTTTTTGGATGAACCAATAGCAACTTTTCAGTTTTCCTTCATTGTTTTTGTATGTTAATGTTGAACTTTTCTTGTACTTTGGCTTTCCTTTGCGATTTAGTAAGATAATCTCACATTGACCAAATTATAATTCTTTGAGTAATGGAAGGGGAAACTCAAAATTGGAACAAGGTTTAAACTGAGGCAAAGCCAAGTATGCCATAAGACTACACTTTTGAAAATAAGAATAAAGATTGTTCATGGTTTGTGAAAATGAAATTTACAAATAATGACATCTAATAATTTTTTTTTTCTTTTTTTAAATATTTGATAGTTTCAAAATATGTATCCTGTTGCTATTGCAGATTTTAACATTATATGTTTCAGTTTAAATCATAACCTTTTTTTTTTTTTTTTTTTTTTTTTTTTATAAAAGATAAAAGCTTAACTTGCACTGGAATTAGACTATAATCTAATTGTTATACATGATATGACTGGGCTACACTTGTAATTGGTTGTAGATTAGACATTGCATGTCAACTGTTTTTCTTGACTCTATTATGATTTGTTTTTTTAATTTTTTCTTAAGGAATGGTGAGTGATAAAATCTCTAAAGTGAAATATAAAATGAGATGCCAGAATAACCAACTGACTGCAGTGACTATGCAGAGTTAAGAAAAGATTTTATTAACAGTTTTCCAAATTATTATTTTAATTGTCATCTCCAAAAATGACTGCAATGAATCAAAATAGTTGTTGCTGTTTTAATCAATTTTAAACTCATTCCTTAATGGAAAGAGTAATTATTTGAGCATACACATACAGATATGTGTGTATATTTTAATACATTAATGAGAGGGGGATTGTCTGTTTATTGTGTATTTGGGAAGTATTCCCTCTTTAATACATGTTTCATTGAAATTAACTGACAAGCTACTTCACTTAAATATTTTTTTTATTGCATTTTTCTTGTGTGCAAAAAATTTAAAAAAAAAAATCTTCTTTGAACTTTTTTGTGTTAATGATAATTTGTTGAGAGTGCTTTTAGCTAATTTATGAACCATTTTCCATGACTTTGTGCCATTTTAAGTGCTCAGAAAAATCATCTGGATAATTTCTACATTAAGTCACAAAAAGAAATGTCTTGAGTGCATACCAGAAAAATCTTAACAGAAGTACCTTGTCAATTTTTTTAATGAGATATATACATGATTACTACTACTAATATTACAAGGCTCTTCACTGAACTGAGCACTGTCAGTCATTGGTGTGCTTATTCACAGAGTAAGTACATAAAAATTTTCCTTTGAACTGTGCACTGATGGCTTAGGGGCAAAATCTCCAACTGTTGCTGAAGCAGTTGAATGTCTAGGCACATTCATGAGCTGTGAAACAGCAAAACAATCTGTGGATGGCTAGAACAGTGGAAATTGAAGCAAAGGGTTTCATTTCAGGCACTCTGTACCTATTTCTGGGCCAAATTGGAATTAAAGGGCATAATAGGGCCAAAATATAAAACGCCTAATAGAAGTAACAGAAAATAGTTCTATTTGGATACGTAAAAAATGAAATACTCCTCGGCATGACATGACTGATCGTGAATGCGTAATGAGGTTCATGTTGCATTCTCGGGACGCGAGGTTTGCCGTTTTTCAGAATTTTCATAAATTTAATTTCGCCATTACACATTTGAACTAGTTTATCTACAACACTTGTATATCGTTATAATGGGGCCCTCACATCAGTGAGGGGGGCCGGTGTGCAACTGAAACCGTTGAGAGGAAGGCCCTGAAACGGTGCACATTCTCTCCTGATGACCCCAGTTTAAATATAAATTCGAGAGGAACACACCAAAAATCAGTGAAGTCATATGCCGTAGAGAAGCTCGGTGGAAGTGTCATTGGCATGAGGAGCATTACACATTCAGCTCGCTTCAGGTGAGTTTCAATTACTTTCCAGTAATATCCTTCTTTTATATATATATCACTCAGAAACAAGAATTAATCTTAAAATGCAAGGTGTAGTTTGGCTTTAAATAACCCACTAAGGGTTAAGCTAGAGTGGCAAATTGTCTGTGATATGGAAAACGGGGAAAAAAATTGTGGAAAAATGAGATTTTAGCTACTAAAAAAATAAAATATTCTGACAGTAAAGTGAAAAATTCCTGAGCTGGAACATGATAGGATCATTATTTTGCATAAATTTGCTGTACTCAGTGAAGTCAGTCACTTATGTGCAAGCACTACAGCCTATATTGCTGCAACATGTCATTCTATAAATAACATGGTTATTTTCCTCTACTGATCCCAGTACTGTGCAAGTGCCATAACCTAATTCATGATATTAACCTTGCCAGATAGTTCACCACTGGTTGCCACAGGACAAATACCCAAAGGTGATATTAGCATGTGAATAAAGTGGCACATGCTATCAAGGGTAGTAAAAATAAAAGTTGTTGTTTGTATAGTAATTGAATTAGATTTTTAAATTCAGATTTGATTATCTTTCACGATGAGTAAGCAAAAAGCTAGCAAAATTTGTAGGTGCACACTTTTGGCACAATACAGAGCTGAAGAGCCAGCTTTCTGTGACGATTTTTATCATGATGGTGATAAATTATTTTGCAGTTTTTGTCAACACACTGTAGATTGGACTCCAAGCAACATGCTTGTGGATCATCAGAAATTGTTGAAGCACAAAAAAAATAAAGATTCCTATATAAGTAGGCTGTATATTTGTATATTTTACTGTTTACATACGTCTCTGTTTTTCATGTGTTTTTTATGATTTTGAAACAAAAACTGAAAAAATGAAATTTACTGTCATGGAAGAACACAGAATTTGATGTTTTTAGAAAACAAAACTTGTCAATCTAGGTTAAGCTGTAAAAACAGTTTTTTTTTTTTTTTTTTTTTTTTTTGACAGTTCCAATTTAATTAAACACATGTGCAGCCTTGTAGCATGACATCTGCTTGCATTTGACTCAGTCTCTCTGAATCTTACTGCAGGATGTATCACAGTTTCAAACTCACATGCAGGCAGTTTACTGGTATGAATTTTACTGTCATAAGAGAGCCAAAGACTGAAAATTTTATAACAAGATTTACACCATAGCATCTGTCTTGGGTATGACAATAAACTATGTCCAATAGCAAGGCCTCTGATCAGGAGGTTTTGAGGAGTATGGAACCACCTCTTAATTGCTGGTGTTCCCAGGTCCACCCTGACCTGGGGTGGTAGCACCTGTTAGGGTCCCAGCTACCGTTATCAATAGTGATTGGTTGCTCTGTCTGCATTTTGTTTCTGCTACATAAAATTGGCACCTTCTTTTAAAGTGTTGCAATATAATTTCCCATTGGTGTGTATATAAATAGATGAAGGCACCTCTGAAAAACGTTTGTAGGTAATCGCTATGAGAGTAACATGCAGTATGTGTGGTTGATTCTGTTAAGTTTTTTTTTTTATGTCTTTTAAAATATTATTAATTAGCTTTGATATAAGTGTACATATTTAATGCATATGTCTGTCTATATATCATGCATTAATGTCTGGAAGAATCCATTTTTTTTTTTTTTTTTCAGTCAAAATAAATTATTCATGATCACTGTGTTAGATATGTTTGTATAAAATGCATGAACAGAAGGTTGTTTCATGTTGAAATAACTTCCATGTTAGCTTTGTATAAGAAGAACTGTTTATTTGTCATCAAATGGACAACTGAAGGTAGCTGAAGTAACTTTCAGTAAAGAGCAATAATTTCCACCCATTACAGAACTGATTGCATCCAGGTTCCTATAATATTTCAGCTTTCTGGGTAGTTTTTCTTATCACAATGTGAGATACTCAAAAAAAATTATAAAACAAAAACCAAGGAGAACTGAATGAGATCAACTAGAATGTGTCCAAACATGTGTGATGAGGTGGAAAAACAAATTTAAACTCTGGATAACAATTTCAGTGTTTCCCCTTGATACATAATTATAACCAATTGCATTTATATCTCTCCCCCCTACACATATAATTCCATCAATAAATTTCTTTAGTCTGATGAAGTTGCTCTAGAGGTTGAAACTGGTTGCACAGAATTTTTCCACTTTATCATTTGGTTGCATAACATGTTTGGATATATAGAAATCTTTAGATCATAATCTCATCTCTCTCTCTCTCTCTCTCTATATATATATATATATATATATATATATATATATATATATAATATATAAAGGCTCACACTAATATTCCATGGTTATAATTTATTACATTGGAATCTTAATCACGATGAAATTCATCAGACCTACAACTCTCTCTCTGCTTCGTCTGTCTGTCTGTCCTCCCTCTCTCTTTCCACTTTGTCCATACATAATATATATATATATATATATATATATATATATATATAAAAAGATGGTCCATGTATGCTTCTTCTAATATGTAGATTTAATAGGCCAGTTAATAAAATTTGAGGAATATGAAGACAAAAAAATAATATTGGCAATAAGATTGATGATATTTATTATATATCTTATATATATTTATTCAGCCTTTTGACTTACATTGAAGCATGAAGAGAAAAATTTTGAAGTTAGAAGTTTCATATATGCCTGTGTCCTTTTTCAATGAGACAAGGAATAAACAAAGAAATGGGACTTACTCTTCTGAAGAATGTTCCTAATATTGTTATCATTTTGTTGGCTTTTTATTCCTCAAATTTTATTAATTGGCCTATAAAATCTACATATGTATGTATACACTGGCTTGAAAAGTCATTTTCATTCCCGCAGCAGAAATATTCTAAAGCAAACTGTACCCAGTGATAAAACTGAACCTGTATATCACATTTGTCTATTTGTTGCCAAAACAAATATATATTGAGTAAGCAATTTGAGAGATTATGAAAGAGACAAGAAATGGTTAATCTAAGAAAATGGTCTTTCTTGAAATTGAGTTGACATTAATTAAAATTAGCTGTATTTATAGAAGAGTGTTTGATATCAGAGATAGTGTTTATAGATAGAGGCAGTGGAGACATTGGTCTGAAGATTGCATTGAGGTGTGAAACTGACAGTCAACATGTGGTGTTGATGTTTGTCTTCGTCTTTCTTTTTCTCACACACACACATAAAATATATTTTATATATATATATATATATATATATATATATATATATATATATATATATATATATATATATATGATAATTTTACACTTTTATTTATTGATTTCTATTATCATTTAAAATATATATAATGAAATTTCTTGAAGTGGTACATTTGATGACTAACTGTTTACTCTGACATCCAGTATAGAATATATATGCATATGTGTGTGGGCATAGGGGTCTGTATAAAGATATTAAATTTCATGTCTGACATACTGCACCTTTGGGTGGATTGGCATCACTGGCCCTCAACCATCTCCTAAATCTCTTACGTGATGCTTCCAAGTTGCTATGACCTAGTAAACCATTTCAGCTGGCGGGCTAAACTCACGTGAGAGGGTGATGTTAACATGGCACCACTGGATGAAGGACCACCTTGTTTGCAACCAAGGTGAGCCACCTAATTGGAGAACATTGGTTGTGGTCCAACCTGGAGAGGGATGGGTTAAAACATCCAAGACACACCACATGATGAGCACACCAAGAAACCATTCTCGGAGACATGGGCTCTGGCACATGACCATGACAGATGGAGGAGAATGGTGAACAACTCAGCACATTGCTACCCCAATGACTCCTTCTGGGGCTAAGGGCGAAAGAAGAGAAGGTTGGTCAAGGGTTGCTAGCAAGTGGAGAAGAACTGAGTATGTTTCTGAACAGCCATGGAAACTCACTTAGCTAAAATTGTGACCATTCTTGTTTTCACAAATCTCAGAAGAAGTTCATTTTTGGTTTAAAATGTAGAAGGATGTGAAGGTATTTTCGGTTCAATCCAAATTGTCTATTAAAGAAATTGTCCATATAAAAATACTTCACTGAACATAATATAAATGCCAAAATTCAGATCAAATCTATTAGATAAGATTATAGTAGAAAGAGAAACTGTAAAAAAAAAAAAAAAAAAATAACAGTCAATGTTATTGTTTCCTGATGGTTATCAAACATGTCATGGAAATGGTAATATCAGCCATTTCCTTATGAAGAATCATTTCATATTCAGTGATCAAGCAGCCAGTGCTACTTTGAGTTGAAATTCATAAAATCTTTCTCTTAAAACAATAGTCCAATAACTATTATTATTTCCAGTCTTGATGGAGGCTTCCTTCCTAACCTTTTGTTTGAAGTTGTTTTTTCAAATTACATGTGCTATCCACTGTTGAAAGTCCTAAAGTAATTTGTTTTCTGTTATTTAGTATAATTCTTTGTGAGTTGTTAAGACCTACAAGTTTCATTTGCTTGAAGCCATTTTTAACTATTGATCTGAGAAAGCTGTTGTCTACAGGTGAAAGTTTAGATATTTTTGAAAGAGTTTGGCACCCTGCATGATACATCTGTGAAAGTCTTGATCTGTTGGGGCTAATAAAGAATATGACTCTAGTTTTCAGATTAATGGTTTCCTTTTGTTGCAGTTTGTTGTGTTGAGCAAAACTACCTCTAGCGTAGCCTATTCTATATCCTTTGATGAATATCGCCCTTTGAGAATAGAACCTCAAACCACTGAGTACTAGTCTGATGCTTGGGTGCTGGTTATAGTAAATAAAACAAGTTGTGATAATTGATACTAATATTATTAAATATAAATCATTTTATGACTGCAAGACAGATTGTTTGGAAAAATATGCATTTTGTTTCTGTTTTTTAAATGGTAGTTTTCCTACAGCAAGGTAAGGTTCTTTGAATATCATAGCAAGCATTTTAAAATGAACTTTCAAACTTTTAATTGCTATTTTCTTTTTTAACTACTGAGCCAAACCTTACCTATGATAATCATCGTCATATTTATATAAAATACTGATAATTAGTGTTTGTTAAATTAATTAAATACCAATCCTTTAAGTCATAAAAGGAAATGAATCAATAATTATTCATCAAATAAAAATAGATGTAAAAACTGAAGTCAAATCAACAAAAAACAAATTTGAAATGTTCTTTATTGAATTCTGATTTTGAATGTGAGCATTTCTTTTCTTTATGGTGGTGGATATTTTTCATTTCAAAGTCAATAAATGTAATTTCTCAGGCTTTAAATACAATTTAATATGTGAAATTTAATACTACCATTTTTTTTTCCTTTAAAAAATTTATTTCAGTACTTTTTGTCTTTTAATTCAGTTTTCTTTGTGGGTTTTTAATTTGATTATCATCAACCTTTTTGGTGATGTATTGATCCCAAGTTCTGGTATCTTAGTTTAGTTTTTTTCCTTCAAACAGCAAGCTCATGTTTGCAAAAGAAAAAACAAAAATAAAGAATCAAATAGAAACAAAAACTGAATACTCCCTGCCACCTCAAAATTTAAATTGTAAAGAGGAAAAAAATAAAAGCTTGAAGAACATTTAACAAAATAGTATTTTTAAAATATAACTTTAAATCTAAAAAAAACAAGTCGAAAAAACATGTTTAGTATTTCTTTTCTGATGCCATTCACTTGAGGATGTCTGGGAGCATAGCTCCCTACACATTTTTTCTTCTTTTTTTTTTTCTTTTCTTTTTTTTTTTTCTTTCTTTTTTTCCTTCCTTTCTTTCTTTCTTTTTTTTTTTTCCTTTCTTTCTTTCTTTTTTTTTCCTTTCTTTCTTTCTTTTTTTCCTTCCTTTCTTTCTTTTTTTTCCTTCCTTTCTTTCTTTTTTTTCCTTCCTTTCTTTCTTTCTTTTTTTCCTTCCTTTCTTTCTTTCTTTTTTTCCTTCCTTTCTTTCTTTCTTTTTTTCCTTTCTTTCTTTCTTTTTTTCCTTCCTTTCTTTCTTTCTTTTTTTCCTTCCTTTCTTTTTTTTTCCTTCCTTTCTTTCTTTCTTTCTTTTTTCCTTTCTTTCTTTTTTTCCTTCCTTTCTTTCTTTTTTCCTTCCTTTCTTTCTTTCTTTTTTCTTTCTTTTTTTCTTTCTTTTTTTTCCTTCCTTTCTTTCTTTCTTTTTCCTTCCTTTCTTTCTTTCTTTTTCCTTTCTTTCTTTCTTTTTTTCTTTCTTTCTTTTTTTTCCTTCCTTTCTTTTCTTTCTTTTTTTCCTTCCTTTCTTTCTTTTTTCCTTCCTTAGAAGAAAGAAGAAAGGAAAAAAAAGAAAAAAGTTTCTTTTTTCCTTCCTTTCTTTCTTTCTTTTTTTCCTTCCTTTCTTTCTTTCTTTTTTTCCTTCCTTTCTTTCTTTCTTTTTTTCCTTCCTTTCTTTCTTTCTTTTTCCTTCCTTTCTTTTTTTTCTTCCTTTCTTTTTTCTTTCTTTTTTTTCCTTTCTTTCTTTTTTTCCTTTCTTTCTTTTTTTCCTTTCTTTTTTTTTTTTTCCTTTCTTTCTTTTTTTTCTTTCTTTCTTTTTTTTTTCTTTCCTTTTTCCTTTCTTTCTTTTTCCTTTCTTTCTTTTTTTTTCTTTCTTTTCCTTTTTCCTTTCTTTCTTTTTTTCTTTCTTTTTTCCTTTCTTTCTTTTTTTCCTTTCTTTCTTTTTTTCCTTTCTTTCTTTTTTTCCTTTCTTTCTTTTTTCCTTTCTTTCTTTTTTCCTTTCTTTCATTCTCCTTTTTTCCTTTCTTTCTTTTTCTTTCATTCTCTTTTTTCCTTTCTTTCCTTTTCTTTCATTCTCCTTTTTTCCTTTCTTTCTTTTTCTTTCTTTCTTTTTTCCCTTTTTTCTTTTTTTTTTTTTTTTTTCTTTCTTTTTCCTTTCTTTCTTTTTTTCCTTTCTTTCTTTTTTTCCTTTCTTTCTTTTTTTCCTTTCTTTCTTTTTTTCCTTTCTTTCTTTTTTTCCTTTCTTTCTTTTTTTCCTTTCTTTCTTTTTTTCCTTTCTTTTTTCTTTCTTTTTTTTCCTTTCTTTCTTTTTTTTCTTTCTTTTTTTTCCTTTTTTCTTTTTTTCCTTTCTTTCTTTTTTTTTCTTTTTCCTTTTTTTCTTTTTCCTTTCTTTTTTTTTCCTTTCTTTCTTTTTTTCTTTCTTTTTTCCTTTTTTTTTCTTTCTTTTTTTTTTTTTCTTTCTTTTTTTCCTTTCTTTCTTTTTTTCCTTTCTTTTCGATTGTGAATTGCCATGATAATGGAGTGGTTTCTTGTTAGCTTCTCCAGTTTCAAATTTAGATTTTTCCTTTTCTTTGAATGTTAGGTATAGGGAGGCGAATCTACCCTGTTATTTAACCCATATATGGAGGGAGAATTGCATTCATGCCTTCTAGATTATTATGATTATTTTTTTTTAACTGATTAGTAATGTCTAAAGAGTATTGTATTAGGTTGGCCAAAATTTGTGTTTGGTTATTAAGTAGAAAATTTACTTAACCAAACGAACCAAATTTTTTTTTCTTTATATCATTTCCTTTTTTACAGAAAATATAGCTCTACAGATACAGGTGTTTTAAGTTTTAAGAAACCTCTGTTGATTTTAAATGTAGACATTATTTTTTTATGAAGTTGCTGGAAACATTACATGGTATAAAATCTGTAAAACTTGGTACTTTTTTTCTTCTCTCTTACTGTGTGTACAGTATTAAGAAACAGACATTGCAAAGAAAGCAGTACTAAACTATTATGTAATATCAATCCTCCTATATAGAAATGAATACTGGGCAATCTCCTCACAGCTGAAGAAGACTTAAAGCAACTTTTGGTTCTACAGAAGGATGCTGTGAATACCATAAACTGAAGATGTGAGCAACGATGAAGTTTAAAGAAAATAGAAACAAAAGGGACATTTATGGAAGAGATAGTTGAAAATTTTAGGGTGCATAATGAGGAAAGAGGGCTTGGAAAATTTGATACTCACAGGAAAGATTAAATGTAAGAGGGATAGAGGAAAACCTGCATAACCTACCTGGTGAGCTTGAGTGAATGGATGGTGGATCAGGGTTTTGGAAAAATAGAAGACAAAATTTACTGTGAGCTACAAAGGAAAGAAAATTGGGGAGAGCCATGATCATTGTTATGAAGGGACATGACACATAGAACATTGTGTGTACTTGAAATCCCATCATCTAGAGTGTAACATTTACAAAATCAATAGCTGTATATTTTTTATTCTCTTTATCTATTTTTTTTACTTGATTTTTAGTTCTTTAAAGTCATGACCACGGTGATTTTTAAGTACATTTTTAGTTCAAAGCAATTAACTTTTGACTTTGCCCAGAATTGCAAGAGTTGCATCTTTAGAGATAATCTTAAAATTTTACTGGCAAATTTTATCTCATCTGCAATTACCATTTCACCTTAAAATGCCAGGTTACTTTAATATTTACTTATCATTCCAATGGTCTGTAAATTATTCTTTGAGAATTATCTCTTTAAGAATTGTTTAGATGTAACATTGTGCATGTGGGTGACTTCTTTTTTTTTCTTCTTCTTGGTGGCTTCTTTTAAGGCTAAAGAATAGACGAAACCACTGAAATAGATCCAAGATGTGTGTCAGTTAAATTCTTCTCTTCTTTCATGTGCCAAATATTTCCGGATGTGGGTGATCATAGCTCTTAACGACTTCCTGTCTTTTTTTTAATTATCAATAGTGGTAATGAAACCGCCATGATAGCCAAATGTCAAAGCCATCTGGTGTTGGATTTAAAGGCTCCAAAACACTCCACTGATATCTTTCAGGATTGTGATATAGTAAAAATAGTTGTTGGCCAATCAAGTGTTACTGTTCTCTAGTGGTCATGAGTTCAATTCCTGGATCTGTTAGTAAAATAATATGCTCTGATTCAGCAGGAAGAAACAAAGAACCAGGAACTCGGAGACCAGAAATACACAATCAGCAGCACATATATCCCAAAAAGACAAAAGATTACTGAGAACAACAACAACAGACAGGAATATACTTTGATTTACTCAAATTATTGTTCTGATATTTGATTATTATAGATGTTTTTGTAGACATGATGTTTTGGCCAAGTATTCTCTGACCATCTTTAGGTGTTGATTTCTATTAATGTTTTCCTCTGCTTCTTTTGTTTTCAATATCTCCAGTGAGTGTCATCCCTCTTCCATAATTATGTCACAGAAATTTCAACTCTTTCTGATTGTAAGTAGACATTTTTGGGCAAACGTGGACTTTCATGCCCTAAACCGCCCCCCCATAATGGAGTGTCAAAAGGAAAATTTTTCTCATGGCACAGCTTTTATTTTAACCACTTAGTAATGTTTATTGTTTTAAAAAGTGATGATTAGAATTGTAATAAAACCTAAGCATATCAGGAAAGTTTTATACGTTTTTTTTTTTGTTTCTGAGAATTAAACTATTTATTTATTAGATTGTTTATTTATAAGAATTTTATATTTACATTCTAAAGACTAATACAATGCAATATTATAAAGAAATAGATATCAACATTTTTTATTCATAAATTTATAAACATTTACTAAATTATGAAAATAAATCAACTATAAGAAAATTATTATTTACCATTTTATAAAGTTCAAATCAATTGGCAATTAGCCAATGTTTTGTCAACCATTCCAGTTAACAATATAATATTGTAAATAATCTAATAAACATTTATTTTATGTTTATTATTTTTGTTGTCATTTCTCAAGAACAAAGAAAATGTGTCAATTCACTATCATATGTTGATGTTTTATGACAATTCTAATCATTGCTTTTTTAAAAGAATAAACATTGCTGAAGTGTGAAGGTAGCTAAAATAAAAGTGGTGCCATAGGAAAAACTGTTTGATATTTTGTTTTTTTTTCACTCATCAAAGTCTGTTTGCCTGTTTTTGTTTCTAACTTCCTTATGACTTACTCATTGCTCACATGTTCTGCCTATGATATTCTTAGCATTAGACCCGCATCTATCACTTTAAGTCCCTTCTGCATGTGTGAGGAAATTGTTTAGCTTTCATTGCTTTATCAGTGATTAGACATGACATTGCTTTTCAGCACTCTTTGTTCCTAAAGATATTTTCCAATCTCTTAATACTTAGTATCTTGAAGACTCTTTCACTATTCCTATGTAATTTTGATTTGCCGCATTCTTTTATAGTGTAAATTGTGTTTCTAAAATATTTTGTTGTTATTCATTAAGAAATGTTGATATATCATAGGTAAGGTTTATTAAATATAGATCAAAACTTTTACCCTCTTGGTAACTCGGACCAGTCTGTGGTAGCTATTGATGCCCCTTGAACTGATATCTTTAACCTCCCAAATGAAAATTGTGCTACTAAGGTTTTTTTCTTGGGTCAAAGATAGCATGGAAATACCAGCTGAAACCTCAATCCTCTCTATGGTTTGCCCCCAGCATCCTCAGCCACCATAGCACACAAGAACCACTATTTCCAGCTATACCAGCATGACAGCTCTCATCATAACAGGTGCCTATTTGTTACTACTTGTAATAAATGTGAGTCCTTGAAGGAGCTAAGTTCCAGTTTGTCAAGAGAATGAGGCACTGTATAGCCTCTAACAACTTTGGCTATTGTGATTAGTGACATCTCTGTATAATAGGTTATTAAATAAGTGTAAGGTCTCTCTTCCCTCCTCGTCAATCAATTTGAGGTGTTATTATCCTCTGATGATAAAAATGAATGCTTTGCTTGTAAATTCTCCTCAACTACTTTGACTTATCTGGAGTATCCCTGCCTAACTTCTCACTGATTTTCTGTTGAGTGATATGCATATAACCCATTCCATGGTCTCTGCTATCATGTCTAACCTTGATCCCCACAAAGCATATGGACCCAATGATATCCCTGTAATAGTCATTTAGAAGTGTGCTTCTGAACTGGCTCTGGTTCTCTCTAAACTGTATAATAAATGCCTTGTTGCCTCTTGCTTTCCTCCTTGCTGGAAGTCATCATCTGTTCCAATTTTTAAGAACTCCAGTAAACCATCTGGCCCTTCCAACTATTGGCCTATTAGCCTTCTACCTCTCTTTGGGAAATTCCTAGAGGCTCTAACCAATGCTGAATTAGTTCATCATCTCTTATTGCAGAGCCTTCTTTCAGATAAGCAATATATCTTTTGTTTCTCCAGGTCACCTGACAATAATTGTGGAAAGAGTCTATCATGCTATTGATAAAAAAAACAGTGAAGCCTGGGTTGTAGCATTGGATATCTTGAAAGCTTTTAATGGGGTCTGGCATTAAGGTCTTTTCCACAAGCTGAGAAGTTGATGTCTCTGGACAAATTTTTGAGCCGATCCAGTCTTCCCTGTAAAATTTTAAAATGAAAGTTATCCTGAATGACCACTTGTCTAGATCCTTTCGTATTAATGTGTGTGTCCACCAGGGCTTCATCCTTGGCCCTATGCTGTTTTTAATTTTCATTAAACACTTTCCTGATGACATCAGCTCTCAACTTGGCATCTAGGTTGACAATGCTGTCTTTTACTCTTGCCTTGATAGTAAGCCTGATCAGTCCAACAAGGTCAAAATGGCAGCTGATGTACAAAACAACTTCAAGACTGCCCTGAACTAGAGCAAAAGATGGCTTGTCAACTTTAATGCCTCCAAAACTAAACTTCTCTGCATTAATCATCTGAGAGAACCCTCTCTGCCTTCCATCAGCATGACTGATGCTGTCCTTCAGGAAAATGACTTGTTGTACCTTATCGGGCTAATGTTCTCAGCTGACATGAAGTGGAAAGTCTATATTGAATCCATTTCTAAGTCAGTTGCTCAGAAAGTCATTTCACTGTGTCGGATGAGACAAATTCTGAAGAATAAATTATTTTGCATATCTATAAGCCTACCATTTGTCCATGCTTAGAATATTGCTGTCATATATGGTTCAGTGCCCCTGCTATTTACCTTGAACTCCTTGCAAAGAAGTATCAGCAATATTATTGGTCCTGATCTGGTGGCTTGGCTTCAGTCACTTGCCCACCACCATAAAGTTGCCACTCTGTGTGTTTTTTTTATAAATACTATCATGGTAATTGTTTGTTATGGTATCTAGACTTTATGAATTTAAGTGCAGTACTAGACTGGTATTAAGATCTCATCAATTTACAGTTGAGCTGGCTTGATGTAGCCATAACTTCTATGCTGACAGTTTCTTTTCTTGCACTTTTCATTTGTGGTACTCCATTGTGTCTCCATGCTTTCCAGCCAACTTTAATCTGCAAAAATTTAGATACATGAGAAACTATATATTACTAGGTTTATAAAAAATGAAAATTTATTTAATCAAAGAAATGAAATACCTATTCTTTGTCGACATTATCAAAAATTTTCATTTTTAATGTTAAAAAAAGCTGATAAATGAAATATACATATTTATATTTCATATTTAATAATAATTTTTATATTTAAGTAATTCTGTTACATTTATTTGTTTTAAAAGAAGTATAGTCTATTAGTAATTAAAATGAAGAATAATATTTTAAAATTGTAGCTCAATACGACTTTCATATACAAACAACCCTTTTAGAAAAAGTCTTTATGTATACAATTACAAATTTAACGGCAAAACAAAAGTACCGAAAAACTTTTTGTCATTGATAAAGACCAGACGACATGCGTTGAACGGATGTCATCATTGGTTAGAAAAGGGACCCCTACCCTACCTTGACTTAACCTCTTTTTGAAAGTAACTCATATTTTCATACAATAATTGTCAGTGAAAATGAATATCCTACCGCCTCTTGTTAAAATGATTGGATTTCCCTGTATCCTTAGAAACTAATATTATGAATGTATGTGCTTATAAAACTCAGTAAATTTCAAAATAAGTTATTCCAAAATTCGCTTGAAAATGAAACAGGACTAGGGACTTTAGTTTAATTTTATAATTGAATTTGAAGTTTTTAGTTTGTGTTTTTGAAACATGGTAATTTCTGTGTAGTGATGGAATCATATTTTTAAATTAGTGAATTTATAATATATATATATATATATATATATATATATATATATATATATATATATATATATGAAAGAAAAATACAGAAAAACAAAATTCTGAATATCATTATTAATGTTAAAATAAAATTATAACAATAAAACGTTTAAACAGAACCATCTTCATGTACATTTTCATTTAAACATAATTAACATTATAACTTATAACAATTTAACATGTCGATGGACATATGTAATTCAAACAGTTAACTGAAATTTTATACAGATCATATCTGTTTAAATATTAACAATGTCTTAACAACGTCTATAAATAGACGAAACGTGATCATTTTATTTTTAAACATTAAATGTCTAATGATCTGTATAATTTTGTTTTTTGTTGTATTTTTTTTCATATTAATGCATATTCAGAATTTATATATCTATATTTGTACATATATATATATATATATATATATAGAGAGAGAGAGACAGCATATATTCATTCAAACATGTTTCATTGAATAATATAGACATTTACTTTTATACTGATCCTTTTTAAATATCATCATCACAACACAATGCAGATTTTATCACAGTTACAATAAGCATGCCTTTGTAAGTTACCTGAGAAGATGATCTTGGAAAAGATTAAAAGTACTTGAGTTAGAAAAAACTATGTAGTCTTCCTTGATGAATTTCATCTTAGCATCAAGAAACTGATTAGAGATCTGGAAAGTCACAGTATAAAATAAATAGACACAATATATATGTATTATTCAATGAAACACACACAAATTGTTTTTCTAAAAACAATAGTGGATTTTTTATTTATTAATCCGACAGATTTTATTACTTAAATGTTATTTTTAGTGGTTACTTGTATTTGAGTAAACTCTCAGTTTATTTGTTAAACAGTATATTTATTTTCGTCTACTGGCCTGAATATTTCAGAAATCTTATTAATGAAAGAATATTCAGGCTGGTAAAGTGAAAATAATATACTGTTCAATAAATAAACAGAGCATCTACTCAAATATGGGTATCCACTAAAAATACCATTTAAGTAATAAAATATATAGAGACACACATTTGTTTTATAATAATTTATTTGGGCAAGTGAAAACTGTATAATCTGGTCCAATGGAAAAGGCTAAAGTAGTGTCATGTGATTGAATTAAAAATAGGAAATTTTCAACTTGATTTCTGATCTGTAAAATGTCTGGAAAGAAATCCTCCAAAAAAAACGAGGAATTCATAAATTTTTATTAAAAATGCTTCTCTGAATAGTTAATGCTATATATAGATATTGCACTTAGATACACAGATGCTTTTAAATATTAGGTTTGTTGTAGGGATAGTTAAATTTAAGGTTTTCTTTTAATTAATACCTTGTTACTTTCATGTAATAAAAGTATATCATTGCCTCCATTGATTTCCTACATGAATATTGTTTACTGTTTCTCTTTGATTTTAAATTTTGCATTTTGAGAAGAACTAAAGAATAAATTCATTTTCAAATTAACATTTTCAAATTAACATGGCCTTCACTCTCATTTTCCAGTTTATTATCATTCTAAAATTCTTGCTTTTTTTTTTTTTCAGTAAGGTTCACACTGTACCAGGCTGGAGGGCCACCTGAGGTAGAGGGTTACATTAAGGGGTAGTTTATATGGATAGGAGGGGGAACAGATTAAGATTGTAGTGATCGGGGAAACAAACTCTTGGGAGTCTGTTCCATAGTGCACTGGTTTGCGAGAAGAAGCTGTTTTAGTGGAACTTACTTCTTGCCGACGGAATGTGGTTTGCTACTATGTAATTGCTATGGCAGGTCCTAGCACTGAATGTTAAACCTGGCAAAACCAAGGAATGTAGTTCGTCTGAGCACTTTCCATGGAAGTAGCAATAGAGCAGTGATAGGCTCACCACATCCCGCCTTTGAGAGAGAGAGGTTGGAGGGTATAAAATAATTCTTCTCCAACAAGGATTCGGAGACGCTTTTGAACTTTATCAAGAAAGTGAGAACTGAACAGCTCCCACCCAGATATGACAACAGTACTCTGCTTGATCTGGGCTTTATAGTGGTACAGGGAGCTGATCATTTTATCTGCATCTTTAGTGATGGATCATAAGAGTTCCACTTGAGGTTGGATGTGAGTTTGAGGTTTAATATTTTCGCAAGGTATGGTGCCTCCTCGAGGGGACATACATTCACCGTGATTGGTGGTAGTTCAGAGTCTGAATGGCAAACATGTAACATTTCATCATTGGTCTGTCTTTTAAAACATGAAACTAGTTTCATCAAATAATTGCAGAGTTTCTGTCCAAAGAAACAGATGACAAAATCTGTTTCTTTGGACAGAAACTTTTCTCCTTTTTGCCTTTTCTCCTTTTTGCCTTTTCTCCTTTTTGCCTTTTCTCCTTTTTGCCTTTTCTCCTTTTTGCCTTTTCTCCTTTTTGCCTTTTCTCCTTTTTGCCTTTTTCTTTTTTTTTTTTTTTTGCCTTTTCTCCTTTTTTTTTTCTTTTTTTTCTCCTTTTTTCTTTTTCTCCTTTTTTCCTTTTTCCTTTTTTTTTTCTCTCTTTTTTTTTTTTTTTTTTCTCTTTTTTTTTTTTTTTCTTTTTTTTTTTTTTTTTTTTTTTTTTTTTTTTCTTTTTTTTTTTTTTCTCTTTTTTTTTCTTTTTTTTTTCTTTTTTTTTTTTTTTTTTTTCTTTTTTTTTTTTTCTTTTTTTTTCTTTTTTTTTCTTTTTTTTTTCTTTTTTTTTTTTTTTTTTTTTTTTTTTTTTTTTTTTTTTTTTTTTTTTTTTTGTTTTTTTTTTTTTTTTTTTTTTTTTTTTTTTTTTTTTTTCTTTTTTTTTATTTTTTTTTTTTTTTTATTTTTTTTTTTTTTTTTTTTCTTTTTTTTTTTTTTTTTTTTTTTTTTTTTTTTCTTTTTTTCTTTTTTTTTTTCTTTTTTTTTTCTTTTTTTTTTCTTTTTTTTTTCTTTTTTTTTCTTTTTTTTTTCTCTTTTTTTTTTTTTTTTTTTTCTTTTTTTTTTTTTTTTTCTCTTTTTTTTTTTCTCTTTTTTTTTTTTTTTTTTTCTTTTCCCCATTTCCTTTCTTTTTTTTCTTTTCCCCATTTCCTTTCTTTTTTTTCTTTTCCCCATTTCCTTTCTTTTTTTTCTTTTCCCCATTTCCTTTCTTTTTTTCTTCCGATATCAGTCATTTAGAAAATTATGGCTTTGTTATTAAAGATCTTAATTTTTTTTTTTTTTTCATGAACGATGGAATATGCTATGTTTGAATCGTAAGGGTAAGTAAGAAAGGAAATAAAACAATCATTGTAATTTATTGTGAATTTTATCATCTTGTGGCAATTAATAGATATTTGTTGAACTTTAGTTTCATGAGTAATTTCATTGATTAAATGTTAAATATTATATTCTTCCTAAAACTTTATTTCTTGGTCATATTTGATTTTACCCCATCCCCTGCTTACCATTCCTTCCCCCAATGCTGTGGGGTTTGCAGATTTCTATTTATAATACATTTGCTCTGAAGAATTTATTGTTATTTTTTTATTTCTATTTTCTAAGCAATTTCCAAATTATTGCTTAAATTTCCTCTTAAAATTTGCTCAGTAATCGATAATTAATCAATAAACTAATCACATATTTAAACTAAAAGTTTACAGAGTTTAAGAGTATTAAATAACTCTGAGCAACTTTATTAAAAAAAAAAAAAACACATTCACAAATATCCACATTTATGATCTTTCTGACAAAATTTTTAAAAGAACAAAAAATTCTTTTATTGTTTTTACTCTTGAATAGATTTTTTTTTCATATTCTACCAGTAACACCTTTGCTTAAGGGTGAAATGATTAAAAAATAAAATATTTGGATCAACTTTTTCATGTGCCATGTCGTCTTAGAACATAGGCAATCATAGTTCTCCAGAACTTTGTCTATTTGTAGCTCTTAATAAATTTCATCCTAAACCCTATTCTGCAGTCCATTTGCTCAAGCACATTATGTGTGTCAAGCGCTGTTTTTCTGTCTCTCTTACCTTCAGTTTCTCCTGTGGGTATCAGATTTTCCAAACCCTCTTTCCTCATTATATGCCCTAGAAACCTCAACTGTCTCTTCCTTTGGTTTCTATTTTCTCTAAAGCCTTGTCGTTGTTCACATGTTCAGTCTATGACGTTTCTATTGCTTCAAATATCTTCATCTTTTGAGATTGTCCAGCACTCAGTGCCTTACAGTAGGGCAGATGTCACATAAGTTCAGTAGTCATTTTCTTGTTTCTAGCAAAGTTTTTATGTTTCTTAATACTCTGCTTGGCTTCTAGAAGGCAACTTTGGCTATTCAAATACACCTTAGTTTTCATATAAGTAAAAGTAAATTGAGTATTCAAGAATATTTTGTATTGTGGGATTAAAAAAAAAAATACATGTGATCATGTATGTTGCTGTGAATACAAATTTGAATAAAAGTACTGTTTTCTGCAAGATATATTTACTAACAATAATGAAGAGGTACATGTATGCTCACAAAGGTAAACAGTGGGTGTGCTCACTGTCACAAGACTGAACTTATTAAGTAACAAAATAGTTTGTAATGCTATGTACTTCCTTCACTAGTCAATTTTATGCTGTTACTAAGTGATCATTAAAATATTAATTTCTACCTGAAGATTGGCGTAGCAGCATGGAACACTGAGTAGTGAAAGAGGTATGTAACAATACTAACTATTTTATCATTGAACAATCTACAAGTGTGTGTACCAGTTGTTTTAGTGCGGCTCAGAAGAAATCACTGAACCATATTGGAATTCCAACTGAGTTTGTTATATTGGCTTTTGCATAAAAACTATTGGGGAAAGGCATTTATCCATCTTTCTCCTGCCAGTTATGGGTTAAATAACTGGTTAGACTGGGATGTAGTCTAGAAAGACAACTCTGAATTCAATAGGAGTAGATAGGTTTGCCTATCACCTGGGTCACCCCACCCAGTCTTTTGAACAGGAGCAGAGGTTTAAGATTTGTTTCCTGTTTAGGATTGGGTTGCCGAGTCATTCTAAATTCTGTTTACTTGCCAATTGTGGCACTCTTGACCTCTTTAAATTAGTTGTTATATTTCCAGCATAGCTCCATAGCCACTTCTTGCCCTTTCTTATGCTTATACAACACTACACAGTAGCCATTTACCAGGAGTGGCTCTCGAGCCTTGTTGTGGGTGAAGATTAGTAAAAAAAAAAAAATTCCTGAGGAGAATTGTTTGGAGAGTTCCTGTAACCCTGTGCACCATTTCTCTGTTATCAGTTACATGTGGCTGGTTCTGCACAAGCCTTTGTTGTAGGATGGGGTTGGTCTGTTCAAAAAGCTGAATTGACAGGAGAGTCCACTATTTGACATGACTTACTGCATTCTACTAGTTTGGCTTTGGCTTTCAAACAAATTAACTTTGTACTGCTTAGAATAGATTTTCTTTCTTTCTCTTTAGTTTTTCACGTTCCTAATGGTGACATTTATGCATCTACAGTAGCCACATTTTCATAAAGTTATTTGCGTATTAGAAAAAATAAAAGATAAATAAATTGAATAGACATAAAATGTCAATTCTTTTTTGACATGACTTGTTTGCAAGAAGAATTGCTGCCAAAATTGACTGAATACCCCCCCCCCCAGCAGCAGCAGCACACAAACACTCAACACCCTACGATACACGGTAGGGGACGCTGAAAAGTTCTGGGACCTTTCACACTTTCCAAAATTTAAACAAATGAGTAAATATCAAAATTTATTTTGTCTTCCTCCTCGTTTGGGCAAAGCATTTTTCATTTCCTTTTATATATAACAAAGCAATATGGAACACATTTGTTAGTTTTCTGTATTGTTATCAACTTGGATACTACTACTGATAGACTTGATTGGAACTATGGCACTAACAAAATGACTTAAATTCTAACTGTAGGTTTTAAAAAGAAGATTATAAATTTATGAGAAGTAATGATGATGAGAATACCATAGACTGGACATGTGAGCAATGACAAAGTTTTAAAGAAAATGGGAATGAAAAGGACACGTATTTAACATCAGAAAGGGACAGTTGAAATTTCTAGGGTACATAATAAGAGAGCTTGGAACATTTGACCCTCAAAGGACATACTGAAAGCAAAGAGGACAAAGAAAAGCAATGCATAACCTAACTAATGAGCTTATGTAAATGTGTGACAGAACAGGGTTTAGGAGAGATAGCAAAAGACAAAACTTGCTAAGAGCTACAAAAGACAGGAAATTGTGGAGAACTATGACTGCCAACATCTTGATGGGACAAGACACATGAAAGAAAAATGCAGTAATCTAACACTTTCACCCTGGCCCCTCAACCTCTGGCATCTTACTCTCAGAGTTGAGGTATCTACTCAGTCCTAACCAAACTTAAGGGAGTGGCCATAGGTCCCCTGTGCATCTGTAGATTATTCGACCGGTCCGCTCGTTTAATCCTGTCTCCTGACCATGTTGTGATTTGTTTGATCCAGGAAGCAGAAGTGATGTCTGTCCATTCAACTGAAGATGTAGACACGGCTGGGGAGTCTGCGCTAAGAAATTTAGAATGCAGCCAAAAAAAAAAAAAAAATTAATATCAGTAGAAAGCCGGACAAACATCGATTCAATGGTTGAACTGGTAATGTCTTTTATATAGCAGAAAAGAATAGTAGAGAAGAGAAACGGGTTACAGAAAAGAAAAGTAAAAAAAAAAAACAAAAAAAAACTCATACATTGGATTCTAGACACAGAGTGTATATGATTATCTTGTTGTTAAATCATCTCAGAATGATATATGACTCATGCAATGGAGGGATAAAGATTTCTGTGTGGGGCTTAAAGTTATAGTCATGTTCCTCCTCCCAACGCTCACCCGGGCCAATTCTCTCTTTTAGAATTTTCTCCCGTCTGTCTTTTACAGCATAACTACGCATTTATATAGATAAACCCGGCTGGTTATAACTGACCCTCGGTCCTACTACTTCGCACGGGATTATCACGAGGCTCTGGCTGCTTCAACCAAAAGCATGTGAATTCCAAAGTTCCTTCTAGCTTACTCAGCTCTATTTCAATTTTTAATCGATAAAAATTATTTCAACCATTTCCATTGTCTCCTGATGACCCAGATTCAATGGATACAACTTCTGCCCTAGATCAGATTTCCCTATCAGTAAAAAAAATGCTCTGATTTAATTTTGCTATTCACATCTACTCCAATTTCAATAAAAAAAAAAAAATATACGTGTGTGTTTCCCAGACTCTCTCTCTCTCTGTCACAGTAATTTCAAAGGCGCTAAATTAATAAGCCCAAGCAGATCAAGAATTGATTTAGTTGGGTTTACAGTTATTATTAATGAGGTTTCAAATCTGTCCCACTTTCCCCATAGGATAAAGGAACAATAGTATTTCTCTTTTTTTTATTTTGGTCATGGAAACACATTATTATATAAGAATCTAAACCTGTCATAAAAATGAAAAACCATCTCAGTTTTGATGCTTGGTATTTATAATAATCCTATTAACAGTTTGTACTAATTAATCTCCACTAAATAACTCATAATGTCTGTGAAAGTAAGTGAAGTAAAAAAGTATTTATCTTGAAATTGTAATAGGTCAATACAAAATTCTGTTTTTCCAAGATTTTGCTTGGAATTTCAGTGAAGGATAATTATCAGTTAAAAGCAACATAGGATATAAGACAATGGTTTTCCATCTTTTATGACAGGTTTACTTTTATGAGTTCATGACTTTCTAGTTGAGGAAAAAAAGAACACTGAAGATTTGTTTTTTAGGAATTATATTTGACACCATTCTGGACAAAAAAAGATCTTGTCTGCAGAAGTTGAAATATCTGATAGTCTACAGACACTGCAGACTACAAGTATTTGTTTGGTTTGGTTTGTTTTGTTTTATGGCATATCAACCTGTATGGGTTTATTTAATACCAACAAGATTTTTATTGCTGGTAATATATATTTTTTTTTTTTTTTTTTTTTTCAAAACTATATTTTTGCTAATAATTTTTCTTCAAACATTCATTGCTGGTATTAAAAACCTATTTTTACACTTTCATAGTGTTTCAACCCCAGTTTGGGGGTGAATTATTTGCTCATAGCTGGAACCCTAATAGGTGCTACCACCCTGGGTCAGGGTGGACCTAGGAACACCAGCAATTAAGAGGTGGTTCCATGCTCCTCAAAACCTCCTGATCAGAGGCCTTGCTGTTGGATGTAGTTTATCGTCTTACCCAAGATGCAAGTATTTGTTTAACTCTATAATACTGTATTATTTAATGTAAATAATGATGCGATCTTCTGTGCCATTAAAAAAGTTTTCTTTAGATTTAAAAGTGTCTTCTCAAAACTAAGCAGAGTATTAAGATATAGGAAATGTTAGAAACAAAGCAAAGTGCTGAACTACAATTTAATATCTAATCCTCTCTATGGCAGTGAATCCTGGATAAATCCCTCACAAAAAAGACTCAAAATGGCAGATGTGATTTGAAAATGAATGCTAAGAATATCATGGACAGAACATGTGAGCAAAAAGGAAAACAGGAAGCTTATGTTTCATTTCAAAGAGAGATTGATGAAATTTCTGGTGCACATAATGAGGAAAGAGGACCTAGAGAATCTGATAAACATCAAAGGCAAGAGAAACAGAAGAAAATGGCAAGTAACTTAATGAGTTTGTGAATGGATGGAAGAGCAAAGAGGGATGGTAAAAGGTCAAAGGTTACTAAGTGCAATATAATACAGGGAATTGTGGGGAAACATGTTGGTTGGCTTATTTTGTTTAGCAGCATATCAGCATCTACAGGTTATTGAATGCCAAAATATAAGTATTTTGAACATAATTTAATGCTTTCAACTACAGAAAAAATGTAATGTTGTCATATTTTGCTATAAATGTGTGTTGTTGGTCTACTTTTTTTATGCAAAAATGAATTTCATGCTTTCATAATGTTTTGTTTTGGGTTCACTATTTGCCTAAAGCTGGGACCCTAACAGGTGCTACCACCCTGTATCAATGTGGTGGGAACAACAGCAATTAAGAGGTGGGAAACATTCTGAAAGGATGTCACATATAAAAGGGGTAATAGATATTTAATTTCAGCTTTTTTTGTTACATTTTGGTGGTTAATATATCTTTTTATTTACCTACTTAACTTTCAGTGATTAAAAAAAGTTTATGCCTACTAAGGAAAGAAAAATAAAAATTAAAGTAAAATTTACTTTATATATAAGTATTTCCAACATGATTTTCTTTCTTATCAATGCACTTAGTTTATTATACAGTGAAAGTTTCAGACACAAATTCAGCCAATAACCGTGTATCAAGATTATTGATCCACTCTCAAGTTTACTTATTTCCTTTTAACTTCATTCTACAATTCCTTACCAGATATGACCTTTTAGGGTCGGATGGAGCTGTCTGTACTGAAAAGTCATCCAGGAATTTGTCCTAAAATTGAGTACTACTTTTCATTGATGGATCAGGGATACCAGTTATATCCTATGAAAAGGTGCTGAAAAGTTATTGGCCTGATCAAGAAGACCATTCCCCCCACCCACCGCCATATAGTTTGACTGATGAGTGAATGCTCATGTATTGGTCTTTTTCATCATAAAAACACAGCTGTAATGTAGACTTGTATGTTTATGACAGTTCATTAGCATTTAATAAATAAAAGATGAAGTTTCTGAAAAAACCCAGAGATAATCAATATTTAATTAACATGCAAGAAGGCTTAATTAGATCTAAGAGTTTAGTTCTCATTCGCATTAGCTTCTGGCAATGGAACTGGAAGAGAGTTGTTTGTTCTTTTATTAGGGAGTTGAAAAAGTCACAAGGGAAACAAAAATGTCTCTTTTTCATACATACCTGAAATGTATTAAAATTGGTTTTGGATGTACAAAAGCTTGTGTATATTAACATGGTTTTGTTTTGCATATATTTAAATATCTTAGAATGTATTTCATAATTTCTCTGAATACATTGGTTCTTTAATAAAACAAATAGATATAAATATGATCTGTTTGAGTTCTTGCTATCAAATCAGATTTTAATCAAATGGATTATAGTTTATACAAATTAGTACATTATTGAATTATATCTCCATTTTCTTTTTTAAACCTTCTCCCTTCTGAAAGTTGGTAATCATGACTCTTTAGTTTTTTTATATATATATATATATATATATATATATATATATATATACACACACACACACACTACACTAGCTTAAAAGCCGCACTCTGGCTAGTTCATGCAGAAGGCGAATTGGGCGTCTAGACAAAAAATAAAGGGACCCCCTGGTCCAGTTTATAAAACAACAATGATAATTTTGAAGAAATAACTTTGAATTCCTCAATTCATTCCATGGAATTTCAAAAAGACCGATTTGAGCTGAAATTCTAATTCAGGCTGAAAATTGAGTTCTTCAAATCACAAACTGCAGAACTTAAAAACTCCTATGTCACAGAAACCTCTTTAATTCTGATTCCTTTGCATTTTGAAGAAATAAAATTAATTTCCTCAATTCAAAAAGTTTTGGAGATATTTTAAACTGAACTTAAATTCACAAAGTTTTTTGTTACTTTAAACTCAATATAAATTAAAACTTAAAATCTCACACACACACACATCGCTCTCATATATATATATATATATATATATATATATATATATATATATATATATATATATATATATATATAAATTTTTGTTATTCACACAAAGCAAAACGTGTCCTTTCTGGCAAAGGATTAGTTAGAATGAAAATTTTTACCAGGCTGGATGCCCTTTCTGATGCCATCTCAGACACTCACAGTTGTCCAAGTACACAGTGTTTTTCAAGGCTTGAGACTTCATCCTATCCTTGTATAAGAAGGTCATACACCATTTGACAGGTCTTGTTTTTCATCGTGGGTGGGTGACATGCGCTACCCTTCTCACCAGTAGAAAATTTGGTGGGGTAGCTGGTTTAGATTCGAATCATCTATCCATGCAGTAGGTTGTACTGGGTTACATGTTACCTGGAGCAGGCCCGAGCTGACCGTAAAGTGTAACTATAAAGTTAATTATATTGATGAGGCATCACCTCATTTCCACAAACATGCAATGGAACATTTGCGTATTGATAAAGTCCCCAAATTACAGACATTTGTCAGATAACAGCCAGTGTAGACAAAAAGGTAATTTTAATTATTTCTCTATCATTGAAAACCATTAAAGAAGAATGATGGATGGATGGATGGATGGATGAGAAAAGTGTATATGTTAGAAAAGAGAAGCTGCAAACATTTTTAGGTATAGTGTGGATTTTTTATTTTCGATTTTTTTTTTTTTTTTTTTTTTTTTTTTTGCTACACTTGTTTTTGGTCTTGTGACCTTCATCAGGTGAAGTATGATTATTTCCACATATTATTTGCATTGTCTTTTGTGTGTGGTTGTAATCCAAATTCTTCTTGGACTGACAGAAAATATTTCTTTACTTACGGGGTAATAAAACAATTAGGATTGGTTAGAAAAAGATGAAGGAATGAGGTCTTTGTTCTTATGTTTTTATGTACTCTGTATCTTTTTAAACCTTTCTCCATTTCTGTGTGTGTTTGCTAGTATATATATATATATATTGTTATATTACAAGAAAAATGTATATATACACACATGCACAGACTTTGTATGGTGTGTAGGGGTCGTGTGTGCATGTTGTTTGTCTAGTGTGTTTTTTGTCAGTATATATATATATATATATATATTATGTATTATATTATTATAAAGAAATCTATACAGTAACTACATGTATTAATGTGTGTGCAGTCTGACTAGTGTGTTTTGTCACTGTGTGTTTATGATTTGTTTAGTGCTGGTTTAAATCTGTCTTTATTTTTTTCTTGTATTTGTATGTAGGTAAATATTAATGGCATTTTTTAAAAGTCACTCATTTTCTTTCTACTTTAATCACGAGAAATGTCAGCTTAGGGAAAAAATACTATGATTCATTATTTAAGCAGACACACAAATTCACATTCACACATTGCTTACTTTTGCTTTTGAATCTCATGAAGCCTAGGGAGGTGAAACACGTAAATCTAGTTTCAATGAGATGGCGATGGTAGATGTGATAAAAAAAGGATTTATTAGAGAAATTTAAACCCAAATTGTTACCTCTTTTCAGAAGTTAAGGAAGAGGCATAAGGTTAGAATTAAAATATGCTTGTGGGTATGTTTAGATTAACCAATTAAACGTCAGATCTACACTAAAACAAAAAAGAGTAGAGGTGGGTGGGTTATATTTTTTCATGTCATGACAAACAATACACAGACATGACATCGAACAATTGTATACAACATGGCAACGACAAATGTATTATGTGGATGTAGCTAAGTATTTTGTTCTGATTTGTTGAAGTAGGCATAAAGTTGCAGAAACATTATCTTCAAAAGTTTTTTTTTATATTTAGGAAGCTTTTTAAAGGGTCCAGTATTTACACTGAAAAAATGTGGAACTTCTATACTTACAATGCTAATTTATACTAAATAGACAGCAAAGCATGGCAATATTAAAGTTGAATAAATCAAATAAATAAACTACTAGTATTAGGTAGACTATTATATACTAATAAAATAATGGCTATAAACTTGTAATACATGATTATTTATGGAAAATTCTTTTTAACTATATTTTAAGGTAAAAGATCGACAATGCCAGCATAACACTATTAATTAATTTCTTTGATTTAACAGTACTTTTTTGTTAGCAAACTTTATAATATGTAATTTTCTTGTAAACTTAGGAAACATAGATCATGTAAGGATTTCCAAATTCTGTTTTGGTTTTTTTTTTTTTCCATTTTAGGGGTTTTGTTAACTTGTTTTAAGTAGCAAAAATATGTAGAAAGGGACATCCTATTCCAGTCTGCATTTTTGTTAAGACAACACATGTTGATACCACCTAGTTTTAAAGTAACTTTTGGTATAGCTGATATACAATTTGTTATCTGTTTGATTTATTTATATATATATATATATATATATATAATTTTCCACACATAACTCTTCACGGGGAAATGGTTTTCATTGCTTTTCTCATCGTTTTGAAATCCTGTTTTCATTCTCTTGGATTGGTTGCCAGCCAATGTTAGAGTGCCTATTCTATTCTGCTATTTAATCCATAGCAGATGGGAGAAAAAGATTAATTCATGTCTTGCCTAAGATTTATGAGAAGTGAAGGTAACAGCTACAGCTGGATTTTGAACTTTACTCACTTATTGCAATTTCCACATTGATAACCATTACTCTACAAACACATCTTGAATTATCCACTTGTTTTTTTTGCAATGCCCCTTCAGGGTGTGGGTGGTCATGGCTCCCCACAATTTCCTATTCTTTGTAGCTTTTAGCAAGGTTTATCTTTTCACCTTCAGTCCCTGCTCTGCCATCTATTTACACAAGTTTATGTAAGTTACTCACTGCTTTCTTCTGCTCTTATTACCTTCAGTTGTCCTGTGAGTGTCGAATTCCCAAGCCCTCTTTTCTCAATGTGTCCTAGAAATTTCTATTTCTAAATATAAGCCTCCTTTTTGCTTCCATTGTCTGTAAAACTCCTTTTTTACTTTTTTTTACCATCCTTCTGTAGAACATCATTTAAATTGCTCCTATCTTTTTTCTTTTTCTTTTTCGGTGTATGTGTCAGAATTATTTTGTTAATATATTCAAAATAAATGTAATCCCACCTCTTAAAGATGGCTTTCCTGATATTAGTTCATAAATATTTGTAGACAAAATGTCAGCAGTGGGTTTTACAAAAGAATTTTCAGTCTGTATAATACTTTCATAGACATTTTTGGCCCAAGAAAATATTTATCAATTATCTCCAATTTTTTTGAGTCATGTGTCTTGAATAGAGATTGAACACAGACACCCACTATTCATCATATGAAGATATATTATCTATTTTCATCTATATTTTTTAGGGGATCAAAAATCTTTCAACAGACTAGTCACTCCATTTTTGTTGATTAGTTCTCTAGGAAGTAAGCAAGCCAATCGACAGGCTGTATTTCATTAAGATTATTTCTGTATGATATCAGTTCCTGGTCATTGGAAGTGGATGTATCAGTTGATGAAGGTGACGGTGGCAACAATAGTGCAGTATATTTCAGTTTATTTATATTGGCATTACAACAGAAGTTTTTTTTTTTTTTTTTGATTAGCTGAATCAATTTTTTATTTGCTTCTGCCACTATTACGATTGATGTGTAATTTTTGTTTGCGTATTGGACTCTCCTCGAATGTCCTGTTTACGTGATTAAATGTTCAGTCTTGAACAATTCTGCCTTCATTTTTTTTTTTTTTTTTCATTCTTTTTATTGCTTTTCCAGTTCTGCATTCTCTGAAGCATCTTATATCAAAAATAGTATTTTTCTTGTTTTTTGCTATCAGCCAATCTTCCACATTAAAATCTTAGATGTTTTTCCTGAAGGCTTCTCGTGACATTTTACAAAATATACATTTTTTTTTTATTTCATTTCATTTTCAAAAGTTAGAAATAATTCTTTGAATATATTTCTATAGGAAGTGGTACAAAATGATAAAAGTTAAAGAACAGTTTTCTGTTTTCGTTTATAACATTTAAAAATCTAACCCATTGTGTTTTAAGAGGTAAAGCAAAGTCATTTAAGAAGTTCTTTTCATATTCTTTTAGAAATACTTCTGATCTTTAAGTGTTTTTCTCTAATAGGCTTCTGTATACCAATTAATTATGGCTGCAATATAAAAGATTTTTTTTTGAGCAGGTAGAATCCTTGATTTTCAATTCAAACTGATTATTTTATTATGGTTTCAGAAATAAAATAGTAATTTAAATTAATATATTATGAAATGTTAATTTTGTTTCCCTTCAGTAGAAGAGTCCATTTCATTATTTTTGTGTTCAGCTTTCTGGATAGAATAATTAACCATAATACATGTGCTGAGTCTTTCAGATTTCAGATTTTTTTTCCAGTGCTCTATTCTATTCATTGTTTCAATTTTATAACACAGATGTTGATATGCCTTCATTGCTGTATGAACTATCACCATCAACTTTTTTTCTTTTCACATATTTAAAGTGTGTTATTTTCAAAAGGTTTATTAATTTCTCTTTTATATTTCTTGATGCAATTATTAGTCCTCTGTTAAAGATCTCAATCTGTTAGTGAACATTTTTATTATATAATTTCCTTCTTTTAATATAAATAGACTGATGGAATGAATGTGTTCGGTAGTGTAACAGCCAGTCAGCATGGTAAATGAAATTGGTGAGCCAAGTTCAGATTTCAGCAGGGTCTGTTGCTTTCACACACACTCTTGGGGACAGGCATGAATCTATTTCTTTTTCCTCTCAACTATGGGTTAAATAGCAAGTTAAACTGAGCCTAGTAGTAACCAGTCTAGTAGGACAACTATTAAATCAAAACCTTGGAGAAGGCAATGGGGAAAACACTCCACCATATTTCCCAGGCAATCAGGGCAATTCATATATAATAAAAAAAAAAAGAGGAGTTTGTGGAGAGGCAAGATTACTGAGGTCCTGAAAGGATATTTTTTTTTCTTTTAAGAAGATTTATCGAAGTAGACCTACTAGATAAAATGTCTACTTTTCTTTTGTGTGTGCACAGCCAAATTGGAACAACAAAATCATTTGAAACGTGAGCAACCATGTTATTGAATACAGATTCCAAGAAAAAAAAATCTGCACTGTTGCCAACCTTGAATTGCTAGGAAGAAAACTGTTACAATCTTGTAATCAAGTTTCCATAAAAAGAAACACGTCCTTAAACGGTAATATTGAGAGGGCATCTCCAGATAAATCCCTTTTCCTCTATTAGCACTCGGAAACATTCTCTGAGCCCATAGAAGCAGCAGCAGCAACAACAACAACTACTCTCATTTCATGTCCGTCTGATTTCTCCAATAGACATTATAGTTTCTGCATGGTCACTTTTATCAATATTCATTGTCCACTGTAGAGGATAACCTTATTGAGAGTCCAGTCGATGTACTTCATTAACCCCATGAATTTATCTGCATCTTTTTAGTCTTGTATCTTATTGTATCATGGATTACTAACAGCTTATATTTTGTGCTTGGCTTGTCACAATCAGTTTATCTCATCCCATATGGATGGAGGGTTTTTCATGCGCTCTCTCTCTCTCTCTGCTTATTCAGTCTTTTCACTTAATCCTTGCTTACCTCTCCTTTTTCATTTGTACTCTCTTCTCTTTTCATCAACTCTACTACCTACATTTATTTTTTTATCTTATTCATCCCTTCATTATATTTCTTTATTTCTTACACTTTTCCTCCCCACTCCTTTCTTTCTTTCCTTTTTTTTTTTTTTTTTTTTTTTTTTTTTTTTTTGTGACTCCTCACCAACAGTCTCAGTGAGACTGTTTATTCTCCTCTTTTATTTAGCTTACTTCTCTTTCCTTCTCTGCACCCTCTCTCAATACTTTTATCAATCTCTTTGATCTTGAGTTATTTTTTAAGAACATTTCACTCCAAGCAAGGCAATATAGAAAATAAGACTCAATAAGTTGCTGAGTGTTAGAAAACATGAGAAAAATTTACTATTAAGGAGAGAGACCAAGAATTAAGAAGACAGAAGATAACAATCTAAATTTTTGAAGACAAAGTTAACTGAGAAGCTGGAAAAGTGTTCTGCAAGCAATAAGTGCAATAGATGAATATGTTAGCATAGAACTTAAGGTTACACCTAGCCATTTTGACTGTAAAATGATGAGTTCTTGTCACCAAGGGTAGGAGCTATCTTGTTACAGATCTATAATGAAGCACTAAAAGAATAATTCCTTATCTCATACATTTGTCAAGGCTAAAAGAAAATTCTGTGTGTAATATACAAGGTGTGATAATTTAATTTCCAGAATGACCCTGTGAAAGCAAAGTTTGTGTACTTGGTCACTATTGTCTCTATTTAAATAATTACAACTATTATATGTATATAATGTAAATGTGTTGCTAATAACATAAGAAATGAGAAAATATTGAAAATCAAAAAGAAAGCAATTGTCAGTGATTAGGATCTGATGCAATTATTACTGAGAGAGAAAGTTCATTTATATTTTAATTACCTTACTGATGACTATTCAAATAGATTAAAATGGTGGCAACAGGAATTGTTAGGGGTCAGGAACTGATGCTTGTATAAATGATAGAATATGTATAATATCCATACATTGTGAATGATTTTACAATATGAATTCAGTGAAAATCAAGAAGAAAGGGATTAATCTAATATTTATAGAATTGTCTCCAGCTTCACAAAGAGTATTTTGTATTCTGAAGGCATTGACTACAAGTAAATATACTTTTTTGTCTTATTTAAATTATATGAAACAAAAAAAAACAAAAAAAAAAAAAGAGTTAAATTTAAACTGTTATTATGAAATCATGCCCATCACCTAGGCCCCCTCCCCCAACCAAGAACATTGTCAAATTTATTGCTCATGCTTAACACCCAATGTATTTCTGGGGAACATTATGACTGACTTTTGCTATTGCCTACTGACAAGTGGCTGTTCTTCTGAGCTGAAGACAGAAAGAGTTTCTACTTTGTTTTCAACTGATTTACCTACTCTTTTTTTTTTTTTTTTTTTATTTTATCTTATTATTTTATCTTTTGTGGATCTGATTAGATTTCCCAAATGAAATAAATGTTAGAGAATGCATCGACTCGTGCCAAAATGTCAAACCCTACTGTATAGGTCATAACTCTGACAACCTGAACTGAGTGGGTGGAGTCTTGAACCCCAGTGTAGGCAGATTTCTGACAGTGATGAATTTTTTTTTTTTTGTTTAATTTTTAATATGAGACTAAACAAAATGTGTAAAGACAGAACAGTTGCAAGAAGAGAAGAATAGAATGCCTTGGTAATCTCAAATTCCTTAGTGCAACAGACCGCTAAGTGGTGATAGGTAGTTGGCCAACCTGTTGACAGCCTTCCTCTCTATCTCTCTCTTCCAATAAATGACGCTATGGCTACCGTCTCCCCCTGTCCTCGACTCGGATACAGCAAGGAAAATGAAGAAAACTAATCAGTTCAGTAGTGCAGTGCTGGGGCTCGAAGAAGCCAGAGATGACTACATAAAGATAGAAGGAAATTAAATTATTAATCTTGTAAAGATGCACACAGAGCAGAGTTGAGATTTTGCTCCTTGATAACTACAATATCAGAATTCTATTATACAAGGAAATATTTTCACAGTAAAATTGTTAATAACCAGCTGGTGTGGGTAACATTTCCAGTATATACTTATATTTATATGAGCAAGTATATTATGTGAATTTCAAATGATTTATCTTTAAAAATAGTGATAATTCCTTCTTTTGAAGATGTCAGGTTATATGTTGCAAACGCAGTGCAACATAAGTATTTATTTTTTAATAAATTCGAAAGATATGGGGCCATAGAAACATTTGTTTAGCATAATATCCCATGTACTGAAGAAAATTAATATGGACTCTTCTACAACCATCATCAGTTTTTTATCCATTTATTTTTTTAAAAACTTTTCCTATTGTCGCATCTTTAAAATTACACTTAACTGTTTTATTACTTTTCAGAGGTCTTTGTTTTGGATATTTTTTCTTTTGTATACATCGTTAAAAAAATAAAATGAATCACAAATTTTCTAGTGGATTAATGTCTAAAGGGGCCAGGGGGTATTTCATTAATTTAATACATTTGAAGCCTTTTTCTTTTTAGCAAGGTAGGCAATAATAATTTTGAAGAACGTTAAGGAGTATTACTTGTATAAATGTATAAGGAGTATTACTTGTATAAATGTAAAAGGAGTATTACTTGTATAAATGTAAAAGGAGTATTACTTGTATAAATGTAAAAGGAGTATTACTTGTATAAATGTAAAAGGAGTATTACTTGTATAAATGTAAAAAGTATTACTTGTATAAATGTAAAAGGAAAATTACTTGTAAAATGTAAAAGGAGTATTGTATAAATTAAAAGTATAATAAATGTAAAAGGAGTATTACTTGTATAAATGTAAAAGGAGTATTACTTGTATAAATGTAAAAGGAGTATTACTTGTAAAAGGAGTAAATGTAAAAGGAGTATTACTTGTATAAATGTAAAATGGAAAAAGTATTACTTGTATAAATGTAAAAGGAGTATTACTTGTATAAATGTAAAAGGAGTATTACTTGTGTATAAATGTAAAAATGTAAAAGTATTACTTGTATAAATGTAAAAGGAGTATTACTTGTATAAATGTAAAAGGAGTATTACTTGTATAAATGTAAAAGGAGTATTACTTGTATAAATGTAAAAGGAGTATTACTTGTATAAATGTAAAAGGAGTATTACTTGTATAAATGTAAAAGGAGTATTACTTGTATAAATGTAAAAGGAGTATTACTTGTATAAATATATATTTTTATCTTAAAGCTTCATAGATGTGACCTGTGCCACTCAAAAAAAACATTTTATCCAAAAAACTTACCATAATTATCTGCATATATCTTGATGCAATCATAAGCTTTAAAGGTACCTGTAATTTTAAGCTGTTACCTTAAAAAGAAATATTTGACATTAATTGACAGAGCAGCCAGTGCCCCTATCAAGTGAAATTTATAAAAGCTTTCTCTTAAATTATTCAGGAAAATAAGTTTCTGAAGTCCACTAGCTGTTATTGTTCTTTCCAGTAGTGATATGGATTTCCTTCCTAACCTTTTGCTTGAAATAGTGTGAAAGTCAACACTTTAATTATGCCATTATTTTCTTTTCAAGTTACATGTGCCATCCATTTTAGTTGTTACTACTGTTGAAAATCTTCAAGTGAATTTAGTTTTTGTTATTTAGTATTGTTCTTTGATATATATCTTGCTTTGTGATTCTGTAGTGCCAGACCACAAGGTTTAAAGGAGGATGGTCTTTGTTAAAACCTACAGGCTTAATTTTCTCAAAACCAGTGTTAACCATCAATCTGAGAAAGCAGTTGTGTACAGCTAACAGTTTAGATAATTTTGGACAAGTTAATACAAGACCAAAACATTTTTCTTATGGGACAATATCCGGGTGGATTAAAGTGTTGGTTTGTCAATTTGGTGACATTGTAATTGTGAGTTCAATTCCTGGACTAAACAGTATGTACTTGGGCTCAGTGGAAACTGGCAAGCAACAACTGAGCAGTATTAAAAATAAGAACTAGACGATATCCATAGACAGGGGCAGTACACCAAGAACAGTCTATCCCTGTAGATGAAATAAAGGGTTCAGTTTAGAATTCCCTGTAGCCTGAATATAGTGTAAATAATCCTAGAAATTCAGAAATTATCATCCCTGTTGTCAACTAAGTGATGTTGGCTAACACACCACTTTGACCCTTACTTGCATTAGACAGACAGAGAGGCCTAATCTGATCTATTGGCTGGTCATGACAGGACCTAGCACCTATGACTCTATCAATTTATAGAGTACTTTTTAAAATACAATAACCCAAATATACACTGGGATAAAATACCATCTCTATCCAATGTGTAGGTGTTAGAAGGCAATAGATGAAGAGTCAGTTAGTTTGAACAGATCTAGACTTTTAACATGCCTGTATGTAAACTTATGTGGGAAGTGCAACAGATAGTTTAACAGGTGCTCAGAGTTTCTCTTGAATATGAGCATACTGGTTTGTGTCACCCTAACCTGTCAAAGTGACCGGGTTTTCCTCTAGAAACATCCAATGTCGGACTCCAAGGTGGGTGAGGAGAACAAGCAATGAATCTTCATAAACAAAAATTAAGAATTATCAGAGCCTAAGAGATATCTTTCAGACTCTGTTTCTGAAAAAGAGATTAATATGGAATTTCCTAAATTTTTTGTGCTCATGTACCTAGAAGAAACTTCGCTGGCTAAATTTTTTCCTTTCTTGATTGAAAAGTTACTATCCAGTAGGATTAATCCTAAAACAGCTACAAAGTTGAGAGATGGCAATTTGCTGGTTGAGGTTGAAAATAGGAAACACTCAGAAAATATAATAAAGATGAAGACCTTATATGATATCACAATTAAGACCTTCCCTCATGCAAGACTAAATACTTTTAAGGGTGTCATTAGAAGTAAAGAGTTTTCTCTGGCTACACTTAAGGAAATTACATCTTCCTTAGGAAGACAACTGGTCAGTAATTACCATAAAATCTCAATAAAAAAAACGGGGGGGAAGCAATTATATCCTTACTTTTGACACACCTGAAATCCCCTCCCCATCAAAAAATAAAAATAGAGTATAATATTGAGCCAGTGGAACAATATATCCCTGCTCCACTAAGATGCTTTAGGTACCAAAAATTTGGACATCCTAGGGATAACTACAAGAGTCACCCAACATATGGAAAATGTAGCCAAGGAGATTCAGATCATTCTGAAGAAGAATGCCACAATGAAATAAGATGTATTAACTGCCAGGAAAACTATCCAGCATGCTCAAAAACATAAAATTTCTGGAAAAAGAAAAGGGAAATTGTCAAAATAGAATATAAAAGAAACATCTCATTTTCAGAAGCAAGGCAAGTAGTAGAAGGTTACATGAAAAGCTCATCCTGCACAAAAATAATGAAAAATAAGACTACAAACAATGCTGGTCAGCCTGACAAATACAGAGCCTTCATTGAGAAGCTTGTATACTTGGGACCAAATGATTGGCCCAAATTTTAAACTTACTTAAAAAGTCTATATTCCAAGGAAATAGTGCAGGCTGATCCACAAAAGGTGGACAATGAAAAAAGTGAAATAATAAAAAAAAAAACAAATAGCAAAACAACAGCTCAAACAAAAACCACTCGTACCAAAAATAAATAAAGATAAAATTATAAACAATAATGATTTATGTATTTATAATGATAAAACTCTGACTTATATAAATCCATTTACTGGCAGCTACTCTGCAATAGATTTATCCATATGTGATCATCAGTCCATTAGTGATCACTTAAAAAATTGTTCTGCAAAATTCAGAAATTAATGATAAAAATCCTCTCCATTGGAAATTAGGTGGAGTGAACTGGGATGAATTTAAAAACCAACTTTCTGATAAACTAGCTGAAGGTAAATGCATCAAGGACTTAAAACAGTTTACAGAAATCCTTATATCTATTGCAAAGGAATGTATTCCAAAAAGTCCAGTACAAAAAAAATGTAACAGATCAATGATTAATGTAAGGAAGCTATCAGGCTTAGAAGAAGAGCTTTGAGAGATTTCAACAAACAACCTTTAACCTCTAAGTTTTGGCAATTGAAGCAATTTTGGGCAAAATCATGGAAAATAACTAAAGAAAGCAAAAAAGAATTTTGGAAAAACTGTTAATTCTACCACCAAAACAAAATCTGTATAGGATATGATAAGGAAAATAGCTGGTAAACATCATTCTAATGCCATAAAACATCTATTTACATTATTCGGACTATGTAAATAGTGTACATAATACCTCATCTCAGAAATATAGACAGATACGAAAAACATTTCTTGATAAATAACTGTAAAATAACCATCAAAAAGGATATCACTGATCAATTAGCCAAAACAATTTCTAAAAACTCATCTGTCAAGAATGGTAGCCAACAATTTCTGAAGCTCAAACAAAAAGAGGAAAAACAAAAATTAAACTTTAAATCAAATAACACCGAGAGCTATAGAGGAACTAACTGAATCTTTAAAAAAAACCACAAGCTGTGGGACCAGATGATACCCACTATCAATTCATAAAACAATTGCCCAATAAATCATTACAACTGTTATTAAATTTGTATAACAACATATAGACAAGGGACAACTTCCTAGATAAGTGGAGACAGTCATTCATCATTCCTATTTCAAAACCTGGAAAGGATGACACAGACACTGAAAGTTACAGGTTGATAACACTAACAAGTTGCCTATGTAAAATGGTCACCAACAAGTTGACTTGTTACCTGGAAACTAACAACCTAATCAGTGGCTACCAATATGCTTTTAGGAAAAAAAGAATTACCATGGATCACTTAGTATACCTTGAAACCTTTGTAAGAGAAGCCCTCATTAAGAAAGAACATCTCACAGCAGTATTTTTTAACTTAGAAAGGGTGTATGAACTGGGTCTAAAAGGAAGGCTTATTCAATACATCATTTCTTCCTGAAAGACAAGGAGGTTTCAAGTCCATGTAAAGTACACTATCGGAACTGCAAGAAGAAGTTCCACAAGGAAGCATTCCTTCAGTGATGCTTTTTTGCATAAAAATTAACTCCATAGTTAAGACCGTAAGCCAAGGAGTGAGATGCTCTCTATATGTCAATAATTATCTAATTATGTACATGTCTCGACATATGAATACCATGGAAAGACAGCTCCAACAATGTCTCAATAAAATACACAAAATGGGCCACTGGAAATGGGTTTACATTTTCTAAAATAAAAAAAACAAATGCCTACTTTTCTGCAAATCAAGAAAATTGCACAATGATCCATGTTTAAACTTAGATGGAGCAGAAATCCTAGTACTGGAATGACACAAGTTTCTAGGCATTATCTTTGATGAAAAATTAATGTTCATTTCCCATTTAAAATATTTTAAAACAAAATGTAGCAAAGCCTGCATGTAGTTGCCCATACTGAATAAGAAGCAGATTGACTAACATTAATCAAGTTATACAGATCACTACTTTGTTCAAAACTGGATTACATTAGTTTCATATATGGGGCAATCAGAAAGTTATTCCTAAAAATTCTCAATGCAACCTATCATCAAGGCCTCAGATTAGCAATCTGTGCTTTTAGAACATCCTCAGTGGAGACCTTATACACAGAAGCTAATGAAACACCTCTATATAAGCTGGCATTACAGTACTATGAAAAATCATGCCTTACTAATCTAGCTGGCTGCAGTACTTTTGAACTGAATTACTGCAATCTATTCTGACAAAAAGATAATGTTATTCAACCATATGGACTAAGTATGAAATCCATTGTTAGTGTTAGGCACCACACTCTCAAATATACAAGAAATGACTGCGGCCAGTATTCCACCATGGATTATCAAGCAACCTGAAGTTCTGCTATAATCTCACAAAACAAAAAACTTGCATTCCAGGATAAGTTTCAGGACATATTGGCAAACTTCCCTAACCATACACCCATCTATATAGATGGGGTCAAAATGTGAGAACAAGCTAGGATGTGCAGCAGTGAGCCAAAATATTACCAAAAAAAAAAATAAAATGGGGTGCCTCCCAAACAGAAGCTCTATTTTTACTACAGACTTAATCAAGCTAGCTCTCAAGATTATCTCGGGGAGCAAACAAAAAATTTTTATTTTTTTGGACTATCTGTTCCTTTGGCTTTGAAGGAAAAAAATTCAAACAACCCATTTATGAAAATATTATGCAAAATGAGCATTATTAACAAGCATAATGACATCAGACTATACTGATTCCTAACGACATCAGAGTTAAAGGTAATAATGAAGCACATCTAGCAGCCAAGTCGGCTTTAGATGTGAATCTGAATACAAGGACCAAAATCCCATGTACAGATTTTAAGTAGGTTATTAATTAATACATTCAAAAGGACTGGCAATGATACTGGGATGATAACCCACACAATAAACCCCTTGCAATCCAGCCCAAACTAGGAGAATAGAAGTCGGTTTCCTGAAAATCTCGGAACAAAGAAGTGGTACTGGCCTGCATATGCATTGGCTATACAAGAATAACCTACTCATACTTACTAAACAAAGAAGATGAACCAGTATGTCAAGTATGTAAAATGGCATATACTATTAAACATATATGAATTGAGTGTTGAGATTTTGCTCTCTCTCAAGACAATAACACTATAATATAAACAATATGTATGAGCTGTTCGAGAAAATAAAAGTGGATGATGTAATATCATTTTTCAAATGAATTCTTAAACCAAATGAGAATGTCAAAATCAATTTCTCTACAAACCATGCATCTGAAAAGAATACATCAATGAAAGCAGACTCTTGACAACAACCTTCTTTACAAAAGTATATTAATGAAACCAAATCTAGAAACTATTTTCTTACAAAGAATATATATTCTATTCCTCTGTTGTAAAACTCTTGTTGGCATTAAATAACCCATTGAAGTTGATACACTGTAAGACGAACCAAACCATCATGTACATTTGTACTTAAATGATAAATTTCTCTTTGTGACATTTACTCCAAGGTGGTATTATAGGTGTATTCGTGTCTTCAGTTGGTGTTCTTAAATATTTTGTTTCCTTTGTTTGCGTTCACAGCTTCAAATATTTTCTTGATGGTCAAGCTACTTTATTGGCTATTCAATTATTCTGAAATTTCTTTTGGTGACATTATCAAAGCCATGTTTTTCATTTTCTTGACTGTTTTCAATTTTTTTTTTTTTTTTTTTTTTTTTTTTCTCTATTTTGAGTTCCTGGGATGAGGAGTTACTATAATTTACATCCAGGCTATTATCCTCATCTTTACTGTTATTATCACAATATATTTTCTTCAGGTGCTTGCCAATCTGTGTCAACTTAAAGGAATTTTGGACTGAACCCTTTATTTAATTTACTGGTGGTGGGGGGGGTAGGAATTGTTCTCATTCTGCTGTTTATGTTTATGGTTATCTTGTCTGATTTTTATTTAGCATGGCTCAGTTATTGTTTGTAATGTTTCTGTTGAGTCAAAGTCTGTACTATCCAGCTGAAGGATGGAACATAGAAATTACTATGTCATCAAATTCATGAACATTCACAAACTTTTACAGTTTCCAATATTGTGTTTCTATCATTCTATAACTTTATATTTTGTTTCACTTTTAAAGCGACCTTTTTCTTACTACCCATGATAATCACTATATATCTGAATTTTAAAAGTAAATACTATTAACTATACTGTTATGTATGTCCCATAAATTGCAGTGTACAAGTCTAGTTTTCAAGCCTAAAATATCTTTCTAAAGCTAGGGCTCGACTTATATGGCAAGTATAAAATGCAAACCTTTACCACCATAGTCTGTCTATATTTCTGAGATGAGGTATTATGTACATTATTTACATTATTCAGACTATTGTCCTCATCTTTGTCACCATATTTATCACAACGTTTCGGCTATTGTACGCTCCGTCCTTCTTCAGCTGGTTGGAATGTCGAACTGAACCCTTTATTTCACTCACTGGGGTAGACTGTTCTAGTTTCACATGCCATGTTTGATGGATGTCAGCTATCAGTTATCTCCTGTTAATTTTCCCTCTGAAAGTTCTCCACTGCCTTAACCGGGTATTGAACTCACACTCTTTGGGTCTTGTCACTGGATCTAACCAACACCTTTACCTTGAGGACATCTGGGTATGAATTTCTGGGTATTATAAACCTAATGTCTTCAGCAACCACTTTTACCAGTGCTCATATTGCAATTTTACTGTTATCATTTCATATTTTTACCAGAGCTCATATTGCAACTTTGTTGTTATCACCATGTTGGAAACAAGTTGGACAGCACTTCTAACTCCTTACTGTACACCACATACCATATCTATGGCAGGTTGGCACAAATGTATGCCACCAAAACTTGTGTGTGGTGAACATATTTGGCATACTAACACAGAAATTAATATAAAATAGTAATATGAATTGAGTAAATGCTACAGCACACATCATATCCAATAGCTGATACATTCATCAGTGTAAATACTAACTGAAGTGTCGTTTAACTCGGGCAGCCATTCAGACAACTAGGTATGGTATGTGTGTCATCTGTGAAACTTCATGATACTAAGGACAGTTTGATGACACCTCATGGAATATGAATACACAAAATACTTCATTTACTGATAGGCCTAAGTTTTGAACCACTAGTAACCTACCATATGTTTGGTGATCAACCTATATGGTAGTTATAGGCCTAACTCAGAATTTTTAGCTAAAAATCTTGAAGCTAACTTGTATGCTGCAATTTATTGTGTGTGTATATATATATATATATATATATATATATATATATATATATATATACACACTGCACTGAGAGTGCTGTGAATAATAATAAAACAGTGCTTGATGTAAAATCACTGAGCTAAAATTTATACTAATATTTTGTTCTTCACAGATTTCAATACATGCCAGATGATTACCACATGCATGAAACTTAATTGTATTAAATGCTGAACAAAATACTCATTTATTATGAGTGAGTGCATAGATATATATATATATATATATATATATATATGCATCAAATAGCACTTGAGGACTCAAATCCAAACCAAATCAGGTGACAAGAACTTGGAATAACAATTTGGATTTGAGTCCCTGAGTGCTTTTTGGTTTGTTAACCTTAGTACTCTGTCTTAGTCTGATTTCTCAAGGCATTGAGCACTGTAGGTTTTTTGCATAGACAGATGTCTCTTGTTTTTCTTTCTGTGGTTTAATTCCCTTTTTTCCTTGTATTTTTTTCATTTTCTTTTGTCTTTTGTCTTTTTCATGTTTTTGTTGTTTTTTTTTCTTTGACAAGCTTAGTATTGGTAGGTTTGCTCTTTGAGGCTTTGCCAATGGCTCAGTTTGTTTTACATACTGGAAATTTTATCATTATTGATTGGTTAATAGTAATTTTATTGAGTAATAAAAAATAATCTGACATATTGCATTAAGAAGCGTTTCTTGTGTCTTTCTGGGTGTTTCCTGCTGATCTTTAGACCAAACGAACATTTATCTTTTGTTATATGCTGCAGCTAATAAAGATTCTATCAGTATTGTTTGTTGACACTAAAATTGGCTGCTGTCTCTGTTGGCAGCAAATTAAAATTACATTTTCCAAGTAAGATGGATTGCTTGCCTTCTACTTCAAAGGAAAACCCAAAGCAACTTCTGAAATGAGGATGTTTATAAAGTAATGCTTTTCTTTTTATAACTTCTAAAATGCTGAAAGCAACTCAAACATATTTAGCATGAATTCATTTTAATTATTTTGTAACAGAATAACACAAGTACTTTCTGCATTATTATAAATAAATTCAATATGTACTTTGTAAAATTGTGTTTTATGTATGTTTGTGAACACACACACATATTATGAAATGGATGAAGTCTGACGATTATTTTAATATATTTTCTGTATATACACTATTTTTATAGATAGAAATAATTAAGTCAATGGTCTGTTTCTAATAAACAGTATTAACTATATTTACTGGTCTGAATGTCCGAGAAATTTCATAGAAAATATCTGTCCTCTGACAGGAATTGAACCTGTATCATACATGGATACAAGTCAAATTACGGTTCCCTGTAGGATACAAGTTCAATTCCTGTTGGAGGACACATTTTCTATGAAATTTCTTGGACATTTAAGCCAGTAAATGTAGTTAATACCATTTATTATAAACAGAGCATTTACTTATATATTTGTTTCTGTAAAAATAATGTATATATATATATATGTGTATGTGCGTGTATGTGTATATATATATATATATATACTTAAGTGTGATGATTTCATAATTTTTATCAAGCTTGACAGTATTTATCTATATGATTTCCTTCATATTTTTCTTTCTAAACATTCACCCAGTACGGCCCAAGAGCCACTGAAGGTAGCGTTAGTGGATGAGGTTGCTGCAGGAAAGTAAGTACATATTATTAGGATACTAGCTGAGGTACCTGGCATTGCCCAGATGTACATGGCTGCAATTGTATAACTGCCCTCCTCCTGTATACCCGCACCCCACTGTCTAGAAGTTTCTGCCTGCATGCATCATCTCTTGCTATACTAAGCTACTCCCTCTCCATCTTTCTTACGGTATGTTCTTCACAAGTGTTTGATTGTCCTAAATAAAGAAATTCCATCGATAAATCCGACTTATGTGGTTGTTGCTCAAGGTTAAATTGTTTCAATGTTATAGGTATTCATTAAATTTCCTATGGTCGTAATAACTTTAAAATAGTATGGCATTGTTCATAAATCTAATAATGACCAAAAACAGGGATGAAGCATCAGCGCTTGATTCAAGTGCAAATGCATGAACACCCCCCAACCTCTTTTTCACATATTTACTGTAAAGCTGGGTTTAATAAGAGGTTCTTGAAGAATTTTTCCCTTTTAATGCTTCAATAATCCTTCACAAACAATCTTTGCATCAAAGGTTGTTTGAATGTCAATTTAGGATGGAATCCTTTGAAGAAACTATTGGCTAAATGGCAAAAGCCAATTTTGGATCTAGTTAGGCAACTAGTATTCATTTTGCACTAATATACTTGGAAAAGGTATGAATTTACTTTTCTCTGCACTCTGTCCTATCATATATATATAATATATATATATATTTGTGTGACTCCTTTTTCCTTTAGGATTTCATCAGACTAAAGTAAAGTTTCTGTTGATGTAATTTTAAACTTTTATATGTAAATTTGTCATTAATTTTAAAGGAATTTAAAAAATTTATATATCATTTTCTTTCATGTAAATTAATTAATAATTTAATTTAATAATAAATGATAATTTAATAATAAATGATAATTTAATTTAATAATAAATAATAATTTAATTTAATAATAAATAATAATTTAATTTAATAATAAATATGATCCCTGTACCATGAGTGATGGTTTGGCTCGCGTTCAATATAATTGTAGATATTATGGAATCCATTTCAATCATCTAACCATGAGGCTATGCACACTGACAAAATGGCTGATACATTAAAATGCATTCATCATGTTTTGGTGCTTTTATCATCTACAGTTATTATGAAAATGATAGTAAAATGATCTTGAGTTTTGGTATTGACTCAAAATCTCCAGCTTTAAGTGCTTTTCTCTTAAGTGTTTCCCAGTTTGGTTTGTTCCTGTTGTTAGCTTCAGTATATTTATTGCATTATCAAGACTCTACCATCAAGTCATGACTTTAAACAGTTTGCTTTGAACATAAGTGGTTGCTTGATTAGCAGGATGAGTCTTCAAAAAAGTAACTCTTCATTTTAGTCAATCCAAAACAGTGAAATCAAATTTTCTTTGTTTTCTTTCCCAATAACCTAAGTGCAAAACACTTAAATGAAAAATTACAATTATTTCTATCAATACCTCTTTTTTTTTTTTTTTTTAAATAGTATTTTTGGAATTGGTCTTTTTCTCTTTTCTTTGTCTCATATTAGAAATCTTTATGTTGATTTAGACAATTTTATTTATTTATTTTTTTTTTTTCAAATGTTAGTCAACATAAAACTCATTTCATTAAAAGCTGCAATTTTGTATTTAAGGTAGATGGTTTTTGTTTAACGACATATCAACACCTCTATGGGTTAATACCAAAATCTAAATATGAAAATTCAAACTTTATAATTAATTCAAGAGAATGACATTATTTCATGATTAAATTATAATTACTTAGTTGCATTTCTTTTCACTAAATAATCTGACAAGATCAAAAAAGGAGTGAAAACTTGTTTCTTCTTTCAAGTAATTAAGTAACAACATTAATCATAGCAATTTTTTTTTTTTAATTTTTACTTTTTTTTACAATGTCTTCAATTTTACTAAAAAAAATGTACTGTTGGTCTTTTTCTTTATGTATTGCTGGTATTTTTATTACAAAAATATATTTTTATACTTTCCTAGTATTTGATTTTTGTTTGTGGGTAGTCTGTTTGACCACAACTGGGATTCTAAAACGTGTAACCACTCTGGGTCAGGGTGAATCTGGGAACAGCAAGTAAGAGGTGGTTCCACGCTCCTCAAAATCTCCAATCTCCCAATGAGAGGCCTTGATGCCAGATGTAGTTTATTGTCACACCCAGGAAGGTAGATAATTTTCTATATTTATTAAAAATGCCAGTATACCATTGATGTCAACTACAGCTTATCCAGATAGCAGTGATGTGCAAGTAGTATAAGTGATATTTCTGCAGAAAGTGCAATTGGCAAGCAGTTTAAATTCTTGGCTAGTCTAGGAAAGGCACAAATCTGTTCTTTCTAAACCCTCTACCCAACACCACAGGTAGGGGTAAATATCAGGATAGTCTAAACCTGGGCAGAAACCAACCAATGGGCAGCTGGTGTCATATTTGGGCAGGAGTTTCCCAGTCCTCACTTTCCAGTCTTGGTAGAATTCAAAAGTTTCTCTGAGTCCTTGTATGTGACAAATTATTTTTCACCCTCCAACCTGATCTCACATGTGGGATGTGGCAGGCATCTCACTGCTCTATCACTACTTCCATGGAAAGTGCTCGGACAAAATACATTCCTTTGTTCCGCCAGGTCTAACCTTCATGGTAAGGACCCGCCATGCCACTCACATTGTAGCAAACCAGCTACATTCCCTTCATATTCCATTGATGAGGAGTTCCACTTGAACAGTTTCTTCCTGTTAGCCATTGCTTTGTGGAACTGACTCCCAAGATGCTTCCCAGAACATTACCATCTTAACCTGTTCAAGTCTAGAGTTAACCATTATCTTCCCTTCATATCTGTACAAAGTGCCCTTTAACATAATCCTCTACCTTGAGTGGGCTCCTGGGGCATGTACAGGGTGAACTTTCTGTAAAAAAAAAAAAATAAATCTTAGAAAAACACTGAATTCCAAAACATGGAGAAATTGCTCTGTTTCCCAAGAATAAAGGAAAGGAATTTGTGGAGAGTTGTTATTGCCTACATCCCATAGAGATGTGGCATTTTAAAAATTTAGATGTTAAAATAAATGCAAGTTTAATTGTATAATTTCACCTCAGTTATATAGTAATCAGTTTGTTCCAAACTTGCATTCATTAAAATTATTTAAAAAGTAATTGAATATTATAATTTATCTAACATGTTTTGGAAATCATATTACATGTTGTTTCCTAACATTATTTGAATTGGAGACTACATATAAGAATATCTGTGCCTAAAAACACATTTTTCTTTTTCTCTTTTTTTCCTCTTCTCTTTTTTTCCTTTTCTCTTTTTTTCCTTTTCTCTTTTTTTCCTCTTTTCTTTTTTTCCTCTTTTCTTTTTTTCCTCTTTTCTTTTTTTCCTCTTTTCTTTTTTTCCTCTTTTCTTTTTCTCTTTTTTTTTCTCTTTTCTTTTTTTCTCTTTTCTTTTTTTCTCTTTTCTTTTTTTCTCTTTTCTTTTTTTCTCTTTTCTTTTTTTCTCTTTTCTTTTTTTCTCTTTTCTTTTTTCTCTTTTCTTTTTTTTTTTTTTCTTTTTTTTTTTTCTTTTCTTTTCTTTTTTTCTTTTTTTTTTTTTTTTTTTTTTTTTTTTTTCTTTTTCTTTTTTCTTTTTTTTCTTTTCTTTTTTTTTCTTTTTTTTTTTTCTTTTTTCTCTTTTTTTTTTTTTTTTTTTTTTTTTTTCTTTTTTTCTTTTTCTTTTTTTCTCTTTTTCTTTTTTTCTCTTTTCTTTTTTCTCTTTTCTTTTTTTTCTCTTTTCTTTTTTCTCTTTTCTTTTTTTTCTCTTTTCTTTTTTTTTTTTTTTTTCTTTTCTTTTTTTTTCTCTTTTCTTTTTTTTTCTCTTTTCTTTTTTTTTCTCTTTTCTTTTTTTTTCTCTTTTCTTTTTTTTTCTCTTTTTTCCTCTTCTCTTCTCTTTTGTCCTCTTCTCTTCTCTCTTTTCCTCTTCTCTTCTCTCTTTTCTTCTCTTCTCTTTTTTCCTCTTTTTTCAGCTTTTCTCCGCTTTTCTCTCTTTTTCCTCTTTTCTTCTCTTCTCTCTTTTTTCATCTTTTCTCCTCTCTTTTTTCCTCTTTTCTTCTTTTTTCCTCTTTTCTTCTTCTTTTCTTCTCTTCTCTCTTTTCTTCTCCTCTCTTTTTTCCTCTTTTCTTCTCTTTATTTTTTCTTTTCCTTTTTTCTCTTCCCTTTTTCTTTTTCCTTTTCTCTTTTTTCTCTTGTTTTTCTTTTTGCTTTTTCTCTCTTACTTCTTTTGCCTTTCTTTCCAATATTACCCTAATATATCATTCACAAGATCATAAGATAGACATTACCTGTACTAACACTGATGCTGTCAACTCATTTGGGAGAAACAAAAATAGCTTTATGATCGCATCCCCTTTTATATGCTCTCCCTTAATGAGTTTGTTTTTAATAACTTAGTGACTATAGGCTAAAGATTTATGATGCTCTCCTTGGCAGGTTTCTGAAGATTTTTTATTGTTTCATGCACAAATGAGCTTTTCAATCGGTGAATGAACCAGTCAAAATGTGATTTCAGCCAGTTTAAAGGCTTCAACTAGATTTCTGTGTAGTGTAAAAGCAATGTAATCAACTGTTGTCATTACAAGGGTCCATTTTTATTTCTACCTTTGGAATTGGTTTTAAGTTCCCTCTGTCAGAGTTGAGAAACTTGATAGATTGATTTTATTGTTGGGTTTTTGCTTCATGCTAATGACCCCGGGAAGAGTTGGTCTTGTTGGCATGTTTATAAATGTTCCAAATAATTGATGCTTGGTGATATGCTGTAGGGGAAATAAAACAAAGTAAAAAGATAATTTTTCTCAACAATGTTTGGTGTGTAATGCTAATTGTATTATTTAAATTGCAATGGGATACTGAACTGATGGCCAGACAGATTGAGTTCAATCCTTAACTATGAAATGGACCTTGAAAATTTCATCAGCTTTAAGGTACCAAATGATGGCTATATATTTTGCTGTTAAGTCTGTTAGAAAATTTTGAATTATAAATTGAAATTATTTAGGTCATTGGATAAAGCCAAGTTTGTAACAAGGCCACATTCAAGGAGTGTGGTAGAGGAGGGATGGGGCAAAATCTGAACAATAGCTCATAAGTCAAGCACTTTAATAATGAATAATATATATATATATATATATATATATATATATATATATATATATATATATATATATACACACACACGCACACACACACACTGCTCTCTATTAATCATTCTGCCTTCCATAAGCATGGCTGATGCTAACCTCCAGGAAAGTGACTCATGCCTTTTCAGGTTAATGTTCTTGGTTGATATGAAGTGGAAAGACTATATTGAATCTATTGCTAGGTCAGCTGCTAAGTTGGTTCATTGTGTCATGCTAGACAATTTTTCTTTCCAGAATCTATCTTGCATATTTATGTGTCTACCATTCACCATGCTTAGAATATTGCTACTACTTATGGTCTGGTGCTCTTACTATATATTTAGAGATCCTTAATAAAATCCAAAGAAAAATCAGCAATTAATCCTGATTTGGTGTCTTAGTTTCAGTCACTTTCCCACTGTCATAAAATTGCTTCCTTGTGCCTTTTTTTTTTATAAATACTTTCAATGGTAATTGTTTGGATGAGCTTTTTGCTATGGTATCTAAACTTCATGAATTCAAGAACAGTAATAAATTGGCAATGAGATCTCATCAATTTGCACTTGAGTTGGCTAGATGTAACTGTAAATTCTATGCTAACATTTTTTTTTCTCGCTTGTGGAACTCTCTTCCAGCATCATGATGTCCCGTCAACTTTAATCTTCAAAAATTTAAATGCAATGTCAATCAAAATCTACTGTCTTCTTGATTACACTTCTATTGTTCCTTCACCTTAGTAATGTTTCTGTTTTCTAATTTTTTCACATTCTGTAACCCCTTGTCTTAGCTTCACTGCCTTGCTTGGAGTGAATTCATTAAAAAAAAAAAAAAATATATAGCAATTAATTGTTACAGTTTTACAAAAAAATCTGAGGTCTGTTCATTTTGCTTTTATAATTATCTCATTTGAAATGAGTAGTGTCCAAAACTGGTCTGTGTATGATGTTTATTATTGAAATATATGTTTATACTGAAAATTACCCCCTCCTAAAAATAGTGCTTTGTATTATGTAAAAGTGACGTTCAAGTGAAAGTTTTTGAATTACAGAAAATAACTGATAGCACTGCTTCAATTTGATATATATATATATATATATATATATATATATATATATATATATATATATATATATATATATATATATACACACAGAGAGAAAAATCTGTATATTTGCTGGAATACTTCATATCATGCATATATGTGCACACTTGGTGCTGTATAAATCTGTGTATATATAATGTACATTTATTGATCTCATCATATTTGTAATTCTCAACCCTTTTAACAATGTTTTAGAATGCTCAAATATTCAAGACACAAAATGTGCATTGCAGAATTGTCGTTTGGAGAAAGCTAAAAATTACATTTTGAATCAACCAGTCTGTGATCAATAGTTACCCTCTGAAATTTCTGTCTGTGAGAATTACATTCTGATTGTGAACCACTGCTGTATGTTTGGAAAATTAAGAACATGATTACAAAATATTCAATAAAAAATCCTACATTGAACATTCTTATGCATTTCAAATTTTAATACTTTGTTGCTTTTATAAATGCATTTTTTATTTAAATCGACATGTTCATCCTGGCTCACAAAATAAGCATGCTAGTCTGAAGAGAAAATAAATTGTCACTGGAAAAAAACTAATTTTTTTTTTAATTTCATGTCTCTTTTTTTTGTGTGTCTGTGATAATCAGCTGTTGTCTCATGTTTTTAGCAATGATATTGAATTTTTTATGAATAATATTATAAACAAAGGTGTGAAATTTTTCTTTTAATTCTTGCTGTCAATTAATGCAGTTCTTCTATATGTCATGTCCCTTCCGGATGTAGGTGATCATGGGTCTCCGCATCCGCAGTAAATTTTGTTTTTCGCCATCCTCTCCCTGTTCAGTCATTCACTTACACAAGCTTGTTAGGTAGGTTTACTTGCTGTTTCTCTTTGTCCCTCCAACCTTCAATAGGCATCATTTCCTCATTATGTGACCTAGAAATTTCAATTGTCTCTTTCTGATCCTAATTGTGTGTCCTTTCTGTTTCAATTTTTCTTAAAACTTCCTTGTTACTCACATGCTCCATCCATGATATTCTCAGCATTCTTCTGTAGAACCACATTTCTGTTGCTTCAAGTCTCTTCTTCTGTAGAACCACATGAGTTCTACATGAGTGGAAAATGAGTGAAGATTTATTGTACACTAAATATTGGGTATTTGCTCATAGTTTTCTGCATTTAAATGATTAATATGCCAATTCCATGAAAAAACACAGCATTTATAAAACACCTCTATAAATCAATTTTCTGGAAGGGTCTAAGTTCACACACACACACACACACACACACACACACACTAAAATTACAGATGAACAAATTTTGCCATCTGAGACAATTTAGAATATTATCTTTCTATTTTGCATTATACATATCATGTTTTTATTATTATACATTTTATTTGTCATTTTCTATTAAAATGTTGAATATGAGAATGTTTAAAGCCAAAAGCATTCCATTAGGATTTCTGTGTCACTTAATCACAGCATTGATTTTAAAAAGGAGAAATATTATGTATCAACATCATTAGCGTATTGTTGTCACCTTTCTTTTCTGATGCTGATTTTTACAATTTAAAATATTCTTCTTCTATATGCTTCAGGATGTTGGCAGTCAAGGATCTCCACATTTCCTGTCTTCTGTAGCTTTTAGTAAATGTTTTTCTTTTCACTATTCTCTCCTTAATCTCTGTTCTGCCAACCATTTACACAAGCTCATTAGGTAGGTTATGTGCTGCTTTCCTTTGTCCTTCTTGCTTTCAATATGTCCTATGAGTGTCAAATTCTCCAAGCTCTCTTTCCTCATTATATGCTCTAGAGGTTTCAACTGTCTCTTTCTGATAAGTGTGTGTCCTTTTTGTTTCCATTTTCTTGAAAACTTCATCATTGCTGGAATGTCGAACTGAACCCTTTATTTCGCTCACTGGGGTAGACTGTTCTAGTTCCACGTGCCATGTTTAATGGATGTCATTTATCAGTTATCTCCTGTTAATTTCCCTCTGAAGGTTCTCCACTGCCTTAACTGGGTATTGAACTCGTACTCTTTGGGTCCTGTGACTGGATCTAACTAACGCCTTTATCCACTGTGCCATGTGTCCTTGAATAATGTACATAATACCTCATCTCAGAGTTTGAAGGCTATTGGTTTGTTTTCCTTTTTTCATTTATTCATAAAAATGCATAGTCTTCTGTACGGCTAAAATAATTAAATATAATTCACCAGCAATACCTGTCACAGTTGAAGCTCCAGGTAAAAGCCAGGATCTGAAATACGGATTTTCAAGGTGGTTAGCTGGCTTCATTTGGAAGATTTGTGGTACACAATCTTTCTTCTATATTGCCCTGCATTTGACAAAACTTATGAAAAGACAGAAAATCATAGCAATATGATTTACAAAAAAAAAAAAAAATTGTCCATTACACAGGCTCAGAGAACCATTGGGAAACATGATTGGCTTTGAAACAGACAGAATTTCAATATATTATGTTTTGAATTTTTTTCAAGGTCAATTTTCTCAGCTGGAAACACTATTTAACTCTCTCCCCAAAAGTTAGTTTAATGTTGCACCCCCTCTCCCACGTCCTGGGTAAGACGGTAAACTACATCCGCATTCTGGGTAAGACATTAAACTACATCCGCGTCCTGGGTAAGGCATTAAACTACGTCCAGCAGCAAGGCCTCTGATCAGGAGGTTTTGAGGAGCGTGGAACCATCACTTAATTGCTGGTGTTCCCAGGTCCACCCTGATCTGGGGTGGTAGCACCTGTTAGGGTCCCAGCTATGGGCAAATAGTTAACTATTACCAGCAATACAATTTTGAAGGAAATATATTACCAGAAACACATTTTTGACAAAACAAAATATTACCAGCAATAAAAATTTTTGTCAGCATTAAACAACCCATTGAGGTTGATATGCCGTAAAACAAAATAAACCAAACCAATCTAAACCAAAGAATACATATTCTATTCATACGAATCTATCCTAAAAATGTTGTTGGCATTAAATAACCCATTGAGGTTGATATGCCATAAAACAAAATAAACCAAACCAATCTAAAGCAAAGAATACATATTCTATTCATATGAATCTACCCTAAAAATGTTGTCGACATTAAATAACCCGTTGAGGTTGATATGCCGTAAAATAAACCAAACCAATCTAAACCAAAGCATACATACTCTATTTATACGAATCTATCCTAAAAATTTTGTCGGCATTAAATAACCCATTGAGGTTGATATGCCATAAAATAAACCAAACCCCCCCCCCTCTCACTTGGTTGGTGACAAAAACTGTTCTATTCTCTAAACATTTCAAACTTGTGTAAGATCTTCTACCAACTGCATGAGAGAGAGATAGAGAAAAAGAGATTGAGACCATTCTTTTATCATTCTGGACTGCACCGCATAGCTGGGCATCTTAGAAAACCAGGCAGTAATCCCACAATTTCAAGAACCCATTTTAAGGCATAACTCTTAGTTTGAAATTATAAGAATTATTTAATTTAATTGTTATTTTTTGAGTGAAAAGTTTACTTGTTTCACTATTTGTCTAAGTATTGCTGAGGCGTGGGGGAGGAGGGGTTATAATGCAACTGATAAATTTCAATAGAAATGAATTATATTCATTTCCTGAATTGATTATCCAGTCTAATTTCTTATTACAGATTTCATCCTAGAAGGTATTTTTATTTTTATTTTTTTTTTTTAATGCTATCCAATATTGCTGAGTATCTTTAAAATGATTTGAATCTGTGTCGCTGCATTTATTTAACCCTGTTTGTTTTAAATACACTAATATTGTTTGAAATATAATACTGTCTAAATGGTAATGTATGAAACTCTTTTATGATAAGCTTTGCAGCTGCTGGCATTGATTGAAGTCTGGTCAGTTGGTAGCAAAACTAGTTTTCATATCATTTGCTGTGTAATACAAGAAGCAAAGTCTATTTTCTCTTATGTTGCTAAGGAAACAAAAATACTCAGTGTCAAAAAAGTTTTTGGCTTATAAAGTGGTCAGGACAAAATGATTGTTTCCAGAACACACAGATTTTTGATCTTGTAAAAAAAAAAAAAAATTCTCTGGCAACGGATTCTTGATGAAATACTTGTTCATCATATGTTTTAACTGAACTTTCTTTAATAGTTTCAATAATCTTTTTCCTAGTTCTTTGAATTTAATTCTCACCTTTCAGTGACATATGTGGGAATGCAAGCAACATTAAAATTTTTGTACAATAATCGAAATTTTTATTACTTTAATGATATTGTATTTAAATGTTTTTCTTTTTTTTCTTTTTTTTTTTTTTTTTTTTAAATAGACTTAAGTCTATAGGATCACAATTCCTACAAATACATTTATTTTATTGAAAAAGTGTTCCTATCTTCTTGACTTCAGTATTCCTCTGGGAGAATTTTCTCTATTTAAGAAGATTAAAGTTGACTGGCTTCACTGATACCCAGTTATGGTAAATCAGCTCGGTTGAAAGTAACCCCCACAGTGAAGTACATTATGCTTTTTTTTTTTTTTTTTTGATCAATTTCCTTCACAGAATCAAAGAGCAAGTCATAGGGAAATGTCATAAGGTACAAGTTTAGCTTGGGAAAAATAGAAGGAAAAGAAAAGTTAGAATTTCAAATTCTGATGACAGAAAAAGTTATAGCGAAAAGTCATATTTTCATTTTATTAATAAAAGTCTTATTATAAATAAGACTTTTTTTTTAAGTTTATTAAATTATTATTATTATAATTAAAATGTTATTATAGTTCTGTTATTACAATCTGTTAAATATGACTTTAGTTTTTAAATTAAAATGTCATTTTATTACTAAATTGAATAACTGAAAATATTAATTTTTGACATTATTTCTTAGCCAAAGTGAGGATTTTTACTTTTTGACCTACAATCGTCTACAAATTTTTTAATTTTTATTAGCTTGTTAAAGAATAACATTTTAAAAGAAAATTTTGGAATTTGTGTATTTTTTTTTTTTTTTTTTTTGTACTGCTAAATGATGAATGTAGAGTGTATTTGTATTTAGAGTTATGTAAATAGACTAATTAGGGAGATCAATGTGGTGTGATGGGGTTAAATGATAAACAAATTGCGATCTGATAGTATCTGAATGATTTGGATGTAATCATGAGGCTGGCTATAATAAATCCTTATTTGAGCAGACAGGTTATCAGAAGACAGCTACCTTATGTCTGGTCTAATTTTGACATTCACATTATTAGAATGTCATTTTTTAATAATACCAATTTAGAAATCTGCTTAATTTTAATATAGATACAGACTTCTGTAGTTGAAATAGTTCAAAATAGCTGGTAATCATTCTGGTGAACTTTCCTTTATTGTACCTAGACTTTATGAATTTAAGCTCGGTACAAAATTGGTGGCAAGGTCTCGTCATTTCACAGTTGAATTGGTTATTCATAACCATAAGTTCCATGCTAACAGTTTCCTTTTTTGTTCTTCTTGCTGGTGGAATTCTGTTCTGGCTTCTTGCTTTCCAGTCAAGTTTGATGTTTAAAAATTTAACTGCAATGTTAATCATTATCTTCTGTCTTTTTAATTTCTGTTCTCTTATTGTTCTTTTTCCTTAATAATGTTGTTTTCTCATTCCCTCATCATCCATAAACACTTGCATCTTATTGACTTTGTGTTGCTTGGAATAAAATGATAAAACTTTAATACTTTTTTTTTTTTTTGTCTGTTAACGGTTAATTTGATTTTCAGTTAGAATCACTTTACAGAAGAAATAACTTCTCAGTTTAAATTTTAATAGAGTACATTCAAAACGTTAGAATCTTTAAATTCCTGACTTTAAAGATTTTTCTTTTTCATTGCTAGTAATAATTATTTTTATTACAAAGTATTTCTGGTATAAAAACCTATTTTTACACGAGTTTGGGTGTTAACTATTTGCCCATAGCTGGGACCCTAACAGGTGATACCCCCCCGGGTCAGGGTGGATGTGGGAATACCAACAATTAAGAGGTGGTTCCATGCTTCTCAAAACCTCCTGATCAGAGGCCTTGCTACTGGATGTAGTTTACCGTCATACCCAGGACATTGACTGAATGGATAGCAGAGCAAGAATGGTAAAGAGTCAAACATTACTAAGAGTAATGACTGGAAATTGTGGTGAGCCATGATCACCCACATTGGGAACAATCATAGAACACAAAAGATGATGTCTTGTATGTTTTGTTTTTGTTCACTCACCTTTTAGAATTCATATATATTTTAATATTAAATTTGAATTAATCTTCCTTTTTTGCAATTCTTTTGAAGTTTTATTTATTTTTTAGGTGTTTATAGATTTTCCAAATATTAATCATATGAACTACCTAGGGAATATAATGCATTTTTAAATTCTATTATACAGAAAAATGTCATGTGAGAAATGTTTCTCAAGTGTGTCAAAAGGCCTTGGCAAATGATTTTTCGTGTTAAATTTCTGTAATGAAATTTTACCCCCACTTTATAAGTAAAAATAATGAAAATATAAGAAATTTCTACAGACTGGTATCGGTTCATTAATCTTTATTGTGTTCCAGAATCAATATATTTCGACTACTAAAATATTAAAATCCTATGTATTTTTTAGGTGGAAATTTTTTGTATTGTAGCAGGAGAATGATATACAGAAATGCGGCTGAATGGTAAAAGTGTTATCTTAACAACTATTAAACCCGGTTTCGAATCTTAGTATAGTTGATTTTTTTTCACTTTATAATGTCATTCTGGGAAAATGACATGTGGCAATTGACTTCATTGAGGGGGGGGGACTTGAATTGTTACTATAACTGCTATACTAAAGATTAATGGTATTTTTTGTGCTTAAAATAATCTGGTTATAGTGCTTAAAAATATTGAGGAAAATAACTTGAAATAAATTTTTAGTCAAATTCATACAAGATTGATTTAATGTGAATCTCCTTACAACAACCAAGCCCTCCCATCCAAACTGTTCAAATGTTTTCTGTATCAATCTACTGATGTTCTTTTTTGCAATTCATAATAGTATGCAGTTATTAATGATGTAAGCACAGTTTCAAACTTGACATTTGTAAATAAAAACAAAGTACCGATAATTATTTAAGAAGTCTATTTAAGATTGATTTGACATTGTACTTTTATTATGGACAGGATCCCCACCCCATCTGAAATGATAAGAAATCAGTATTTTTTGATTTTGATAAATGTTGTGGGTAAAGAAATGTTTAATGGATGTGATTCTTCAAAAAAAACATTATTTTCAAAGATTTTTTTCTGTTTTTTTTTTTTTTTATATATATATATAAAGTGTGTCTCCCACACAACCTACCAGAGGGTCATGATGGTATGTCGGCAAGGCCCACACAACCCTCCAGTGTGTTATTTTCCAGTTTCTTTTCTATGAGGATTATTGAGAGTGGAATGCAATGATTGCTTGCTTATAAGATCATGGAACATCAGAAACACATTTTTTTTTTTTCCCCCAAAATATTTAAATATTTTATTTTTAAAAAATTTTTTTCCTTCATTTTCTTTTTGAATTTCTACTATTTTTAATTTTTTTTTTTTTTTCATACATAGAACTGTATCATGCATTCATGTGGGTTGTGTGGGAATCTTGAATTCTGGTACCGAACGACACACTGGTGGGTCGCAGCTAATGAATACTACCTATGATATCTTTGTCTCATCTATGAAACAATGTTAAAACATAGTCTCTTGTATCAAAATTAATTAAGTGTTAGGTCTGTGGGACAACAAGGGAAATGCAGTTTGGGAGCCAACATCCTAAGTAGTGCTATTTTGGCATTAAAAGTTAAATGGTAGAATAAACAGGGTATACTTTCTGTTTCAGTGAGAGTAAATAAACAGATACTACCCTTTAATCTTTATTGATCATATATAAATGGTTAAAAAGTAAAATATTACTTAAGGTAAGAAGCTGCTCTTACTTGTATATGTTCATTGAACTCTAAGATTCTTATTTTGTGTGTGTATTAATTTCATTTCATATATATTTCAATTTTTAAAAAAATGAATGATCTCAGAAAGCATTTTGCTATAGACAGAACATTGTAACCTTGGTGATATAAAAGCAAGATTGTATTGGTGAGAGATGGTACTGATGAGATACCAGTTTTGATTCAAACACTAGCAGCAACAAGATTAATCATGAGTGACTCATACAGCATTGGTAATTTTCCCTATAATTTGTATGGAACATGTTACATCTTGTCAACCTGTTGCTGATCACTGATATATCATATTCAACGGAGAGATTCAGCCATAGAATGCCGACCTCCACTTGAACCCAGGCAATAAGATGCAGATGAGAGATCCTTGCTGTCTTGCATTTTTTTTTCAAAATTTATTTTGTATTTTACAGACTTTTACCGCTTCTATCAACAGAGAAAAATTAGTTGCTATAGAAGAACATCTGTATAAAAATAATTTTCAGCAAAACTTCTATTTTCTAATTCTTTTTTTGTTATTATGCAATGTCTACTTGTATTTTTTACTCGAGATATAGATACATTTAGCCGACTGAGAGAAACATATTAACAATTTTTTAATGTTTATATTAATAAATAATAATAATAATTTATTCAGGAAACTTATAATTTTCTGACGTGGTACAGTTTTAAGTAAATTTAATTAAAGAGATTATTTTGACTTATTTAGATAATTTCATAAATATTTAAAAAAATTATTTTTGGCTCCAATATCACCTGTATTAATGTGAAAGAGTGGATGACAACAATGCTTATTATTAATGTTGTAGATTTTATAACTGGCGACTGAATTTCAACAAAGCAGATGCAAATTTTTTCTCTACAAATGCAATGAATTTCAAAATAAAACATTATTAAAAGAAATATTACTTATATATAGAAATTTTAAAAAATTTCTATTAAAAATAACAAATGAAATATTTATTAAAAATATACTGTTAAAAATTGTTATATATTCATTTAGTTGTATGGATATTAGTTTGTAATCCTGTGTTTCATGCTTTTGCGATCATCACTGAAAAGCGTGAAACCTAGGGTTACAAACTAATATCCATACAACTGAATATGTTAGTTCTATCACAGATATTCAGCACTTTCCACTAAGTACAAACACACACACACACACATATATATATATATATATATATATATATATATATATATATATAATATATATATATTTATATATAAACATTTAGGCCATCATGCTGGGATCAAAGTGTAGTAGCTGCCCTCAAAGTACATTTTATCTTTCAGTTGTGTTTCTGTCTTTGGACAGAATGCAACTCAGTTGTGTCTTTGTCTTCAGGCAGAGTGCAAATGAAATAATATTGAGAGATGCTGGGTTGTGAGGAAAAGCTGCCTGTGGTAGTACCACCCTCATTGCATTGAGAGAAAGGAGTGGGAGTGGGTCTGTTTTTGGACCTCGCCTAGGTGCATGTGCTCCCCGCATTAAGCTGATGTGCCACATCCTACTAGCATGGGGTGGCAAGTAAAAACTAGTGTAGTATATGCCTTTAGTGGATGAACTTTATTTCATCTCTCAATCATGTTTTTGTCTTCAGACTACACAAAAAATAAATGAGGGGTGCTTGGTCTTGGGGGTTCTAAGCCTGAATCAGTATCTCCTTCATTGCATCAAAGAGGTAGGGGAGGTGGAATATCAACACCATCACAGCATCATTTGCAGGAACTAGGCAAATTTTGGTTTTAGCTCATGTGCACAAGCTTTGACTCCCCACTTTAAACTGGCCTTGTGCCATATCAAATACCAAGTATAGTATCTTTTTTCTCCTCATTTGAGATGAGAGAAGTTTCCCAGTTTCTGTCATTTCCAACCCTGCAGCAGCACCTCCCTTATTATACAAAAGCAAGTGGCACTGGTGTTATATCAACACTAAAGTGGTTAGTTGTGGAGAATTTTTGTTCTTTCCCTCTATGAATGTTTATAGGTACCCCTCATAAAAAAAGACCTTGTGTCACATCCTGCTTTAGAATCACATGTTAACAATATGGGCTGTTTTATTTTTGCACATATAAGGTGGTGTGAATGGGACACACAGACAAAATTTAGATTAATGAATTTTTCTTTGGAATGATTCTTGACAATCTATGTCTTGAAAGGGAAGATTACTGAAAGTCTAGTTGACCAGAAGTAATTTATTGTAAATCAATAAATAAATCTGGAATATCTGATGTTGTTTTTTTTTATTTTAGGGATATCTATCTGATGTGATAAAAACTACTGTGATTGTGGAAGGTGATATTTAATGTTTGAATTCAGTGATCATGCCCAAATCATGGAATTAACTGTAATAGTGTTTGTATGATTTTTTTTTTTTTTTTTAAAAAAAAATAAATATAATTTTGAAATATGCCGATATTTTATAGAATAGAAATGTGAAGAAAATGTAAATTCAATTTGTTTTCTTTGTTTTTTTTTTGTTCATTTAACATTATAATAAACTTGACAAATTGTTGCTGGGAAGGTTTATTTTATTGAATAATAAATCTGAATAGGAAAAAAATGATGTGCAAGCATTTGGTTTGTTTTATTTAAGTTCTATAAGAAAAGGATATTTTTTTTTTTTTTTTTTAAATAATTTAAAATCAATGATCATAGTTTATTATATATTTAAAATAAGACCTCACTTTCTTTATACACAACAGAAGTTATACATGGTTTCCAAAATAATTTAGTACTATTTTGATATAACTATCCTCTTCAGTGAAGTGAAAAAGGATCATTTCTCAAAAAAAGTTTAAAGAAAAAAAAAGCTTAAAGTATCGGTAATTCTGATTTGTTTTGGTCGTATAAGTTAAAATAATTTTTTTTTTTTTGAATAACAATTTAGTATGATTTATTACATTCTTGGGAACAAAAATGTCTCCGGTTAATTTAAGCTTATTTCATTCAGCCTTTGTTGTTTGAAAGTATACAATGATTCTTTAAGATGATATCAGTTCAGAAATTAGAATTCTTTTATGACCCATATCCTTCCGGATATGAGGTGTCATGATATATTTTTAATATTAAATAGTTGTATCTACTGAGGTAAATGGTGCCTTAGTCATCTTCAAAGAATATTTCTTTGAATTCACAGAGTTTTTGTCAATATTTTTGAGATTGTTGTATTGTAATTATTTACATTGTTCAGACTGTTGTCCTTTATTGCCATGTTCACAACTTTCTGGCCATTGTATGCTCCATCCTCCTTCAGGTGACTGGAATTTTGAACTGAACCCTTTACTTCATCTACTGGGATAGATTGTTCTAGTTCCATGTTCCATGCCTCTTCCGGATGTCTCCATTATCTTAGTTTAACGCAACTCTCCAATTTTTTTTTTTTTTTTTTTTTTTTTTTGCCACTATAGAACTCATAACTCTTTGGGTCAAGTCACTGGATCACAACCAACACTTATCCACTGGGCCATGTGTCCTTGAGGACAGCAGTGTATGAATCAAATGAAACAAATCATGAAAGTGGAGAGGCTGGCAATCCTGAGATTGAGTTCCAAATTCTTTATGAATTTGTTACAAGAATGATTTTATCAATGAAAAAACTTAAATTCATGAATTTAAGATTTTTCATTTATAAAATTATCTGTAATCTGGGGTAGCCTACAGGGAACTCTGAAATGAACCTTTTTATTTAATCTATGAGGGTAGATTGTTCCACTGCCCATGTCTAGGGATATCTCATTCAGTTCTTATTTTTAGTACTGCTCAGTTATTGCTCACTCTGTTTCTACAATGTCCAAGTACACACTGGCTGGACCTAGTAGCCTAGTGAATTAAAGTATTTGTTCATAAATTTGGTGACATAGTAATTGTAAGTTCAATCTCTGGGGCAGGGCAGTGTGTATTGGGATTCAATGGAAACAGGGTGAGCAATAACTGAGAAGTACTATGAGCAGTGGAGTGAGTACAGTCTACTTCTGTAGATGAAATAAAGAATTAAGTTTTGAATTCTCTGTTTTGTTGCCCAGATTGACAATACAACCGATGAAGGCTGTAAGGCACAGTGGTTGAAATGTTGTGATAACAACACTGAAGATGGGGATAATAGTCTGCATGTAAATAGTGTGAATAAGTCGTGTTGGTTTGACATGGTATTTTTAATAGTAATAAAAATGATAAAAATCAATATCAATCGGTATTTTTTTAATAAATGTTGTGGCTTCAGGAAGGTCTCATGAATGCTAATCTGCTAAACTTAAAAAAAAAAAAAAAAAAAATCTTTATTTTTTATGAGCAGACTGGTCAATACAGAGTAACTTTGGTTCTTAAATGTCTTACATGTTAAACAAATCGGTTTTCAAACAGAAAATTCCAGATGAATATGCCATGGTTATCAAACAAAATTTTGGTTCTCGAACAACATTGCCAAACCAAATTAACCTGAACGAAATCATTTCCGAGTCTACTGCTGTGTTGTATACATTCGTGTATTGTGCTGTGCTTTTCTTTTCCAATTTTATTAGACTGTGCTTTCTGTTTCTCTACATTGATTCCTATTGGAAAAATAGTATCGGTTTACAAACGGCCTTGAATGAATTAAATTCATGAACCGAGGTTCCACTGTATTTAATTAGTGCCAAATATTTTACTGAATAGCTTAAGCCATAATCATGTAAATTTGACTGAATGCAACCATTAACCTCGCCACATTCTCTCCTATACTTGTGTCTATTTGTATGTATGTAATCATTAGGGCAGAAAAATTTTTTAATGTTGGAAACATTTTCAGCTTCATTTACAATTTTTGCTATCTTTTGTGTGTGCCAGGGGTGAGTTGGGGGGGAAGATGTGACATGATTTCTGTCGAGAGAAGGTATTTTTCTTAATGCTTTGTGTCCAAGCTGACTCATTCCATCTGGCAAAATTGACACAATGCCATTTGTCAAATGTGGTTTGAGCGTTTTGCAGGAATGATAGATTGGACCGCTGTGTATGCAGACTTAGAATCTGCTCAAAAAGAGATGTAGGATTTCTTGCTGATTTGGATGAACTCATTTGTATTCGAGGCACCACTGGCCAATCGGCCATCAAATGTGATAGTATTTTCTTTTGGCATGGTGTTATTGGGTGTTAAAAACAATTAATACTGATTGCATTGCTCAGGTCTTGAAATGATTTTTTTTTTCTTTACAAGCTAGAGCTAGATTAGAAAAAAATGTTTTTCTTTCTTTTTCTCTTCTTCTCTTCTCTTCTTCTCTTCTCTTCTTCTCTTCTCTTCTCTTCTTCTCTTCTTCTCTTCTTCTTTTCTTCTCTTCTTCTTTTCTTCTCTTCTTTTCTCCTCCTTTTCTTCTATTTTCTTCTCTTCTTCTATTTTCTTTTTTCTTTTTATCTCTCTCTCTCTCTACTTTCTTTCTTCTTACTTTCTTTCTTCTTACTTTCTTTCTTCTTACTTTCTTTCTTCTTTCTTTCTTTCTTTGATCAGTGTCTTAGTAAACATGACTAAAATCTTTAACCAAATAGAAATTAGGCATTTTAATATCTCATCTCAAGTGAAGATAGACCTTAAAAATTATATCCTTCACTTTTCAATTCTTAACTGTTCAGTATAATGAAAAGATACAAGTAATTTCTTTAATGTTATACTAGATCACCCCTAAACCTGTTGCGTTCCTTTTAAAAACAGTTCATAATACAAAAATGATGAGGTAACAATATTATCAATTTTATTAATAATTGCACATATTTTAATCTAAATTATTATTACTCACATTACGCAATAATAAATTAATAATAATTGTATTTTTTATTGTACTCATTTCTTCCCCACATGTATTTCAAAATATGTAACAGCAAACCAATGTGGATCTATTTTTTTTTTATTTAGCATCAAGTTGTGTGACACAATGTTCCAGCCATACAGATTACATGTTATAATGACATAGCATTTTCCCCTATCAAGTACTTACCAAACATCTGAGATATTTGTTTATGAAAATTATTCTAATGTAGTGAATTGTATAAATATGTTATGCATATTCAAATTTATTTAATAATGTTGTTATAATAAATTATGAATGTTTATTATTTTTCACACACATAATAGTTGGAATGTAATATGCAAGTATTCATTTATATACCAGGACTGATATAAGAATACCCTACATGCCAGCATTCCTCTTGGTGGCAGCCACTGGTGGACCTCTAGTGGTCTGACAGTAGACCACTGGCAGTAAATGCTAGTGGCATGCCACCCAGTGGCAGATTGGTGGGTTGCATGTAGGGTATGTATCAAAAAGAAATTCTGAATTTCCTGTTTAAAATGCTATAAAAACAGAAAAATGTCCCTCGCTCAAAAATCCTTTGTCTAATTTTAATGAACATTGGCACTGTACAATATACAATATGCTCCTAAATTGGTTGTATCCTTTCTGCTGTATCTTGGGAACATACATACATTTTATATTTATTTATTTATTTATATATATATATATATATATATATATATATATATATATATATATAATGTGTGTGTGTGTATTTAGGCAACAATTTTCATTAATGCATGTTTCATTAAATAATATAGACAAGTTTTGTCTATTTTAAGTAAGTTCCTTTCACATTGTCTGATAAGCTTAATAACATTACCATTGAAAGACGAAAGGAAATCACCATATTGATACATGTTTAAATGCATACTAATTATAAACAAAATGAAAATACACTAAAAAAAATTAGTAAATACTAATATATCTACAACAGATCCTAGCAAAAAACTTAGGTTAATCATATATTAGACTAAATCTAATCTATCCAACTTAATTATTCGCAATGATTCTTCCCTGCTCCCCATTAGCGATTTGCAAAAACCAACATAGCTTACAAATTCAAGTGCCCTTTGGGAGATAGTATCTCCAATGGATTAAATAATATTTATGTTGGTCACACCACAATCTCGCTTTCATGACACTTGACTCTACATTTGAATGATAACTCTAACATTTTTAGGCATTTAAAACAACATGCCTGGCCGCATACACAATTCCGGAAAATCCTTGTTAAAAACACAACTATACTTAAACATGAAAACAATAAATAAAAACTAAAAATTCTTGAAGCTATATACATAAAACAGTTGAAACCTAACCTGAACAAAAGAAACTACGAAATCGCCACAAATATTCTTAAATGCCTATAATTGTTAACAGAAGCCATTGGTTTATACCAACGGCTTCCCATACTTAATACTTCTTGTTTTCACTCTCTGTGGTCATGTGTGACGTCACGAGCTGTGACGCAATTTTCACTTCCACATCTCGTATACACGAGTTAGTTGTTGCTTTGAAATTTGTCATGCAACAAAAACAGACTATCATTATTGTTTCGTCTGTGTATTGGTTGATATAGTGAAAAGTAATTGTCATCTTTGATAATGGCTTATGTAAGCCGAAAGCTTAGATTGGATTTAAACATGTATCAATATGGTGATTTCCTTTCGTCTTTCAATGACAATGTTATTAAGTTTATCAGACAATATGAAAGGAACTTACATAAAAATAAATATACAAAACTTGTCTATATTATTTAATGAAACATGCATTAATATATATATATATATATATATATATATATATATATACACACACACACTAGATGAGAATTTTAGTATTATATAGATTTTATATACAACTGCTTTGAAGTAAAATTCTAATGGATTAATATCAGCCTTATTAGAGTTGTTGAATATATAAAAATTGAAATGTTGGACATAAGAATTAGTGAGCAATCTATTCCATATTTATATATTACAATCTCATGTGTGTCCCATAACCCATTAAGTTCATAAGAGCACCACATATACTGCGACTTTGGGCAAGGTAGCCTAACAAGTAGGTTTGAATTCAGTTTTCCTTCTAGACTCGGTACCAATTAAGGCTATAAGGCACACACTATCCTGCCATTTACCCATGGCTTCAGTAGGTTTTTATGGGATTGAGTTGCTAGACCCATGATCAACTGGTTTTGAATTTAGCATTGTCCTTCTTCTAGATTGGGTGCTTTAGCCATGTTTGTAACCAATCTACCCGACTATTTAACCCATAGATGTAACATTTTTATTCCTTTGTGGGTATTTAAGGAATGTTTCTTGTATGAATTTGTAAATTTATATTTTTTTTTCTTTTTTAATCATTTTTATTTCCCTTAGGTGAAATATGAACAAGCACTGAAGAAGGCTACAGGAATTCTGCAAATTCCCAAAAACTTTGTAATCCCCATATGTCAACTAAATAAAAAAACAAAAAATATACAAAGAATATCGGTCATGATTTTTCTATAATATAAGGAACATATGTAGGTATTTACTATCTAAATATATATATATATATATATAATGTGTAAACTGTAAACATAGAATATATATATATATATATATATATATATATATATATATATATATATAAAAGGTATTTCATTAAGATGGATCAAAGTCAGTAGTAAATAAATCAGTGTTATTGGTGAAAATTTATTTATTTCTCTATTGGATCATGTTATGCAAGTCATGGCAATTACGTGTGAAAAATAATATCACCCAAATGTCTGCCAAATCTGAAAGAAAAAGAAAAAAAAATTATTAGACACTTAAACTTAATTTACATTTTAAATTGGTCCAAGTTATTGTAACATCCTTTTTATTTATATATATATATATATATATATATATATATATATATAAAGAAATTAAAGGCTTTTGTCTGTCATGTTTTGAGTTTTTGTTGTATTAGCTTTATCTCCCTAACTTTTTCTTCTAAATGATTTCTTCATTAAGGTCATAGGTTATCATAATTTTCTAGTTTTCTTTATTATTGATTTTTTTTTTACATGATTTTGGAAAAACAATGTTTTTTTTCTCCTAGACTGGTTACCAGCCAGAGGTTAATTTTGATCCTGCTATTTAACCCATAGCAGGGAGAAGAGAAGATGGATTCATACCTTTCTGAAGGGTATTTGCTTGTAAATAAATGCATCAGACTTGAATTGAATTTGATCTCTGATTTCTCATTCCAAGCACCTATCCATTACACCATCTGCACATCCACATTTATATATAAACTAGATTAAATTTTCTTTCTTTTAATAACTTTTAATTTTCGGTTTAATTTCTCTTTTTACCTTTTTATTATTATTACCCTCTTCTTTATTCTGTCGTCCCCCTCCAACCTGCTTTGATTTTCTTTTTTCATTTCCTTGTCAAATGACACTGGAAAAACATTGATTAGAGCAGTTTCCTGGTGAGATGATTTTAATTTTTCACTTAATGTTAAGTGCTATTTGATCAGACTATAACTTTTTTTTTCCTTTTGTTAATGTATGTTTGATATTGTTGGCTTCAATGAACAGTTGCTACTTTTATTTTCACTTTTACTTCTCCATGTGCTGGAATATTGAAGTGGATGTTTGAGAAACAGTATCCCAGATGATGTTAAAACTTTAAATACTTGTACAAAATTATAGACCAAACAAAAATAACAGTAAATACACATCATTTCAGGTTTTTGATCATAATTTCATTATTTCCTTTGTTTTAGGAATTAAAATTTCAGCTGTTTTGTGGTCAAACTACCAATATTTCAAAGAAAGTTTGATTTGTAACTATAGCTTTGTGTTGAATTAGGTTTACTTAAGTAAATCCAGCCTTTGTAACCATAGGACAAATTTAGGGAACTATTTCTATTTTTGAGGGGTGTTGAAATTAAAAGTAAATATTCACTTGTTGCAATTTATACTACTTGGCATTTATACTTTAAGTTGAATGCCCTGACAAGAATCTATGCTGTATCCATGTCTACAGAAGGAGTTAACATTGAACCAATCATTTCTTTACATAAAATATAAATCTTATCAAAGACTATGGAAATAATAAATCTCTAGTGCGCAAAAGTCTGTAATCTGGGTGAATACATAAATTCTTCATTCTTTGAAGAATATCAAATATTGTGTGTGTGTGTGTGTGTGTGTGTGTGTGAGAGAGAGAGAGAGAGCTGTTAATACTGTAATAAAAGATTGAGGGAAATTTGAAAATAAAAAAGATGTGGGATAAAAAATTGTTTGAAAGCCGTTTTTTTTTTTTTTTTTTTTTTTTTTTTTTAAAAACATAATTTCTTAATCATGGATACTCAGAGACTTCAATAAATATAAATATTAATTTACGGTTGACAGAGTATTTTAATAAAAATGTGTTCAGTTTAATACAAATATTTAGAATAAACAAAATCTACATAATTTCATAGATTAAAAAAATGTTATAGCTGTGTATGTTGAATATAAGGCAATTTCATTGAGCATATTCTCTGATGTGGTCTAATAGTGTTTGTCAGATAAACATCATATTTTGAAATACAATGTTCCATTATATTTACTATTCAAATTAAAAGTTTATTTCATCTCTAAAATTGCTTGACTTATTTATTCACTGCTTTTCATGATTTAGTTTGTGATATGATTCTGCTTTGCATATCCAACTATGGATGAATAAAAATTGTCATGCTCTCATGGTATATATAAATCTACTCAACATTCTTTCTAACACCTGAAGTATCTGATTGATAAACATTTACAAAGCACAATTTTTTTTCTCTTGCGATTGAACTCACTGACACTTTTTCTGTGAAGAGGAACAGATTATTTACTAAACAAGGAAATCAATTCTTTTGTTCTTGAAAACAGCACTTAAGAAATCTTATCTCCAAATTAGAGAAAATTGGTGGTGTTCATGTTAATTTGTTGTTAGTGCTACTTTGTAGTAAATTTTGTTGTAATGAGCCCCCCGTCTCCCCACTTTCACCCTCCAACCAGATCATTTAAAAAAATCTTTAATGACCTTCAAGATCTAGGATAATACTTTAGATGTCATGCCAATCAGTCTTTTGTTCTTTAACGAAACAATATTGATTGATTTTTTTTTTTTTTTTGATTTTTTTGATTTTTTTTTTTTTTTTTTTTTATGACTTATCAATATTAACCATGTTATTTAAAACCAGGAAATTTGGGAGATAATGATTTTCAGATACAAGTCCTACTAATTAACCCATAGCTGGGGGGGAAGAGATGATTTCATACCTCTCTGAAAGGTATTTGCATTAAAGTGAATATAACGAACTTGACTGCAATTGAAACTTGGCTCTTTGATTTCCAAGCCATTATCCATTACACCACCCACAGATCCAAGCTCACAGCACCCAGTCACTCATCTAGGTACTGACCAGTTATGACATTGCTTAACCAGTGTTTCAATGTAATCTAGCCATCATCCTTGACCAAACAGTCCCAACAAGTATGTTAGTTTTGAATGTATGTGCAGACACAGACAAAAAATAATTCTTTGTATAATAAATTTTTTACTTTAATAGGTTTTTTTTTCCTTGAAATTGAGGAATACTGTTCCTGACAATATTTATTTGTGAAAAGGAAAGGAAACAACAGTTTCAATGAATTTTATTATCTGAAGATGGAGAAATCTTTTCTTCTCATTAGCCTTATACCTTTGCTTATTTTCTTTCCTGCATTTTGATATTTATTTGTGCTGCATGAATGGCCTTAATCAAGTGCCTTCAGAAAATTTGAATATTCAGATTTGATTAGAGAAAACAAAAGCAGTATTGAGGTGAGTCACTGCTTTCAATGGCTGACAATTCCAGCCTAGAATGATAATGAGATGCCATCTTTTTCGTCGATTTTCTTTAGAGAATCTGAGGCCTGGCATTTTGTCCTCCAAATGTCTTCATTATTCTTTGTTGTTATAATTTTCCTTAGCCATATTTTTTTTTCTCCATATGCATGTGTATGTCACAACTGCTATTGTAGCAGTTGAGCTTGGTGCATTTGAGGCATCTATATACATACAAGATGCACAAGGTAGCTTAATGGTTATAAATGTGGGAAATGGAATCAAATTTTAATTCCGACTTGGTCAGTTCATATTTATTTAGAATTAATATCCTTGGGATCACAAAAATAGAAAAGGGGCATGAGACAAGGTTGTCTTCTCACTGGACTTATTCAACTTCTACATTGTGGCTAACCTACGGTAGCTTGAAATCCTACCAGGATTTATTATAAACTGCAGGACCTCCCAAGACAAATTAGTAAAGGAAAGTGTTGTAACCTAGGGAAGCTTACTGAATAGAATAATCACATGAAGGTTGGTAATGAATGATAATACTTAGGACAAGAACAACACGGATTCGTCAGCAGTGTGTTGAATAAGTAGTCAACTGCTAGAAGTGAGTCTAGTGAATTCCACAATGAATTTCCAACTGCAGACAAGCATACAGTATTTACTACTGTATTTATGTGAATGGGGACATACCTATTATTGTCCATAGGTATGCTACAACCGAAAGCATGAAGAAAGGACCAACCATCCATTATAAGAAAGCTGAACATATGGTTGTCAGCAAGAGAAAAAGATGTGAACTATGAATTGGATATGTCAAAATCAAGCAAATACAGAAGTTTAAATATTTGGGGAATATTTTAAGAAATGACAGAAAATGTGATACTGAAATCTGGGCGCTCATTGAAAGATGCTTTCTAAAAACTAAGCAAAGAAACTGGAAAAATTCATTAGAAACAGAAAAGTGTGATGAACTGCTATGTAATATCAATCTGTAAAACAGAAGGTGCCTATCTGTGTTTATGCTATTTACACATGTCCACCAACTGGTTTTCATTGAACTTGTACACACATGTTGCAAATTTGCCAAGGTTGGTCATGATTGACTTTTCAATCACCAGGCCCCCCAGGTTTGGTAGAAAAGTCAATAAAACTAGAAGGTGTGTACAACTTTTTGCAAAAACCAAGGGAAAGTTACATGCGAACAAAATTTTTACTGGATGCGCTGATGTTCTTTGCACTTAATGCAAAACCTAGCTCGTGTTAGGAGGTTTATGTAGAGTACTTGATAGTTTTCCTGCAACATTAGCTTCACACAAAAAGTTGCAAAAACTGAAAAAAATTAGGGTTTTTTTTGTATTACTTAATATGAAAGCTTGAATAACTTCCTCGTTTTTTTTTATCCGATTTTCTTCAAATGTGTCACAAAAAATTTGCTATCATGCAAGAAATAAGATAATGTGGTTTTAGTCCTCTTTGCTTCTTCATGTATAATGAAAAACCAAGAAAAACTGTTCAAAAGCCTGTTTTTTTTTTTAACTCCCTAGTTTTTTATCTGATGCTTTCCAAATATTCCATTTAGATTACATATGATGCACAAATTGTCTTCTTGCATGAATATTTGGTTCAGATTCTTTCAGTTAAGTGGATGAAATCTGTGACAAAATAGGTCCAAAATCAGCTTTTGCCATTTAGCCAGTAGTTTCTTCATATGATTCCATCTTAAATTGGCATTCGAACAACCTTTGATGAAAAGATTGTTTGGGAAGTATTATTGAAAGATTAAAAGGGAAAAATTCCCGAAGAAATTCTTAACCTGAGCTCTACAGTAAACATGCAAAGAAAGAGATGGGGGCTATTCATGTGTTTGCACTTGTAGTTGAATTAAACTCTGACACTTCATCCCTGTTTTTGTTTATTAGATTTGTGAACATTGTCATTCTATTTATAAGTTATTGTGCGATAGGAAATTTACTGAATATTTAAAACCTTGAAACAATTTAACCCTGAGCAATGACCAAACAAGGAAGTTTTATTGATGGAAATCTTTTATGACGAACAGGCACTTTCAAAGGACATACTGTAAAAAAGATGAGTGGGGAGTAGCTTAGTATACCAACAGATGATACATGCAAGTGGGGAAGCAGGTAGACATATCTAGACAGGTGTGCAGTTATGCAATTGCAGCCATGTACACTGTGGCAATGCCGGGTAATTGCCTCGTAGATGAAGAGAAGCCTTGAGTCACTGAGAAATGTAGTTCTACTCAAGGATGCTGAGAGTCATGGATGGTGTGTGCAAACAATGAGTGAGTCTTAACCTTTACCACACTGCACGTAAAAATTGTTGCCATAGAATTCTCTCCTTTTGTTACTCTAGGTGCATTCTGTTGCCTTGAGACGGTTGCTATAAATAAACACTTATCAACCATTATTTCCGGTATTTTAAACTGGAAATCGCCTACTACTGCTTCGGAATGAGGTTCAACTTTTATTTTACAATGTCATTTTAAATTCTTCTAGACTCTACATGAGGTGTAACACCGATTAAACCCACGTTAATTTTTTTATTTTTTTATTTTTTTATTTTTTTTTTGTAAACAAAAAATGGCCGCATCAATATCTAACAAAGCCTTTACCAAGTTTTTCTTTAATTAGGACTCCAATGACAATTTTGAAGGCTTTACTCTAGTGGATATTAATGGTGAAGTGGTTGAAGGTGATACCCACACTAGTGACATGAAGGAAAGCAATGATGACCACTAGCTACTATCATCTATGCCTGACTAATTTTATGGAAGCTACTGGCAACCATTGATATACCTGATAGCCTTTCTGAAGGTGAATTATTTTGTCTATTTATAAACAATGAAATAATACCTTTATTCACCAATGAGACAAATGAGTCAGGTGAAAGAAAGAGCAACCAAATGCTAGTGCCTTCTCGTATGTAAACATGCCATAGTAATTTTGCTTCTTATTGCACCTCCAGAATTCCACAAGGAATAATAAAAGTTAAAGTACATTGAATTATCTATGTATTTTTTAATGTATTTGTTTTTTATTTTGCATTTCAATTTTTTTGTTTTCAGCATCAAAACATGCATGCAAAACTTAATGCATTACATAATAATATTACTCATTCATTCTCCTATTAGTGTACAAAAATTAAAATCTATATGCGCAATACAAAGAAAGATATATCAATTTTAAAATGGTAGGTATTCATGTTTTTTGCACCATCAGAAAAAGAAAAAAGCAGTGAACAATTCTAAAAAGAAATTAGCATGATAATGTTTAAAGAAAATGGAAACGCAAAGGACACTTACATGCAGAATCAGAGAGACAGCCAGAATTTTTGGTTACACAATGAGGAAGGACGGCTTGGAAAAATTGATGCTAACAAGATATTATAAAGGTAACCCCCTGAGTCCTAGTTACATTATCACCTTGCTTGGGGGTGAAATGATTAATAAAAATCCATCTCTTTGCTGAACTTGAAAACCCATTTCTCATCACTTGTAACAATGTAATGCAAAAAAATGAAAGGTTGGCTTTCCCTACTGCAAATGGTTGGATGTTGCATTAGACTCTCAAACAAAAGCTCATAAGGAACCAAATTCCCACTTTGCAAGTTTTTCTTAATTAAAATTTGAAATGTACTATAAATGTCACACTGAGTGAGAAGAGATGATAAACTAATTCTAGACATAGTTTCCAACCATTCAGCCTTAGTTCTGGTTTGGTTGGTTGACTCTTAATTCATATGCAGTGAAATAAATACATTTTCTGAATACACACAGACACACAAATATATATATATATATATATATATATATATATATATATATATATATATATATATATATAGAAAAACAAAAATCTGAATATGCATATATGCTTTTTTAATGTTATTTCAATGTCGACGTCAGACGTTTCAGTCTAGTAGACCTTCTTCAGGACATAGTTATTAAAACATAATGAACATTAGATAATATTCAAGTCAACATGAAAAAGACATTAGACATAAGAGTTTTGATTAGTCTTACTCTTGTCTATGTCTATATTTTTACACACACACGCATATATATATATTTTATACACACACACACATATATATATATATATATATACACATACACACACACACACATATATATATATATATATATATACACACATACACACACACACACATATATATATATATATATATACACACACACACACATATATATATATACACATGTGTATGCATTAATTTCTTCCAGTGACAAGACTGATCACAATTTTGATGTAAAAAAAATGTTACTCTAATTAAGAGAAAACAATTTACTAAGACAAAAAAATGTTTAGAAAGTGCTTTGATCATGAGATCATCCACAGTAAATTTGTGCCCAAATTCTTAGTATTTCACCTTTCTTGCTAGATTTTCTATTATCACAATGTGGGATATTGAATAACAAAAGCAATGGAAACAAACAAAAAGTAAAAAAATCTAAATGAAATTGGCTAGATTATATACCAAAAACACATTACTTTCAACTATCTCAGTCATTATCAAGAACCAATGTGATGTCTGTGTGACATTAGAATTATGGTAGCTAAAGGAATTGTAACTACCACACAGACACTACATTGGCTCTTGATAATCACCGAGATGCTCAAAAGTACTTGAAAAAAAAAAACAACACAATATGAACTTTGGATATTTTATCCACAATTTCAAGCACAATACTCAACACTTGATTTGAACATTGGAAACTACTTTAAAAAATTAAACAGACACACCTTGTCAGTTATATATATATATATATATATATATATATATATATATATATATATATATATATAAGGAATTAATGTTTGTTCATAAAATTCTCTTAACTAATCTACTTATCTTATTTTAGTTTATTTTTATTATCATTTTATTGTTAGTTTCAGTCATTTAGACAGGATTTTATTTATTCTCTTGTAAAAATTAAGTCTTAAGCAGATTAGTTCAAAGAAATAGTTTAAATTTAAACAGTAGCTTATCAAAAAAAAAAAAAAGACTAGATCAGTCTGAGCATACATTCTCAATTTCAGTAATACTGTCTGAAAAATAAAAATTTTATTTTTAGTCATATTCTATTTTGCCTTTCAGATTATAATTTTCTATTTCAATAATTTTTTGTTAAATGTTCATTGTGTAAATATATATTTCTTAGTCTAATCTTATGTTCTTTAATCGAATCACTGGGAGTGGTGGATTTTTAATTCTTGTCTACCTTCAGCATGAGTGATCATTTATTAGTTTTATTGTGAGGACAGGTTCAAACAGTCAAGTGTTTCACAAATTTCCAGACCATGTTGCTGCCAATGCTACAGAAGCACAGTTAACTTGGCATTCCAGCAGGAATATAGATCATTTTCTACTGCAATGCAAAGCGTTATAAATGCAAATCACAAAACAGACAAACAGATCAATGCTTGTTGACTTTTGTTGTTCATGTTGAAGTTGTCATGGCAACTGAACAGCTTGCCCAAATGCTGATGATAGCGATAAAAACTTTAAGATTCAGGAGGAAAAACTGGACCTTGCTATGATCAAAAAGGCTGAGTTTCACCTTTTTTTTCTTTTTCTCCAGAATATTACTGAAATAAGGAATTGCACTTTTGATGTAGTTAAAAAAAGAAAAACAAATAAATGATATAACTTATTATATATATTCTCTCTTCTGTCGTGTTAACAGATTTCATAAAACAGGTTATCGGAAAGTATGATTATTTTTATAACTAGCAATAGGTTATATATATATATATATATATAAAACCTATTGCTAGTTATATATAACTAAAAATAAATCTGAAAAAGACATTATGAAGAGATGAAAGGAAAATTTACCTTTACCTATGTGTTTTGTCCTCTGAAGGACTTTATCCAGCAAATGTAAGGATTACATAAATATTCATAAACAAAAGTAAAAACATAATTTACATTATTCAGACTGTTATCCTCATTTTCATTGCCATATTCACAATGTTTCAGCCATTGTATTCTCCAGTCTTCTTAGGGTGATTGAAATTTTGAACCAAACCCTTTATTTTATCCACCAGAGTAAATTGTTCGAGTTCCATGTGCCATGCCATTTCCAGATGTTTGTTATTTCTCTTTAGTCCTTGAGACATATGGTCCAGTGAAACGTGAATATGGTAATGAAGACGAGGATAACAGTCTGAATAATGTAAATAATGATAATACCTTATCTCAGAGATATAGACAGAAAAGTAAAAATGTTAATTTTAGAAAACCGTTACATTTAAGAACACTCTTAAATATACTTGAAGCTAACTGAAAGTCAAGATAAACTATAAGGGATGCTAAATGATGTAATTTAATGCCTAATAAACAAAACTGAGTAAATGTTGATGTTGAAATTTTTTTTATTATTATAATGTAATTAATATTTATATTTTAATTTGGAATTTATGTAATATATATTTTAAATAATAGATGGTTATGATTTTAACTATTGTCTTTCAATTTTCTAACTATGCTATTGTCATGTATATTGGCTTGGAAAAGTAGTATTTCTTTCAGGAAAGGACATCTTTGAAAAAAATCAGGGGCAATGATTTGTATTTTGGTAAGATTTGCTAGTGGCACTCAAGAATATTCTCTCTAAGGACGTTACTTTCTCTTTTAATAAATGTGGCATTCTCTAGATGGAAGTTGTTGAATTTATTTTTATGTTGTAACATACCTATAGATGATAATGGGTATGTCCCCATTCACATAAATACAATAGTAAATACTGTATGTTGGTTTGCAGTTGGAGATTCATTGTGGAATTCACTTGACTCACTTCTGGCAGTTGACAACTTTTTCTACATGCTGATGGCAATTCTTATATGTGTTGTTCTTGTCCTAAGTATTATTGTCCATTACCAACATTCATTTGATTATTCTATTCAGTAACCTTCCCTAGGTTACAACATTTTCCTTTACTAATTTGCCTTGTATAGCTTATGCATTTAATAAATTGTTGTGTATAAGATTGTTTTTATCTTCATAGATAGTTTTTTTTACATTTATGCAAGTTTCCCCAATTTATTGTAAGGAACAGTTGTGACATTTTATATATATATATATATATATATATATATATATATATATATATATATATATACACACACACCTCCTGAAAATTTATTTCAGTTGAGCTGTCTGGGGAGGAAGCGTGGGATTTGTAAACATTGACTATTACGTCTAATAATGCAAGACTCTTAGGTAAAGCAGCTCGAGTTTTCACAGTCACTGTGTTTATCTAAAAATAAATACATTTAAATTCACCTTCATCCCTGCTGTGTGCCAACGGCTTAGTGATAGAATCCCCGACTGATGCCAATTCAGTCGGGTTTCGATCATAGCTAGAGGCAACCGGATGTCTAGCCACACTGATGATCTGTGATACAGCGAAACAGTCTGTCTGTGGATGACAAAATATATATATATTTATATATATATATATATATGCTTCAGAATTATTATTTTTATGGATGTTTTGGGTTCTGATTATATCCATAAGTTTTGGATGTGGTTGTAATTATTAAATTTGGAGAAATTAAAAATTTTGAAAAATAAAATCCTTACATTTGCTTTGATAAAATCTATCACAGGACAAAACACATTGGCTAAGAAAAGTTTTACTTTTGTAGTCATTCACATTTTTTTTTTTTTTTTTTTTACAGATATAGGTAAAAATATATCTGAATTTTCCATATATATATATATATATATATATATATATATATATATATATATATATATATATTTTTTTAAAATTTCAAGATTAAAATTTAAAATAATTTGTCAACAGTAATGGCCAACATCTCTTCAATCTTGCATATCTCTGTCAGATTAATGAATTTATGGTGAATAAAATATCTCATGTGCACTGATTCTTCTTACGTAATTGTGATTAATTGACATACTGACTCTGGTCTTCAAATAAAGAATTAGTCTCGGGACAAAAGGTATATTAGTAGAAGATTGGAATTCTAAACTTGTTAATGATGAATAATGTCTAACTTTCCTTCTTTTTTTTTTTTCCTTTTCAATGGATTGTTCCTTCACAGATTCTTTTTTGTCATTATTTATTTATTTATTATTTATTATGACTTATTTTCCACCCAACAACCTCTTTCCGCAGACAGACTCTGTCACAAGCCTGTTGCTACTCTATCACTGTTTCCAAAAAATATTCTGATGTGGTACATTCCTTAGTTCCACCAGTCCAGACCTTTACAACTATGGCCCACCATGCTGTGTACATAGGGTGAGCCATCCTCATTCTCTTCATGTTATATTCAAACAAGAGCTGCTGCTTTCTGGAACAGATTCCAGAGATGTTATTTCCCTGACCATTACAATTTTAATCTTTTCAAATCTAGGGTCAACTGTTATCCCTTCTACATTATCCTCATATGCTACAATTTTTATCTCTCACCTCTAACATCCATAAAATAATCAGGTGCCCTCTATTTTGAGTGGCTCTTGGGCCTTTTATTGGGTGAACAATAGCATAAAAATTATCTGTGAATTATCATGCATTCTTGGGAGAGATAATGCAGTTGTTTCTTCATGATTTGAAATTCAGTTTTCCTTCTCTTCAATTGGTTGCCATAAGAATAGAACCCAGTTTATGCTGCTATTTAACCTAAAGCTTGTGGGGAAGGGAAGAGATGAATTTATACCTTTCTCTTGGGCATTTGTATAAAAGTGAACACAATAGACTAACCTGGAATTTGAATTGTGTTTATTGATTCCATTTTCTGTACCATTGTCTGCACAGAATGTCTTTTATCACATTAAACCTTATTTGTAATGGATGCTAATATCTGAGTAGATTCTCCGTTTATTTATTAAACAGTATATTTATTTTCATCTACTGGCCTGAATATTTGAAAAATCTTATTAAAGTAAATTAAAGTACCTTTGCTAAAAAAAAGCAAAGCTGAATAATTTGAGTGAAATCCTTCCTTTGAGTGAAATCCTTCTCATCATAGATTCTTAAAAAATTTATATCTTCTGAGTTTCGTATCCTAATGTAAACACAGCAATTCCTTTTGAAGTAATGGATTTTTTATTTATTATCTAATGCCTTGCTTGATCAGCAAAGGTTCTTTGTGACCAAGTTGGTTAAAACATGTCGGATCTAATGACAGTTTCCTCTGCCCAAAGAGACACAAGTTCAAATTCTTGCTGGAGAGTGCATTTTATTCTTTAATAAGATTTCTTGAATATTCAGGCTGGTAGACGAAAATAAATATGCTATCTAATAAATAAACTAAGCATTTACTCAAATATGAGTATCCACTAAAAATAATGTTTAAAATGATAACATTCTATCAAATTAATAAATAAAAAAAAAAAAAAATCAATTACTTCTTTAGAAATTACAACACACATTTCAATAAATCTGTTTTGAAGATTTACAACATTTTTCTAGTAAATAAGAATAAGGTGGGCTTGATTTGGTTTACAGTTTAAAGTACTGCAAGCATTCTTGTTTATAGTAAGTTTATCTGTGTATTGAGTTTATTTGCATTATGTATGTGTGCAATAAATAACTGACAGCTACTAAAAGAGGTGAAACAGAAGGTAAAAAGAATGGAAACTGACTTTTTACCGTATTTCATTTCCTCCACATGAAATTTAGGAAAATCATTGTCTGGCTCATTATAAAAGCAATGTATTTTTATTGGTGCATCTATAGTACAAAAAATTAATAAACAGTTACTTTTCTAAAATTTTTGCTTGATGCATGTCGATCTATTAAAAAAAATAAGAAAAAAAAAATGTGTTTGTCAGTGCAAATCAAGTCCATAGCATGGCACACTTATTCACTGAAAGTTGATCAGATTTTCACTGTATTATGTTCAGTCCATGGAGAAGTGTTTGGTTTAAGTGCTTAAAAGGAATGAGATTCTATTTCTATTGAAAAATAAATATTTGTTCTGTAAGATAAATGCTGCACCATTCCTCCTGGCTATTATTTGGCTACAGACTTATTGATGTATTTAATTATTGATGATGAAATTCAGGACATGCTTTATTAGATTTGCTGTTTGTTAGAGAAATTATTAAAATCTGTTGATGGTCAAGGTGATAATGAGCTTCAGTTTCATTAAGTTTTACCTGATAAATTCAGTTGGATCATGTGTGAGTACTACTTGTTTATATTTTAATTTCTGTTTGTCTTTGAATAATGGGTTAAGAGTTTTTGATGAGAACTGATCAAATAAGTTCTGGAAAAACAGTAATAAGACTTGAAATTCAAGTGAGATGGGGAGTGGTTCCTGATCACTTTTACTATTATTAAGCTAGATAAAGAATAGCCTGTAGGTTGCCTACTCCTGCTATCAATGGATGACTTTAAGAGGAGGGTTTGATTTAATATAATTAGATATTTATCGTGTCTTGATTAATTCCAAAGCTAATATTCAGTTTGGGATAGGAGTGAGGTTTCAATAATGCTTCTACAAGTCATCTCTAAATGTAATTAAATAGTAATCAATGATACACTTTTTGGTCTCTCAAAACAAACAAGTTTAATTTTTTTATTTATTTATTTTTTTTTGTAGAACCTTTGACCTTTTACATGAGACAGACTTGGAAAACAATAAAAGGGGGTTGCTGAAAAGTTCTTTGCCCAGTGTATTTAACTAAATCTTTTTGAAAGGGTTTCTTGTTCAAGCTGCCTTATGATTGCTTTCACTGATTTTGGTTATTGGTAACTTTGAAATTTATTTCTGTTCTGTAAAATGTCTTTTAAACTGCATAATAATGGATGAAGATTATAAATATTGCCAAAAATTTATTGGCAAAATGGTAGTTCAGATGATTGAGTATCAATGCTTCTTGTTTTGTTTCTGAAGAAATATGTCAAGGATGTTAGTACAAGGATAATGAGTTTTGCATACTTAAACATAGATAAAAATTGAGCACTTGAGCAGTGGCATTATACTATATTGACATGTCAGAAGCCTTGCCTAATCTCTGCTCATTTTGTTCTCGAAACTTGAATAAGAGTTAAATTGTATCAACAGTGGTACTATTGTTAGTAATGCAAAAGGTGTTCTTACTGATTGAGATAACTGATTAGAAAGTGAAAAGACTTGCCTCAGCTTTGAAATGTGAAGTTCTGCCAATTTTATAAGTAACAGTGGTACCTCTGTCAGAAAACTGTGCCATTTTCCCCATCACTTTCCAAAAGGTATTCTCTCAGGTTTTGTATTGTATTTGTATTTTGTTTTGGCCTGATTCTTTTCAACTTCATGCCAATAGCTTTGTTAATCTAAACATCTTCAAATATGCTGACGGAATAATTTTATACTATTACTTACAAGTGAAGGACTGCTGTTTACAAGAAGATACTGTATTGTTCTCAGCCCAACCAAGAAAGGACTCCATCTCTAATAACAAAAATGAAAAAAACGTTGATTTTGAGAAGTAGGTTGGGCAGAGAACTTTTCAGCATCCCTTCACATTTAGTATGATTAAGGATCTAAGAATAGATGGCTCATTATTTTTATTTTTTTACAGTAAGGTTCACCCAGTACAAGGCCTAAAGGCTTCTTGAGGTAGAGGGTTGGAGAGCTCTAAGAAATACTGGAAGAGTCTCTGCTATGCTTCATCAGATTAGATAGAAAATGGAGTATCATTGTCATATCTGGGATAGAGATGTTAGATCCTCATTTTCCTGCCTTGATCAAATTCTATTATTTCACCCCAAGCAAGGTGTTAATGACACTAGGATGCAAGGCGTTACAGGGAGTGAAATAGAATCAGAACAATTTAGTGAAGAGAAAGGACAGTAAAGGAACAGAATTCAGGAAATTAGATGGCGATGTTGTGTTTAAAATTTTTGAAGATTGTAGATAGAAGGGAAGCAAGAAATTGAAAGGGAGTTCCACAGGCATGAAGTGTGAGAAAAACTATTAGAATATAACATGATTGCAACAGTAAAACTGTGAGATCTAGTTGCCAGTTTTGTAGCACATTTAAGTTCATGTCAAGGTAGAGCAGTAGAGCAGCTCATTGGAATAATTTCCATGAAAATATTTATAGAAAAGACAGAGGGAGGCAGTGTAATGTCTGTAAGAAAATGATTGAAGTTGAGATGCCAGGTTAGGATTGATTACATTATATACTCTTCTTTGAATTTTTTTTTTTTTCCCAAGAATCTTGAGATATATAGGAGAAGCACCAGAGCAAGCATGGATGAATGGTAGATTTATAAATGTGTAAGAAGGATTCTAATAAGAAGAATTATCTGGTATGATACAGTGAACTAACTCTCTTAGTAGTGGACTGGGCAATTAATTGAAAATAATCACTTCACTTCATGTCCGAGAAGTTGCAAAGTGTTGTTCTCCTGCACTTTTGCATCAGCCATGCTGTTGGCCAGCAGAAGTGGTTCTCTATGCTCATTAAATTAAAGCAGTTTTTGTTTTGGAGGCACTAAAATTTACAAACCATTCCTTGCTCCAGTTAACCACTGATTGGAAGTGTTTTTCGAGAGCAGTTGCTAGTTTTAGGTGCTCTCATCTGAGGAGACATATTCTCCATTCAACAGCCTCTTTCCAACAAATGAAACATTGTAATCTTGTCACTGCTCAGTTGCTATTCACATGGCAAATGTTCAGATGATCTCTACTCTTTAGTTCCTTCTGTTAAGACTTATACTACTAGGAAATGTCATGCTACTTTCATAGAGTTATTTCCTCCATATTCCAAATGCCAGGAGGATAGCTTTTTCACAAGAACTTCTACTGGCCACTATAATCTTAATCAGTTAAAACCAAAAGTCAATCATTATCTATCCCCCTTATCTTTATAATTTTCACTTCCTACCATCTCCTCTTTCATTCATTTTGCACACATCATTCACCATAACCATTTTAATAGCCCTCTATCTTGAATGCCTCTAGAGCCTTGTATTTTGTGAACTTCAGTATTTTAAGATACTCATGGTAATTTTAACTAATCATTTTTGCATTATCAGTGCATTGCCCAGGATTTCTTCAAATTAGATTTCAGAAAAATTTTAAAAAAGGGGTATCTCTAAGGTTTGTCTGGTTCAGTTGATTGATCTCATTATAGAATAATTTTGATTGCATGCTATGCTAGTCTGAGTTAGCAAGACCTGGCATTTTGACTTTATCATGGCATTTCACTTGCTTAGCAAGTGAAATCTGTGTATATCAATCATCCCTGTCAAGATATTTCACTTTTAATAGTGTTCCTTGCAAGCACTCTGTACGAGTCACCACCAGTTTGTAGAACACCTGGCTGACAAGCTGAAACTGAGGGCAAGCTACAAATATGATTTGCCTCACCAGGCAACATGGTGTTAGTCTTTTCTGATAATGTTCTCTGGACCAGAGGATATACAGTAACTGATGTCATTTTGCTAATATTGGTATCATTGTTAGGTGACGACTATTAAGCCCCATGGAATATAATGGATCATTCCAAAAGTTTGTTCTTGATTTTCATTGTTTTTCATTTTTTTTTTTTTTTAATTGGCATAAACTTTTGCAATGATCTTATATTGTCCTCTGTGCAATTCATTGACTGATGGGTTGATCAGTACCAAAATTAAATTGGGATGTGAATGGCTGCAATGTTCCCCTTTGTTAAGGGTTATTATCTTTGTCAATTTTTCCGTGGTTCTTTTCTGTGGTTGCCCATAATTTGCATTGGCATCTGTCATTCCTGGTCTACATTTGGTATTGCTACTTGAGAAAAATCTGAGGTATTTACTACATTGGTGTTAGTGACTAATCTTTCTATCTCCAACAATCATTTTGTTGTCAAACAGATTTTACTCATTTATTTCCTGTCACTGCCATAGCTACACAGCTTCTTTACCTATTATGTCATATATACATTATCACATTGATTTCTAAGAGCTGGGGAAGGTAAAAAGCCATCCTGTATACTTTTTATATATATATATATATATATATATATAATTCAGTTTGTTGAAATAAGCTCTATTGAAAGTTTCTCAGTGCTAATGATTAAATTCTCTTCTAGTTTTCATTTTAAAGCATCAAAATCAGTCTTATCACAATGCTTCAGCTGCAACATCTGGCCTTGATCAGGTGTATATTTATCCAGATAACCTACAGAGAATTCTGAAGTAAACCCTTTATTTAATTTATGGAGGAAAACTGTTCTCATTCCACTACCCATGTCTAGGGATCTTCTTTTTATGTGCTGTGTCCCCTCAGGATGTAGGCAATCTTGCTCTCCACAACTTCCTGTCCCTTGCAGCTCTTTGTTGTTTCTCTTAAACCATGTTTTGCCTCATTGACTCACGCTCACTAAGTATGTTATGCATTGTTTTTCTCTCTTGCCTTCAATCTGTCCTGTGAGTATCAGATTTTCCAAGTCCTCTTTCCTCATTAATGTGCCCTAGAAACCTCAATTGTCTCTTCCTGATGTTAAGTATAAGTTTCCTTTCTGTTTTCATTTTCTTTAAAAATTTGTCATTGCTCACATGTTTGGTCCATGATATCCTCAGCATCCTTCTGTAGAACCACATTTCTGTTACTTCAAGTCTCTCCATCTTTGAGGAGATTGTCCAGCACTCACTGCTATACAGTAGGATAGATATGTAACAGTTTAGTGGTGTTTTTCTTGATTCTAGTGAAGTTTTTGTAATTCTTAATATTCTGCTTAGCTTTTGGAATGCATCTCTGTCTATCCCAGCAAGCCTTTGGATTTCACTGTCACACTTTCTATCCCCTGTTAAAACACTTCCCTGATATTTATGTTTTTGTTTTATCTTGGCATCTCCAATTTGCATTTTGGGCTCAACCCTTTGCTAACAACCATGCATTCTGTCTTCTTGCAGTTGATGTTTAATCTTTTCTTATTGCTTTCCTTCACTGCCTTCTGTAGGAGTTTTTGTAGATTTCTTTCTGTGTCTGCTTTCAACATTGTGTTATCTGCATATCTTAAGATTGTGGCCGCCAATAATGAATCCTTGTAGGACTTCTAATTCTCTCAGAATTGCCTCACTGTATAGGTTGAATAATCCAGTAATAAAATACTTTAATCCACTAAGCTATTGTCCCATGGATTAAACCTAACCATAGACCATCCTGGGTAAGATGATAAACTATGTCCAACAGCAAGGTGGGAGGTTTTGAGGAACGTGCAACCACCTCTTAATTGCTGGTGTTCCCAGGTCCACCCTGTCCTGGGGTAGTATCACCTGTTAGGCAAATAGTTAACCCCAAACTGGGGTCAGAACACTATGAAATTGTAAAAATAGGTTTTAATACCAGAAATACTTTGTAAAAAAAAAATTATTACCAGTAATACATTTTTAGAAAAAATATTAATACATTTTGAAAAAAAAATTATCAGATATAGATTTCTGAAGGAAAAAATATTACCAGCAATAAAAATTTTGTTGGCATTAAATAAGTCATTGAGGTTGATATGCCATAAACCAAACCAAACCTAACCATAGATTAAATAAAGGATTCAGTTCGAAATTACCTGTAGGTTACCCAGATCAACATGCAGGTGATGAGAGCTGGAAAGCACAATGGCAAAAATGTTGTGATGATAACAAAAACATAGATGAAGACAATACTCCACATGTAAATAAAAACAATACTGGCAAACTTGGACCTTCGTGCCTGTAAATAAAGTGTCAAAAGGATAGTTTTCCTGTTGACATAGTTATTTTAACTACCTTCACTTCTTGGTAATGTTTATTTTTAAAAAGCAATGATTAGAATTAGAATAAAACCTAAACATAAGATGAAAGTGAATTTATACATTTTTTTTGTTCTTGAGAATTTATGATAAAAATAATAAACACTATTGGATTGTTTATTGGAATGGTTGGCAAAACATCGACTAATTGATTGAGATTTTATAAAATGGTAATAAGGATTTCCTTATAGTTAATTTACATTTTAATAATTTACCAAATGTTTATAAAGTTATAAATAAAATTATTTTCATATTTATTCCTTTAAAAATTGGTGAATGATAAATATCCATTTGCATCAGTTTTAATTGTATTAGTTTTTAGAATGTTATGAATATAAAATTCTTGTAAATCTAATAAATAAATAGTGTTTTAACATTTTTTTTGTAAATTTTCAAGAACAAAAAAAATTTCTTTCATCATATATTTCTATTTTAATACAATTCTAATTATTGCTTTTTAAAACAAGAAACATCGTCGAGGAGTGAAGGTAGTTAAAATAATGGTGGTGTCAAAGGAAAAACTATCCTTTTGATACATCATTTTTTTTTTTTTTTTTGCTGGCACGAAGTTCCAAGTTTACTAAAATACTTACGCATATGTGCAAAAATATTTGAAATAGACCCTGAATCAAAACTTGCCAGCTTCTTTTATCTGCTGTAACTGACGAGAAACAATAAATAAATACATATTTAATGTTGAATTCTAAATTGAAGTGCTTTGTTTTTGAGTTTAAAACTTTGAATCAATTTTTTTTTTATTTTAGTTTCTCAATTAGATCTTGGTTCATTTCACATGACACAATTAGTTGATTCCTCTAACAAAACTGAAAGAAGAAATAATATAAAATGATTGAAACAGATGAAGACATCAGTCTTCATTTCCTTGTGGGACAGCAGTATTGGGTAGCATTTCGACTGATACCATTAATTTTTGTTATTCATTTATTTGAACTGGGAATAATCTCCTTTATTACTGGCTTTTTTTTTCTCTCTCTCTTCCTCCAGATGTATCAGTGGCTGCACGTTGATAATGGACCACCAAAATGTTTCCGCAGACCCATTAGCAAATAATGACTTCAATCCTATAATCGTGTGGCTGGTTAAACACTTTCACTGTCAGACAGACTCCCCCCCACCCACCTTCTCCATGATTCGAGTAATTGTATTCTAGTAAACAGCTCAAAAACATCTTTTCTTTTTTTTTTTCTACCTCTTTTCTATTAAAGAACTTGATACTAAATATTTAATGCTGAAATCTTGCTTCTAATATTACTCTTTACTTCCTTTCTTTTCAGTTTTGAAATTCTGTTCTATTTGTCCTTGTTACACTTGAGTAATAGTTACCTTACTTTTAAATTAGCCATTCAAGTGCAGTTTTACTGTAAGAAAATTTTCCTGAACCACAATGTTAGGCTAATTTATTTTAAAGTAACTTTTTGAGGTTTGTGCAAAAAGTAAAAGTAAAAATGAGAACAAATGGAATATGACTTCTTTTAATTCCAATAATCCATTTCATGAGCAGGCAGGTAAACTTTTGTTATTTTTTTTGTTTTTTTCTCTGAAGAGACACTGAAAATGAGCCTATTATTCATCTGTCTCTGTTCTTGGTTCTTACACAGTTACTTCCACACCTGTTAAAAGTCTCTCTCCTCACCTACAAATTCTTAGCCTTTATCTATGTTTAGGATTTACATAGTCATCTCTAGCTAATTATATTAGACATGCCAGTCTGTGCATACAGCTTATTGCAAATGGCTTATTAAGCATGTGAAACATTGTGCTCTTTTTAATCCTTGTAGGTGCATTGAATGTTCATCACAGTAACAAAAAAAGACAAAGATCAAAAAGAGACAGTTGAAATTTCTGGTCGACATAATGTGGAAAGAGAGCTTGGAGAATTTGTTACTCCTAGAATTATTATAACAGCCAGTGGAAAATGTGACAGAGAAAACTGAAGGTGCATTGGAGTAGCCAAAGTTGCCTTCCAAAAAGTAAACAAAATATTAAGAAACAAAAAAGTTGGAAACAATGATAAAAGTGATCAACCGTTAAGTAATATCATTCCACCTATATGGCAGTGAATGTTGGAAAATTTCCACACAGATCAAGAGGAGACTTGAGACAGCAGAGATGTAGTTCTACAGAAAGACACTGAGAATACCAAGGAACAAGTGAATAACAAAGAAGTTTTAAAGAAAATAGGAATGAAATTGTGCCTAGAACTAGAAAGAGTTGAAATTGAGCTAAAATTTTTCAAATAGTAGCTTGAGAGCATATAAGAGTTTTGAGAAATACAAATGTTTTCTGTGCTTTTCAAGTTTGTTGCCTTGGATGAAACTTAGAACGTCAAATAAAATTTACTTTTAACTATCAAAATTTAACATTAAGCTAGCAAATCCTAAATCATTTTTGTAGTGATTTACTCCAGGTAATATCAGTTCTATGTCAGAAGACAAATCTGTGACAATTTAGAATTGACTTATGTATGGCATCTACAGTATAATTATTTAAAAAAACCCCAAAAAACAAAGACTTTTCATATTAAATTTAAGTATTTAAAATTAATGAAAATAAATATGCCAGGAGCTACACGCACATATATATATATATATATATATATATATATATAGTTTATTTAGGCAGCATTCCCTATTTTATACAAGTTTCATTAAAGATGACTGGCAAGGTACTGCGATTAAGCTTTTTATTCAATTTTTCTTGTACTTGTATCATTTTTCTTTGCTGGGCATAAACTATATGTATACACACACACACACTATTTACATTATTTGGACTATTGTCCTCATCTTTGTTGCCATATTTATCATAACGTTTAGGCAGTTGTACACTCTGGCCTTCTTCAGGTGGTTGGAATGTCGAACTGAACCCTTTATTTCGCTCACTGGGGTAGACTGTTCTAGTTCCATGTGTCATGAACTGAAGGCAAGGGTTATGGCAGCATTAACCAACTAAAACAAGGAGACTGTCCAGAAGAGTTACAGGAGATTCTGAAGTTGTCTGGAGGCCAATGGCGATTTTATTGAATAAATTTACTCTTTAGTATTTCAAGATATTTTTTGTGTAATTTTGGTAAATATATCTGTTAAAATGTGAAGTCAGTGTCATTTTCTTTTTTGTGTAATTTAGATGACAATTTATCCTTTACACACTGTGTGTGTGTGTATATATGCATGCATATATATATATATATAATAATTAATTAAAATATTGTTTTCACTTTAATACTTCCCCATATTGTTCTCTTGATCATTATAATTTTATTTAGAATCTGATAGTAACAATGCTTTTTTTTCAGTTCTTCTGAGGACTGAGGCTTCTGTCTTTATTATAATGACAAAGACTTGTACTGCCTTGTCACTGTTCCATCTACAGTGACTACTAAACAAGCAGTGTTTGACAAGTCAACTGGAAAAATGACAAACTGCTGGGACAATTGCATTTGCTTTTTCTCCTCAAAGGCATTAACACAAATTTGATTTTTTTTTTTTTTTTATTATTCTGTTTTCTAAAGTATAACCAAATGCAAGAATTTGTGCCTCCCTTTTTACAATGAAACCCCTTCCCAATTTTCTGTTAAATTTTACCATTATTTAATCAGTAATATTTGAACTTTCACAGGCAGGATTGCCAAACTCGTATTCATGCAATTCCAAGAAAGAAGAAAATGTAATTTTTAATTATATCTGTGGAGACTTGTTTGTCTTTATGAAAAGACTGTAAAGAAACTAATTGGGCAATGCAGTTTTTTCTGTTGCTCATATCATCTTGAATTTCAATTTTTCCTTTTTCATGGAAAAGTATAGCATCTTGATAGTGTTAAGAACAAAGTTATTCCACCAGTTTTGAAACTAATATTTTATGTACCGTATCTCTTAAAAAATGTGGGCAGTCATGGCTCATCACAATTCCCTATCTTTTGTAACTCTTAGTAATGTTTGTGTTTTTGCTATCCTTCCCAATCCTTGTTCTGCCATCCATTTAAACAAACTCTTTAGGTAGATTACTCACTGATTTACTCCTTGTCTTTAATATTGTGGAAGAATTGGCAAAATTCTCAAAGAAAAAGAACAAACCAAAATAATACTAAGCAAACACACACACACACATATAAGGTAAGGAACAAATAAATGTTTATCAATCTAACATGTTCTGCACTTAAAAAATGTGAAAACAAAAAATAAAAAAGTGAAACATGCTAGATTGATGAATGTTTCCTATTTCTTGTCAGATTCTGATCCATATTTAATCTCAACTTATATATATATATATATATATATATATATATATATATATATATATATATATATATATTCTTTTTCTTTTGAATTTGTAGGTTTACGATTCCAATGTAATAAATTATAACCATGGAATATTAGTGTTTAAGCCTTTTTTTATAATATACACACACACACAAAGAAAAATGACAGTAATATGGCAAAAAATTCATAAAGTAGGCATTTTGTTGCACACAAAAAGGGATACAGTTAAGTGGTTATAGCATTCTGACTTCAAATCAAGAAAAAAACCATGAATTGTCTGTTTTTATTGGTTAGGAAGAAATCCCAGCATGTATCTTTCAAATTTGACCATAAATTTAGGAAGGTCATGTTCTTAGCAGGTATACCAAACAGATTGGAGCCAACAAATATGTCCTGTGAATTTCAAAGGGTATGTGTGAAAGTGAATGCATGCCAGTCCCACTTGCCATGCTGTTAACCACTACTCTATATGCACATGCAATAATTGTTAGGTCGATAGTTATTTTATGGAACTGATGGCATGTACAGTCTCTTATTTTTTTATATTTAATATTATTACTGTACTATAGAATTTGGTAAAGTACATATGAGCCTACCAAATATCTTTGCATATCAGACTCGAGAGATTTGTGGGTGAGTAATTCTAAGGTCACCTTGCACGGAGTCATTGAATATGGTATTTTTATGCTCACTCAGAAATGATATCTCCAGATTTCACAGATTTGATGTGTATCATTAAATTTTCTTTTACTCAGGCCCAAATATAGAATCGCCACCAATTCAATGCCATGGTGCGTTCACAGATACAAATTGTAAAAAATAGGATCAGGGCTTAGCTTTCCACTGACTGGTCACAGACTACCATATGTTGCATCTTTATTCTTGTTCACATTGGTGTGCACCAAGAACTGGGAAAGACCCACTGCGTGTTCACAAGGAAACAAAAGATGAAAACAAAAAACATATTGAGAAATGAAAACTTGTACTTTCCAATATATTTAGATATTTTATTCAGAGCTATCTGTCTCTATTTCTGAGATGAGGTATTATGTACACTATTTACTTTATTCGGACTATTGTCCTCATCTTTGACGCCATATTTATTATGTTTCCAACCACCTGAAGAAGGCTGTAATAAATATGGCAACAAAGATGAGGACAATAGTCTGAATAATGTAAATGGTGTTATTCAGAGCTTTCCTTGCTCCATCTGGATTGATAGATAGGTGACAGGACAACTTCTACCATGTTAGGCTAATAACTTTGGTCCCCCTTTTTACTCTTCCTCTTACCAACACTCTGTCCATCTCTACATCACAACATGATTGACAATATGAATGGGCAGTATTGGAACTCCTGAAGGACAGTCTGTTCATTAATGGCAGCCAGACAGTGACTGTTAATATAGACGAGCAGAAAGCAATCATCAATATTTGGCTTGTTGTCACTTGATCTGACAAGTTGTCATTTCCTTATTTGTTCTTTTGTTCCTCTTGGTTTGCCTATCATTTGGTTCACACTCCCTCCCTGTCTATTGAATAACAGAAGTTTATCCCTTGTCTCCAGTTTAGGATTGGTTTCTGGTTCCTCCTTGGTTTTTTATATTCTCTTTCACTCTCAGTTACCTCTTGTATCTTAGTGGCATTATCACCTTGCATGGAGTGAAATGATTAAAGAAACAAATTCGAGCAGGGGCTGCTAAGAAGATCCAACTTCAAGCATCCCCCCCACATTTGCCAGACACAAAACAAAAACACTTGAAATGTAGATGAGATCACACATTCCTTTTTCATGCGTTACAGAAGCACCCTCACTTGTTTTTGTTTCCATTTGTGAGGTGGAAATGACAGACAGCCCCCACCTGGATTTTCCCCTGAACACTACAATTTCAACCTTTTCATGTCAAAGGTCAGTCACTACCTCATCTTCAAATCTGTATACTCCTTACTTCCTACTCTTCAAGCAGGATTCATTTTTTTTTTTTAAGTGAGGATGATCAAGGTTATTCTCATCCTTTGTTCTATTGAACTCATTGAAAAGATGAAGAGTATGATTGAGGTTTTAATTAATATGACCATCACAATAACAATAAGAGTTGATAGATTCACTTATCGCCCAGTTCACACTCCTCCCTGCTCTTTTGAACAAGAATAGGGGTTTATGCCTTGTTTCCTGTTTAGGATTGGGTTTCCGGTTCCTTCAAAATTCGTTTTTCACTTCCAGTAGCATCATTGCCTTGCTTGGGGTGAAAAAAAAATGATGTATTATCTTTTAATGGGGTTTAAAGGTTTCTTAAAAGGACTAATCTTAAATAGAAATTAATAGCCTGTTGATATCCAAACATTCAGTTTACTTAGTAAAATATTAGCCAAATCTGAATCTAATGAAATTATTACTTTTCATCATATCCAGGTTTATGATAAAACAAATATTTCACAAGAAATGCTGTTGTACTAAAATCTAAAACTATTCTCTTTAATGATCGCACAATATTGTCTTTAACAAAAAAGCTGATAATGGAAGTCTTTTGAAGAAGTCAGTTGGTGTCAATGTGACAATCTGGTTTCACAAGTGGTACTCACCGGGTGGTCACGATAAAAAGGAATGTTTTCTATGTGCTCTCTGTTGTTGGTGGTTTTGGAGATTGTTCAGCTGACATCTGCAATTAGAATTCCTGATTGGCTTTACCATTCTCAAAACTGTTCATTATAAAAATGAAGGAATGTGAAGCATTGAATGTTTCATGTTTTGATGAACTGTGAGAAATTAACTTGACCTCCTGTTGTCAAACAGTATTTTAAAACTTTGGCTTGTCTTTTGAAGATAATTTAAAAAAAAAAAAACCCCAAAAACAAAGATAAATACAGAAAATACAAGTACTATGAAAACCAAAAACTGTTTCATTTAGAAAGCAAATTATTATACATTGTTAATTTTTTTATTTATTTTTAATGCCATGTCCTTTCAGGGCATAGGTGATCATTACTCTCCACAGATTCCTTTTCTTTATTAATTGTGATATGTTCTTGAGAAGCATCGTGAACAATTCTTTTTCTTTACTATGTGAGAACTACCATGTATTCTTGCGAAAGAAAGTCATTTCTCATTGTCTTCTCCACAGTTTGAAATCCAGAGTTTTCTTTTTCTTAAACTGGTTGCCACTCAAGGAGAGAGAAGAAAGCCCAGTTTACTCTGCTACTGTTATTTAACCCATAACAGTGGAGTTGTGCCTTTCCCAAGGCTATAGTGCAAAAGTTAACCCAACAGACTAATCTAGAAGTTGAAGTTAGTTCACTGATTCTACTTTCTGCCTAGATTTGTTAAATAGTATTATGTTTTATAATAAGTTGTGGATATGACAAGTAGATTCGGAGTTAATTTGAATAAAAAAAAAAAAAACAAAAAACATATCTGTCAGCCTGAGTTCATGTCAGGTCACCTTACTATGGACACCATGTAACTTGGTACTACCTACCATATGGTTGGATCATCAGCAACTAAACTGGTTCCCCCACTAGGCTTCTCTGGTGAGGAGAGTGGCTAGACGCCAAGCAGGATGAAAAACAAAACCTGACAAAGGGCAGATGAACCTTCTTGTAAGGTCAATGGCCATCTAGCACAATGGGGTAGACTGGGCTCCATAGCTATGTATGTAACTAGTGCAGTGCTGATATGGCAGTGGAGGGCTTCCTTGACTGAAGTCAATGGCCGGGGCAGAGGGTTCCCTAATGGGTTCAATGGCCTCATGTCCATGGCCAAGGCAAGCCTTCAAGTTAGAGGAGATTGACTGTAGTTTAGCCTGCAGAGAGAAGAGCTCAACCATGTTTGCTTACCCAAAGACATGCTATGTATAAATGAATACTTCCAGATGTATGGTCAGGTGCAGTTACCCTTCAGCCACACCTGGTCATGGGATGGATGATGATGATGATTAACCTGAATGATGTTGATTTAAAAAAAAAAAAAAAAAAAATTATCAAGAATCATTTAAACACTAGACTTGTTTAGAAGAATAATGAAGTGATCCCTTTCTTGAGCCCATGGTTGACAACACAGTCCTAGGTGTATTTCTTTCTATGCTTGAGGACCTATTACCAACTATTAACTGGTAACAATACAACACTTTTAAAGTACTAATTGAAAGCCCTAAGTATTTTTGTGTTGTAACAGACTTTGTGAGAATGCATTTTAAAATTCATACATTCATGTGACTGAATAATTTCTTCTTTCAACTGAAAAATTAATATATTCTTGCTGTTCTTATTTCCCTTAATTACAACAGTTTGTAATTAAACATTCTTTCTCTTAGAGTATTTTAGGTAGAAAATGTGGCTGCTTCAGGAGGGAGTCTGTTAAGATGTCTAAAACATAAAAATATTTCTGCCTCATGTACTTGTGTTGTGACCAGGTAGTTGAAAACTGAAGGCTTTAAAGCTTTATCATAAAATGAATCAGGTTGAATTTGAATAAGCAATAAGTAAAAAAAAAAAAAGTTTTATTCCTATTGATTTTTTTTCTTTTTTTTTCTCTTCAGATTTTCACTTATAACCTGTTTTCTGCCACAAATAAAATATGACAGTATGTTCTTCATATAATATTAAAAATATACTTAGTAGTAAATATGTTAATCCACCAGCATTTTTAACTCTACTCATTGATAAATAATAGTAAAAATAAACCAAGAATCAAGGTGACACCAGAAATTTGCAATTTTGAAGTTTGGAAGGTCTCGAACACAAATTCATAGAAGGTTGGCACCAAATTAGCTCTGAAAATATTCAGATGTGGAATTGATTGGGTTAGAGGAAAAAATACACACACAAAAACCTGAAGATTACGCAAATTAGCTTGCAGTCTAGCTATGTGTGTGTGTTTTTTTTCTCTTCTCTTTTTACCTGTGCATGCTTCTAAACTAGGTGTTCTGGAATTTTGCAGTGCAGATAGATCATATGCCACCTGGGTCAAAAGTCCCTGATTTGATTGTTAGTAGAAGAGGAAAATGAATTTGCATGAAAGTAGTTGTAGTAGCAGCAATAACACAACCTGAGTGAATGATATTAAGGAAATTGGAATTTGCAAAAAAATGAAATACAAGAATGGCTGATTTCACACACATACACATGCACACACATTTTTGCATGGATTTATTGTCAGACATTACTTCTTATTACTATAAACTTTATTGGAATCACCTCTTAATTATTGTTGTTCCTAGGTCCACCATGACCCAGGGTGGTAACACCTATTAGGGTCAAAGCAAATAGTGAACCCCAAACAGAAATCAAAATACTAGCAAAGTATAAAAATACATTTTTATAGTAAAAATACCAGCAATACATTTTTATAAAAGAATTATAAGTTATTGACATTTGGAAAAATGTTCATGAAAGTATGTTTCAAAAATAATATCTGATAATGCCTTTTGCTTCTATGGCTTCATCAGATGGATAATGAAAATGCGTGTATGTGCATTTGTGTGTGTTTAAAATAATTAAATCTTAGATTATTTTTCCCAAGTTGGTGTTGCTTGAGACTAAAAACAAAGAGAAAGAAAATGGCTTTTGTTTAGCATATCTCTGCCTTAAGTGTCCGAGTTTTGAGATGGAAATCCTTCAGAATGGGTAAAAAATAAATGAAAGAATTTTTATCCATGTGTAATAAATTTGGTATGTAATCAATATTTTTGAAACATACTTTCATGAACATTTTTCCAAATGTCAATAACTTATAGCTCTGTTGGGATTACATAACTGTATTTATTACATAAAAGAATTACCAACAATGCATTTTTATAGCAAAATGACCCACAGTGAATTTTATAGTCAAATTGAAGGCACTGCATACATTGTGAAATAAAAAAAAATTGTTTGCTATGATTAATCTTATTTCTTGTAAGGGGAAACAAGTTTTCACACCTTATTTAATTTTGTAAGATTATTTGTTCAAAAAAAACTGGAGCTAAGTATTTTAAATGTAATCATGAACTGTCATTCTGTTGAATTTTCAGATTTAGATTTTGGCATTAAATAACCCGTGCAGTTAACACTGCTAAACTAAAACAACCAAACCAAACTATAAACATTATTTTTAGTGGGTACATGTGTTTGAGTTGCTATCTCAGTTTTTTTTTTATTTTTTAAACAATGAAATTAATAACAACCAGCCTAGATTTGAGAAGTCTTACTAAAGAAAAAAAATTGTGCCTGCAACAGGAATCAAACCTGAAGCCCTTTTTTTCTGTCAAAGGAATCACTTTTTAGGCCAAAGCCTGACGCTACCAGTTTGGCCATGGAGTGGTAAAAAAATAATGTTGGTCAAAAAATCATTTAAAAATGACTGTTGTTTATGTTTTGGGTATGAAACTGAAGCTAACAGACGTAGATTTGCAGAAATCCCAACAAGAAAACGTGTTTTCCTTAAATAAATAAGCATGTGAAATAAAGCCTAACTCTGTATGGTTAGAGTTGATCTTTTGTCAGCAGTAGGCTCCTATAGCCCAACTGGAAGAGCAACTGCTCTGGATAATTAGGTTTGCCAAGAGGGTAAAAAAGATGTGAGTTAACGACTCAACTCTCAGTGAAATTATTTCTTATCCATGCTTCTTAATACTGACAGCTGTAAACTTACAGACTGACTAGTTTTGATGACAAGCAGCTGAACTTAAGATGGAATCCTAGTCAAAAATTTGTAATTATGACTGATGTCTTTGGGATAAGGTCAGGTCAAAAGTTCTACAAAGGAAGATAATAAAAAGCAAACTGACTGAGAACGTTTTTTGGAAATTCAAAAATACATTTTATACTATAGTTGTCAAATGAATTTGTATATATATTGAATTATGATTAGAAAATCAAAATTTGCACAAAAATTTAAATTAAAAGTAGTGAGTGGAATTTTACAGCCCAGATGTGTTGTTCCCGGTCCATCGATGTGGTTGCTTCTCCTCTGACACTATATCACTAAATGCTGATTCTCCTCTGCTTATATTGGTAAAGATAGGCTCAACTTGGACAAGTGAGTTTCAAATATTGCAGTTATTTTGCAAATTTTGATTGTCCACTCTGTAATAATAGCTGGATCAATTTTACATATGGTCTCGTTAGTTAATAACTTTTTTTGGTTAATTTTGCATAATTCTTTTTAAAAGTTAAACCACACTGATGTCAGTAATGGAGTTGTTTAAGATTTATTTAAATTTGAGTACAGTTTCTTATAAAGAATTATATAATAAACTAAAAAGCATACTTGATAAATATCTCTGAATAACACCCCCCACCATCATGTATATGCATTTTGACAAGGTTTCATTTGTCTGAAAGGCTCTATCTTGTGTAAATACCTACTACTTCTGGCGTTACATTTCTCTCATAATTTTGGCTATTCCATACTTTTTAAAGATGTAAGAATTTGGTTATTTTTCTTTTGCTAAAATATACATTTATTTTTCATAAACTTTGATGAATATTCTCTATTTTTACAGAATAAAAATATCTTTTGGGGATTTCAATTTTTTCTAATTTTTGCTAAATAGGAGAGAGGTTACTTTGACATTTTTTTATTTTAACCATATTCACTGCAAGCAGGGCAGTAAAGCCACTAAGACATGAGGAGTTACTTGGTGTGGAAGGTTTACAAAACAAACCATTATGAAGAACAATAGAAGTGTAATCAGTAGATAATGATTGACATTGCATTTAAATTTTTGAAGATTAAAGTTGGCCAGAAGGCATGGAGCCAGAGGAGAGTTCCACAAGTGAGAAGTGTGAGAAAAGAAACTGTTAGCATAGAACTTACAGTTGCATCTAGCCAAAATTAATGTAAATTAATGAGATAGTGTTGCAAATCTAATACTGCACTTTAATTCATAAAGTTTAGGTACCATTGTGAAGAGCAATTATCATGAATGTATTTATAGAAAAGGCACAGAGATGCAACTTTACGGTGGTGGGAAAGTGACTGAAGCTGAGACACCAGCTCAGGATCAATAATATTGCTGATTCTCCTTTGAATCTCTAAATAAATAGCAGGCACATCAGACCAAATGTGGCAGCAAGTGTGGGCGAATGGTAGACTTATAGATATGTAAGATACATTCTGAAGAGAAAAATTGTCTTGCATGACACAGTGAACCAACTTTCTTAGCAGCTGATCTAGCAATAGATTCAAAGTAGTTTTTCCACTTTGTCAGTCAAGAATGAGAAAATGCAGGGAGTCACTTTCCTGGAGGTTAGCATCAGGCATACTGATGGAAGGCAAAAAGGGGTTTCTCAGTTGATTAATGGAATGCCGTTTAGTTTTTTAGATGCATTCAAATTAACAGGCCATTCTGTGCCCCAGTTAGCAACAGACTATAGGTTGTTTGTGAGATCAGCCGTCAGTTTGACCTTGATTTGAAATCAGTTTATCTCCATTGAAATTGTCTTGACCAGGTTGATTAAATTTGATGACTCTGTGTCATATATTTGCTACTCTACTTTTATCAAATATTAAGGTTTTAACTCCTTTATTTTTCATGTGTGCCACTTCCTACTTTTAGAGCAGTTTCTTTTCTTTCTTTTTTTTTCTTCTTCAGGCATTTATCTTCTAAAACAGGCTGCAGAATTGATGATATTCAAAGTATGATCTTTTCTAGTTTAAAAAAATGAAAGATTTAGTTTTACTCAACCAAAACTTTTCTATCAAAATCTATTACAACTGGGTATGAAATTTTACAGAAAATCAATAGTTAATGTTTTCAAAGTAATTATTAATCATTTTTTTTTTTAGTTCCAACTCTTGTTTAGACAATTGAATCATTTTTTTACATAATTAACATTTTCTCTGATCTGTTCTTCAGCCTTAACTGTGTCTCTATTTTAAAGATAGATTTTTCCTCTAACTTAGCAACAATTAAGATATCAGTAATTTACTAAGGGCAGCTTAGATGTGACACAAGGCTGAGATTAAGGAGCACTATGTGAGATTCGAACTCACTACTCAGCTGTAATTGATTGAGCAAGACAAACTAACCATTACACCATGTCAAATTGCCTAGCAAACTGGACCAATTCATTTCAGCAGCAGGAAACACTTGTATCCAGGTAATTCCGAACTATGAATGGGAGGAGTTTTCCAATCCTTGCTTGTCTAAGCAAAGAAAACCACTTTTTTATTTTATCTCTTTTCACATTTATAGTTTGGAATTGCCTGGGTTCCCTGTTTTTCCTTCACTTAATAAAACTTTTGGTCTAATTATTTTCATGTTTTTTTTTTTTTCTTAACTTTTCAGGTTAAAGAGCCGTTTTATTAGCTCCATCATTGCTTCTTAATATTCCAATCATGCCACAGTTAGATGTGAAAGGTGTTATGGTTGAATTTCCATTTGAACCTTACACTTGCCAAAAATCATACATGGAGAAAGTGATTACCTGTTTACAAGAGGTAAGTCAAATAACTGAAAATTCTTTTGTAATTAAAGAACTACCTTAGATTAGTAGAATTCCATTACTGCAAGATGGCAGTAGGATTTAAGTGTTATTTTTTATTTATTTTCATTTTACTTACTAATATTTTTGAGGGAGAATTACAATTTCTATTTTGTCCTTTGACCTCACAGGTTACTGTGTGTAAATAAAACATTATTTTCACTCTGTTTTAAGTAAAAGTTTATCATTACTTTTAGAAAATCTAGTTAATTAAGTCTTAAATTTACTAATAGATTTCAAAACATGTCTCTGAGACAAATATTGAATTTTAAAGAGAATTTTAAATTTGTTGTTTACATTTTCCATATACAATGTCAGCTTGATGAGTGGCAAAAAAAACAAAAAAAACATGCCAATATTTTAAAAATGCGTAAAACATTTATATATGGAAAATAATTTTTCTTTTAATTCAGATTAGCTTCAGGACATTATCTTTTAAATAGAACAAAAATTTAAGTTCAAAGAATGCATTTAAATTTAAAACAGTTTTTTTTGTCTGTGGTGGTACCTATGTATATCTAGTCATTTGTTTTATAATGTTTGCTGAAACTTCTGTAACAAAACTGAACCAAGTGTTATTTTTTATTTATTTTTTAGATACTTTAATTTGAGTCTTTTTATTGGCTATGCTAAATTTCCTCTATACAAAATCTTACAGTTGAACTACCTTTCCTTACGGCATGCCCAGTAAATGAAACTCTAGCTCAACTTTGAGCTTAGTCATAAAAAAATATAAATAATTTTGTTCAGTACAACAGTTATTTTCCATTTGAACATGCTCATCTTTTAAAAAAACATGCAAAGTGATCAAGTAGAAATTAAAAATCATTATAGTGTTAAGTGTGTTCACATCATAAGGTCACCAGTGTGGATAGGTGGTAAGATAATTATTTTATCAGGGATGGAGGTAAAACAGATCGAGAAGAGAGGCCTTACCTTCCCGGTTGAAGGCAAAATGAGTGGGGAAGTTAACTATCTGCATGAGGGTTTGAGAAACTGAAAAATTAAGTGTTTGAATGCCTGCGTGATCAGTAGTAGCATCCTTAAGCCACATGGTATGATGGTCATTAAAGTCGCCAAACACAAATGTGAGCAAACGGGTGGAGGGAGAGAGCCTTGTCTATGCTGTCAGAAATGCTATCGAGTATCCCACAGTCTTGAGAGGATGGAGAGTGGTAAAGGAAGAAGAGATAGCTTACTGCATTGGGAAGAGATAGTCAAAGACACATGTACGACTGGTCTGGCGATTCGAGAGACAACTCTCTGGCCAGAGGGAGATGGTCCTTGACGTAGACACCAAAGCCGTGCATGTAGGTTAGAGAGTCTTTTCTGAAGAGAGGAAGGTAGCCTGTGATCGAGAGATCAGAGGAGGGGATAGACAAAACAAGGTTGGTCTCACAGAGAGCCAGTATATCCGGGGAGTTTGCAATGAGGAAAGATTCCATACTGCAGAAGTTTGTTCTAATGCCATGGATATTGGAGAACGAAATGTTGAGGGGTTTAGGTGATTTTTGAGGGGCTGGTTTAGGATTACTTTTTCGGTCTTTGTAAGTCATCATGTGGAATTATGGTTGGAAGATGAGAAGGCCTGAAGTAAAAAAAGCAGACAGTTATCGACTGTGATGTGGGCAGAGATAAGTTGGCACAGCCTGCATCATAATGTGTCCTCAGGGTTGCCCACCGGAGGTGACTGCAGGGACACCTTTCCATGTGCATCATGGCACTACAAACACCCTGGTATTATACAACTGTTGATCAGAGCAGCCACTCAAGACGCTATGCAAGAGTTAGGGCTCCTAACTACCAGTCGGAAACAGCAGCCAGAGAACTGTCAACCGTGTACCCTTGGAATGAAGAGGCAATGCCACAGACTGCACACATCACGGGAGAAAGAGAGCTGCACTAGTACAGAGGCCAAAGAGAGAGAGATATAGTTACTTTTTGTTTACACTGTTTTTGTTCATCTCCAAAAGATTCTCCTGACCATATTGGTGGTATTGTAATGGCATTATTCACTACAGCTGTTTGCAAGATGGTCAAATCATGATCATCTTTTTGTCATGATTTGGAACTAAGACATAAAATGTTGCAGATATTTTGGCCAGCAGTAACAACTACAAAAGAGTCTAATTGCCGCAGGTTAGTGGAAAACTTCGTACTTCACTAAATACCTGGCAAAAACTGATGCATTTAGTCATTGTGTTTCTGCCACACTTATTCATTGGACCTTAACAATTTGCCATTTTTTCTTGGCTTAAGATGTATATATGCACCTCCAGCAGGAGGATATCAGGTTAAAAATGCCTTTGTTGACTCCTGTTACTCCAGTTTATATAGTGATGGATGTTATTCCTTACTAGATTATTGTTTATGCTTTTGGTTTTCTGTTCAAAATGGTATTTATCAGTATAACAAAAAGAAATCCGTGCAGAGAAAAAAAAAAAAAAAAAAGACTGAGCATGATAAATTATTGAATAATTTGTATCATGTTTTATAATATTTTACAATAATGAGCCAGTACTTTAATGACTTAACTACTTGGAAGTAACTGAAAAGAGCTTTCACAAGAAACTATTTGGTTCTCAGTCATCTTACTCTATCATTTAATGATTGAAGACATTTCTAGATGGTGATGATAGTAATGAAACCAATGATTGTCCTGCAGTGGCTGACAAGATATTTCTCTGGCATAGCATTACACAAAAATCTCTCCCCGCCCCACTAACATTTATAAATATAGATTGTTTGGCAAAATAGGTAACCTAGATAAATTAATATTATGGTTTACAGTAGATGGCCTATTGACCTAAGGGTTAAAAAAATTTATATCATTGTATTGTTGGTATTGTTTTTGAAAAATAGGAACTTTTACAAAAGGTTAGTTCTTTTTCTTTCCTGTCGTTTCTAATGAACCTTGAGAATATTGATGTTTGTATTGATTCTGAAGAATTGACAAAGATTTCAGTCTGAACTTCATTCATGCTTACAACCAGACATTTAATCACTTTGTGGAAGTTGGCAGAGTTGGAAAGTTGTTTTTTTGTTTGCTTTTTATCAAAAAATGAGATCCGTATTCAAATAAGCTGAATTTTTTGTATTAAAACAAAAAAAATAAAAAATTCAAGATCAATTTTGGGTCAATACTACCTGAGCATGGGAATATTTTGAAATAATAAACCTTCACAGAATTCTGACATCTGTAGCCTTTTACAGTTTTTATAAGAAAAAAATATTAGTAAAAAATGTTAAAGGAGATAAGGTAATTTAATCTTTGTGTTGGTTCCAATTGATGGAAATGACTGCAAAAACATCCTCTTCCTCAAATTTATAGACCAAACATACAGATACATGCTCAGATTTCTTCCTTGCCAATAAGATAGGCCACTTTTTGATTTCATCGGAATTTTGTTCTTTCTTTTTTTGAAGTCAGGAAGCTATGACTGTCTTTACCCCCTTTTTGTGTGTTAACACCATTTCTTAGCTTGTGAACTTGTTACCTTATTACTTTGTCTTGCATATATTATTTGCTTGCTTAATATTATTTTTGCTCTTTTCTTTTCTTATTGTTTATTGCAATTCTGTTTGTTGGGCATTTCTACCAATTACATGTAACTATGACCCATTTCTATAAACTTTCACATGACAGGCGTACTCTTGTTGCTAACTATATACACTTGCCTGTGGAGTACAGGGTCACAACTTTGCCATGCTAGATGTTGCTGCTGTGGTTTCTGTAGTAAGTAGATTCTTTATGGTGTTGTATGCATTCTTAACTGGTTTTGGATTCTGTCGTTCTTCTAGACCAAGGACTAGAGAGCCCATTTTGCTCAGTTATTGATCCTTAGTTAGTGGTTGAAGAGATGGATTCTTATCTTTCAAAGGCTATTGTGTGATATTGAATACAATGGCCCTGGCTGGAATTTAATTTCCACATGCCAATCCAACATTGTACACTAATAATTACTTCAACGGGTTGTGGGTGGCAAAAAAAAAAAAATGAAAGCATGATAGAAATAAAGAATTGTAAACATTTTTCATTTAGTATCATGAGACCCGATATGAAATGATTTATTTCATGAAAACCACAGAAGATGATTTAGGGAAAGTTCTAAATTTTTAATATGTTCTGCTTAATTAGGCTTTTTTTTTCTTTTTTTTAACTCTTCTCAGGTGTAGTTGCACAAAATGTTTTAAATATTATACTTAGCTCAGTCTGAATTCTGACTGATATTTTTGTCAGTAATTTTAATAAACTTTTTTTGTAAATAGAAATCTCAAAAGAAATGTAAAGACAATTTCAATTCTGAGTTATATATAATTTTTTTTTTTTTTTTTTTTGCAACACAATTATAGTAGCCAGACTGTATATGATTGCAGTTCCTTCAGTAATCAATTTCAACCATTTAATAATAACCAGATAACCAAACTTTTTCAAGTTCTTTCTAAGATATTTACAGAAGTAATTGTGATAAAATAACAGCTATTACTATTGGTTTCACTCAGGAATAGAAAGATATGTAAAATTTATCAAAATGCTTATATTTTGTGTTGGATTTAGTTTTACTTTACTTTCACATTGTTTCTGGGTTTTTTTTTCTGTCTAAATTTCTGGGATGAAGATATCATTTACATTATTTACAGTCAGGCTAAGTCTTTATCTTTGTTATTATCATAATATTTTGACCATTGTACCCTTTGGGTAACCTTCAGGAGATTTTGAAGTGAACCCTTCATTTAATCTTTTGGGGTAGATTGTTCTTGTTACATTGTCCTTGGTTAGGGATATATTTTTTTTTCTCTTAGTACTGCTCAATTATTACTTGCTCTTTTTCTTTTGAGTCTGTACTACCGTGGCCAGAGATTGAACTCAAAAATACTATGGCACTAAATTCGCAAACTATCACTTTACATCGATTAGACTATGGTCTCATGGGATATTTTATTTTTGACCAGGGTAATATTAATTTTTCCTCTCTATCACCCCAACACATATGCCCACACACACAATGAATAAAAAAGTAGGAAAAAAATTCTTCCCAAAGAGGGAATCTAATTTACCCATATTTTGAAGCTGTCAAAAAATTTTATCTATATCCAATGTCAGCTTCTTTTTTTTTTTCTTATTTTCTTGTTTGAAATATAATACCTTCTAACATATGTAACAGCATGAAAAATAAACTAGAAAACCATAAAATAAAGTTGAAAGTGGAAAACATGAAAGGAAGATGATTCTGCAGTGAAATATAACCTTGTATAATCTCTAAGTTGTGCATCTGCCATCTTGACACATAAGCACATTTCATTTCTTGCCATATCCTGTGCATCTCTGTGTTGAAAAACTGAAGTTCCTTACAAACTGATCAGGTTCTTACCTGCAGTTTCTAATTCCAAATGAAATAAAATTATAAAAAAAAAAAAAAATACTCCAATATTCTAAGAAAAGAAAACAGTAAAAAATAAAACTGAATTTCAAAGTTTCAGAATGTTAACTCTTCACATGGTAGATTGGCTAATAACATTGGAAACAATACAAGAATTTCAGAACTCTTCCATGTCACTGATTCTTGCCATCTCTCAAAATAAAATAAAAGTTGATATTAACAACAAATTTTTCTTGTTGCAAAATTGGTTAAAATCTATGAAAAGACAAAGTTTTGAAATATAGATACTTTTTTATGTATTTTTTTTTCTTTCTTAACTGGAGATTAACTTCATTTGTATCTTATATTTCATCTTGCTTCAAGGATGTATGCTTTAAGATTCTGGAAGTTTTTTTTATCATTTTTAAAATTCTAGGTCCGTTCAGGGCATAGGTGATCATCGTTCTCCACAGATTATTTTTCTTTATTATTTGTGAATTGTCATGTTTTTTTTTTTTTTTTTGGAAAGACAGTGGAGTGGTTTCTTATCTTTTTTACAGTTTTGGATTCAAAATAGTGTTTCTCCTAAATTGGCTGCCACCCAAGACTTGAGAACCCAGTCTGTACTGATATTTGCACATAACTTAGTTTGGGGAATAGGTAAAGAAATATCTTCATGATTTTCTCAAGGAAATTAAAATGAATGCAACAGACTAGGTCAGAACTTGACTTTCTGATTCTACTTTCTGTACATCTCATTTTCATTATTACTTTTCATTATTACTTTTCATTTTGTTTTACTTTTTTTTTCATATTTATCTTGTTTTGTATCATTTTTCTAGTTTTTCCTATAATGTTTCTAGTTTTTTCTACAATTTTTATATTTTCTATAATTTTTCTAGTTTTTCTATAATTTTTCTAGTTTTTCTATAATTTTTCTAGTTTTTCTATAATTTTTCTAGTTTTTCTATAATTTTTGTAGTTTTTCTATAATGTTTCTAGTTTTTCCTATAATGTTTCTAGTTTTTCCTATAATGTTTCTAGTTTTTCCTATAATGTTTCTAGTTTTTCCTATAATTTTTCTAGTTTTTCCTATAATTTTTCTAGTTTTTCTATAATTTTTCTAGTTTTTCTATAATTTTTCTAGTTTTTCTATAATTTTTCTAGTTTTTCTAATTTTTCTAGTTTTTCTATAGTTTTTCTATAATTTTTCTAGTTTTTCTATAATTTTTCTAGTTTTTCTATAATTTTTCTAGTTTTTCTATAATTTTTCTAGTTTTTCTATAATTTTTCTAGTTTTTCTATAATTTTTCTAGTTTTTCTATAATTTTTCTAGTTTTTCTATAATTTTCTAGTTTTTCTATAATTTTTCTAGTTTTTCTATAATTTTCTAGTTTTTCTATAATTTTCTAGTTTTTCTATAATTTTTCTAGTTTTTCTATAATTTTTCTAGTTTTTTCTTTTTTCTAGTTTTTCTATAATTTTTCTAGTTTTTCTATAATTTTTCTAGTTTTTTCTATAATTTTTTCTAGTTTTTTCTATAATTTTTCTAGTTTTTTTCTATAATTTTTCTAGTTTTTCTATTTTTCTAGTTTTTCTATAATTTTTCTAGTTTTATTTTACTATTTTTTTAAATTTTGAGTAGTTTAATTTAAAAAATTTTTTCTAGAATTACCTTTTTGACCAGTTGATTCTTTTGTTATTAAAATGCATCATTTGTGACTGAAGAGTCAGGTTTGAATGACTGTTAAATCTAATACTTCAATAGCTTGTCAACAATGAACAATGCTTCATGTCATGAAATTTATGATGAGGTAGGGTCCTGTTTCTTAATCCTTTTTACTAGTTTTTTTTAACTGTGAAAATAGTTTTTCAAAACAATTTAAGAGGCATTTCTACAGAAACACATCTCTTCAAGAAATAATCACTTTCTCACAAAATTGTTTTTCATATTACTAACAAATGAGCAGTCTAAATCATAAATATCATTTTTGTATTTTTCAAATTTTAAAGTATGGTGAATTTCTGTAGAAACACCATTGAAGAATGTAATAGAAGTGACAGTGACTTACCAGGAGCAAAGCGAATTTGCTGCCTCGCGTGTCGAACCATTCTCTGAGAGTCGGTCGCATGTGTGTACACCTACTGCCATTTTTATGCAGCAGACTTATTTGCCTAAGAGAACAATGCTACCCATTAAAAACCAGGCGAGTGGACGTGGGAGGGCACTGCTATTCTAGGCTTCGGCGAGACTAGACATAGTGCTGACAAAAAGTGACAGCAATTTCTGGACATCTGACAAAGAATATGGCCATTATTAAGAAGTCAACAATACAGAGCATGGAATAGTCAGACAGTAGCAGAAAGACAAAATTCTTATTGATTTGTTTTTATGGTTTATCAATCAACATTGCAGGTTATTTAAAACAAGAAAATATTTTTGGATTGTAAGAATTTTTTAGAGATAATGATTTATGGATATGTCCTACTATTTAGCCCATAGGTGAAGGAGAAGATTTGGATTCATACATTTCCCAAGAGTATTTACATGTAATTGAATATAACAAACCCAACTGGAATTGCAATTTTGCTCTTTGGTTTCCAATTCAGAGCCATTATCCATTATGTTACCCACACACCCTAGCTTACAGCACTTAGTATTCCTAAGCATTTGCCCATCTAGGTACTGACCAGGCTTAATGTTGCTTAACTTCAGTAATTGTATGAGAACTGATGTTTCAATGTGATATGGCTGTAAGCCCTAGAATTGAGAAATCTGTATCATGATAACTTTGATAATATGACATTGTCAATAAAAGCCAAACTTTTCTGAGCTATAGGATGTGAGTTTGAGTCTCCTCTATAGATATTTTATTCCAAATTCTTGCAGTTTATTGCCCAAAGAGCTTGGTTAGAAAATATGCTTATAAAAATAACATGGAGAATATGAAGAAACTCATCTAAATAAGACCATCAAGTTTTGTCAAGGTATTTTTATAAAATTTTTTATAAAAAAAATTCATTCTGACACTGATTTTGAGACTCAAATCAGCAACTTGATTCATGTTTGCTAAATCTAATTGTATAACCCATGAATGGTATTTTTTAAGCAGAGAGGTAATGTTTATCAGCGTTATAATTTAAAACTGAATACTGAAACTATTAAGATTTTAAACAAGTTATACTAGAGTAGTTAGTATTGTGGCAATGGTCATAATTACCAATGTACCCACAGGTAGCTTTGAAAATAACCTGTAAAAAATAACTTTTTTATATACACAGAAGAGCCAAAAAAATGGTGTGTAACCTAACAAGCTTTTGTATAATATTTGGTCTATTGTACTGCCATTTTGTGAATGATTTCTGGACTGTACAATAGTCTCTGTGGGGGCCTCTCGATGCCATGATGGGTACCGTTGCAGCAGTATCTTTAGGCAAGTCAACCTAGGTTATTTATACATGCATCTCCAATGGGTGTCTACCTACTAGTCATCTATCAAACCAACCAAAACAAACATGAAAGCTATTAATTTGAAAATGAACAAAACTAGGATACCCAAACTCAAAATAGTAGACCCCAGTTATACCATCTCTTACACCAATGTAAGGAGTCTATGTCCCAACTTTCCAGAAGTGGAACTCTATCTTCTTCAGGCTCAACTTGACCTGTTCCTGTCTGAAACAGGTATCAATGTCTCAATCCCATTGAAGCAGCTCACTATCCCAGATTACTCACCTATTATAACAAAATATGACCATCTAAATTGCCACAGTTATGGGCTTGGTTCCTACATCAAGGATGGATTTCCCTGCAGCAGGGATACAAACAATGAGGATCCTGATCTCCTCTCATATATGTGTTTCCATGTGGCCCTTATCCATAGTACCAAATTCGTCTTTGCTCTGTATTGTCCTTGGGATGAATGGTCGGTAATCTTCGATCAAATATCAGAGAGGATTGACAATATCCTCAACTCCGCCAACTTTCACATATGTGGTGACTTCAATGTTCAACACAAAGAGTGGTTAGTCCACTCTAACAAAACCAAGGTGGAAGGCAGATATTGCAGAGACTTCTCCATCATATATGAACTAACCCAGATGAGTGAAGAACCTACCTGAGTCCCAATGTGGAAGGTAGATATTGCAGAGACTTCTCCATCATATATGAACTAACCCAGATGATTGAAGAACCCACCTGAGTCCTAGATGTGACATGACAGCAGGCAAACCGCCTCAATGTTTTTCTAACATCCTGCCCTGATAAATGCTCAGCAAGTTTTAGCCCCCATTGGCATGTCAGATCATTCCCTAGTCATTGTCCTGATTGACTCCAAACCAATGACATCACCTGATTTACCATTTCATAGAATGGCTTTTTGCTATGTGAAGATGAACTGGGACAGCTTTCAATCCTACATGACAGAAGCTCCTCACTCAACCTTCTTCAAGCATGATGCCCCCAAAGCTGGTGCCTTAATCTCCAAATGGATCCTTTTAGAAATATAGTGTTTTATACCCCCGCAGAAACTAGTCAGCCCTGATTCACCCTTGAATGCACTGCCGCCATAGCTCACTGGAACCATTACTTCAAAATCTATCACAAAGAGCAATGTAGTCTGGCCCTTATTTCCTTCAGAACTGCCTACATTCACGATAAAAGAGTCCTGGAAAATGCAAAGTGCAGCTATGTGCAATCTGTTTAGGTCAAGGTTGAAAATAAACAAATTCTGGAAGATCACCAATCAAACAATGAGCAAGGGCAAAGCAGCTATACCCACTATTATTATTGGCCACAAGGTCATAAAATCCTTGACAGACAAGGCAAAGCTCTTTGTCTCAATCTTTGCCACACACTCGTTAGATGAGAATATTAAGCCAGAATTATCCCTGATTTTAGCAAAGTTATTTAACCACTGTTTGAAGGAGAAAACTTTCCCAGGCATGTGGAAGGTGGCAAGTTTAAACCCAGTCTTCAAGAGTGCAGGCAATCGATCCTCTCCCTCCCAGTATAGACCTATTAGTTTCCTCAGTATTATCAGTAAGTTTTTTGAGGCCTTAATCAACAAGGTCATTGATCACCTGTATAGGAACACCCTCTAGTGTGACAAGCAGTATGGGTTTTGATCAGCCTGATCCCCTCTGACATCCTACCTACCTTTACAAAGAGAATTAGTGAGGCCCTTAATGACACACATACTGCAAGGACCATAGCACAGCACAGAGATTTGGTACACATGCTCTCCTGTTATGGAATCACTGGAAGGGTTTCTCTATTATAAAATCCTTCCTAATAGGTAGATCTACCTAAGAATATGCTCTGATCATTTGTAAATTTCTTTGCTCATGATACGACTCTATACAGGAGCAGTTCTAAATTGCTTGACGATCAGAGATTGGCAGCAGACCTCTCTTCCAATCTAACACTAACTTCCCAGTGGGGAAAAAACTGGCTGGTTACATTCAGTGGCTCGAAAACCAAACTGGTTACATTCCATCATTGCTGATAAGACTTCGAACTACCACCAGTCATGATTAATGGATGTCCCCACGAGGAGGCACTGTGCCTTGAGACGATATTGGGCCTCAAACTCACACTTGACCTCAAATGGAATTCCTCTATATGATCCTGTACCGTTCCAGTAAGTACCTGACTCCTCATACTATCCTCTATCTTTATAAGAGCCAGATCAGGCCCAAACTGGAGTACTGTTGGCATATTTGAGTTCAAAAGCATCTCTGAATCCCTGTGGGAGAAGAATAATTTTTCATATTCCAGCCTCTCTCTCACAGGTGGGATGTGACAAGCTTCTCGCTGCTCTATCACTACTACCATGGAAAGTACTTGGACAAGCTGCATCTGCTGATTCCACTAGGTCTGACTTTCACAACTAAGACCCATCATGCCACTTTAATAGCAAACCATCCCCATTCCCTCTGTACTCCATTTGTGAGAAGTAAATTCCACTCAAACAACTTCCCACAAACCACTGCCCTATGAAACAAGCTCTCAAGCTGATGTATCTCTTATCACTACAATCACAACCTGTTTAATTTTAGAGTCAACCATTATCTTCCCATCCTATCCATATAAACTAACCCTTATTGTAACCCTCTATCTTGAGTGGGCCTTGTATGGGATTAACCTTACTATAAAAAAAATATAAAAAAAAACACAAACCAAAAAAACATGGTTACAAGAGCTACTGAGGATAGGAAATTGTGGAGAGCCATAAATGCCAATGTACTGAAGAAACACAGCACATAGAATAAGTAGTGCATTAAGAAATATCTGATATCACACTGATTTATTCAGACTAATGTCCTTGGTATTATGGCTGCTGGAAATTTAGAACAAAAGACCATTATTCAATCTATGGAGGTGGATTGCTCTCATACTGTTGTCTGTGCTTGAGGATATCTTTATCAGTTAATTTTATAGATTCATTTTGTCCTTGTGATGTTGCTCGTCTGTCACAGTGAATCAGAGTACGAGTTTTTGTAATACTTGACCAGAGATTTGAATTGATTAATGGTATAAGATGAAATTGCCCAATATTTATTATATAAAGGCATTTATTATATATTTCTACGTATAAGGTGACCTTTAGGTAAAACAAGGTGAAAAATATAAGAAATTTTCATGAATTTATTCTATATCTGTTGTATATGATGACTGCTTATTGATTGCATAAAGATGTTATTGGAAATGTTACTGTATCCTTATAAATTCAAAATAAACGAAATAACAAAACCAATGCTGTATTATGTTTTTCCTACACACATCCTCTAAATGGGAAATTGCTGTTTTTGTTTGTTTCCTTATGTGATCCCTTGCAACTACTGTAATTTGAAAAATAAAGATTGTATGTAATCCTAAATTGTGTTATTATTTAACACCAAAATGATAATGAATTTTTAATGAGAAATGAATATTGTGTTATCCTAAAGGTTATTACTGCTGTAATTAACACTACCATGATGATTATTGAAAGTTTAGTGAAAGATAAAGGTTGCTGTGAATGCAATCATAATTCAATGTTTGCATTTTCTCAGATGAGCTTGTCTGGATACAAGCAGATTTCATTGATATGGAATTGTTCTTTGAATAGGCAATTTATTATGAAGTTATGCTTTTATTACTTTTATTATCAGTTTATTTGATAATGTGACTCTTTTCATGTACATTATTGGTTATTGCACAGAGGCCAAGGTTAGTCTACTGGCAAACATCACTCAGAATTTAGTGTTTCTTTTTTAGAATTGTAGTATAAGATGACACCCAATTTATATGGGTGATTTTGTAGATTTAAAGATTATCTTATATGTGAAAATATACAGTAATCTTTGTAATCATTTCACCTCAAGGAAGGAAACAGAACCACTAAGACTTAAAAGTTATAGGTTGATTATAGTTGCCATTAATATAATGATTCTTCAATGTTGTTGTCTGGTGAGATTTCTTTTCACTGGCTTTCTCTAGTTCTCTTCAATGTTATCTTGTGATGCAATTGGTCCCTACGGAATTGGCTTAGAATAGCCATGAAGTGAGGCTCAAAAGGATATTATCCAGGCCTGGTTTTATGACAGGTAACATCAACCTTTAACATACTGCATTAATCACTACTTGCCTTTCCTTTCCACTGCATTGTTTTTCAAGGCAACTCTACTGCAGTACTTAATTGCAGTCAGTAAAATTTTGGCTTTGCAAACAAAATCACCTCCAGAATGTTAAAGGTTAAATTCAAAATGCTGTTCACACATAGGGGAAAAAAGATTATAAAGTAAATAAACAAATAAATGAAAACTTTTGGGATCAAGTGCCACTTGGTCACAGATTGCATTCTTGAGGTGGCCCAGTCATTACTGGTTAGAGATGTAGAAAGTCAGTCATGAACGGTTTACATACATATCATATTGAGACACTGGTTTCTATACGATCACCAAAGTTAAGCAATGTTGAGCCTAGCCAAGATGGGTGAATGTTTGGGAATACTAGGTGCTGTAAACTTGGATGTATGGGTGGTGTAATAGATAATGGTTCAGAATTGTTAATCAGAGAGTCAAGTCCCAATTCTCATTGGGTTCATTATATTCACTTATGTGCAAATACACTTGGGAAAGGCATGAATCCAACTCTTCTATCCTCAGTAATAAGAATTGTTATTAAAACCATTATTATCGCAAAAAAAAAAAATGAATCTGTAATATTGAGATTTTGGCATTAAATAACGCGTAATGGTTGATATACAGTTAAACAAAAGAAAAAAAGTCATGAAGGCAGTTGGAGAGAGTGACAGTTGCAGTCAAAGATGGGCAATCTGAGTTATTGCTAGGTGAAGAGAAGATCTGGTCTGTTAGTCTGTCATGTGAGGAAACAGAAACAGCAGTCCCAAGTGTTGCTTATCTCCCTCCTCCACCGACCATGCCAGGTGATCCTATAAGTAAAGAATTGAGTATATTGAAAACAGGATTCATGTTTTCTTTTCTCAACATGGCAACATTTTGCCTTCTGTAGCTTTGTTGAAAATATACCATGGCTTTACCATTTTTTTGTTCATATCAATGTAAACAGGAATTGAAACACATCATGGAGTGAAGCTAAATTGGTGAAAGTCTAATTGAGGGACCTGCTTGTATGTTTGCAATCTTGTAAGATTTTTACAGCTCTTTTCAGTAGCTTTTTCTAATTCTATTTCATTCAAATCCCAGATATACATTTATGTCTTTCTGCAAGTTTAAGACTTAATTTTATTCTCTTTATTTATTTTGTTATTTAAATTGTCCTCATATTTTTTTTCTTCTATTTTTTGTTATTTTTTGAGGGCTGTGCATAAAGTTCCATGTACCAACTGATAAATAACTTCATTCAGGTTTCAAGCCTCTCTTATCTATTGCTTTAAGTTCAATTTTATTCAAGCTCAACCCCTTGTGTGTTTGTATGCTGTGTAATCTAGTGTTGAAGATCTTGACACTTGATCTGTGGCTCAAACTATTGCATTTTTTACTTTCTCTTGTTGTAAGAGAATTCTTTTTGTGCTGTTCTTTATTTTGATGTTATCACAATGAAATCCCTGTAGGTTTCTTATCTACCATGAGCTTTGTTTCACTTGAATAAAACACACTTCACCACTGTAGCATGTTGATAACAATGATCTCTACTTCGGAGAAGTCAGGAAATGTTGTGCCAAGAAAATATAAGTTAAAAAAAAAACAACAGCAGCAGGGATGGGTCATTAAATGAACTGAAAAAAACAAAACATTGCTGCAAAAATCTTAACTATGTCTCTAATGTCTACAAGTTTTTTTTTGTTTTTTTTCAATATAAGATTATTTTCTTAATGACTTATAAAGTCACCTAGTTCTTGTCTAAAATGGCTATCCAGTTGAAAATACACTCTCACCTGCTTCTTCCATTTTCATATCCAACTCGCTTTTATCTTCATTTCTGTCATACACCATAATTCTTTCAGTTTACCATTCTCAACCTATGATACCAGTTGATCAGTCTTATCCTATCATCTTGTTTACCAGTTTCCACTTTTGTCCATGTCTAGATTTCTCTATTGCTTTCCTCCTTTTCCATTTTAAACTTTCTTGCTTTCATGTTCATGATATGTTTGTTCGCTTATCTCCCTTTGATTTTGCTCTTTTTTATTCCCTTCTGATTAGTGCTTCATCTGTTTTCTCTTTTTCTCTTTTGTATGTATTGTTTTCTAAATTGGAAAATTTGGAAGGAACTCAGAAAACAATGTTTGTTTTCATATATTTGATACAAGGGTATGAAATGTGAAATACAGTTGCATTTTCTGTGATACAAGTTTGCAGATTTGGTGTGTTGAAAATCTTGAATCCCTGAGTGATGTGTCAAATAAGAATGCAAATACAACATGGAAGAATATAGTTCCTTTTATTCTTTGTCAACAAGAATACATTACACATCAGTTAATTTTAGCTGAACTTGGTCATGCTTCACAAATTCTGAAGTCTGAGCATTATTTCATACTTAAAATATATATAATCTTAATGAGTTGCAAATTTTAGTTCCTAATGTTTAATAAAGTTAAAAAATATTAGCCTTGCTTCATGCATAAAATTTGACAATGAAATCTTGTACTAACACAGCACCAAGTAGTGTTGCATTCTCTATGAAACAAATTAATCAAAATTATCATCGCAGTATTATTTGTATAACAACCCCCCCAACCCCTGCCATCTCTGTCACATTCTTGGTCATCATCACCAATTAATATAACATCTATCTCCACTGTCTACACTCAGTGGTCTAACCATGTTTAGTGGTCTGGTCCTCAGGGTCTTAGGATGACGTTTTATTCATGGGATAACTCTGCGCTGATCAGTGCTGATGCTGGTTGTTGGTCACTGGCCACTTTGATCCGCACCAACTCTGCCCACATTGTGTTCTTGATCTCAGATCAGTGGAAAATCAAATGTTGTCATAATGGTAGCACTGGTTCAAGCTGTAGCATGTACTATATTAAGGAAAAAAAATATCTTCATGATGAAAAATAAAATGAGAGATTTGTGGGGTTAATCTTCAATTGGTTTATATAGCTCTTGGTACAACAAAAATTAACCCTTCCCACATCAATTGCTATAGTGACACTGGGCCTTGTCTAAACTTCTGGGTTCAAAGTCTTGGAATGAGGAATCTGGTAGCGCCTGACATGGATTTCAGCAGATCTTGATGCAGGTTCTTAAACCAAGTCTATGAGCTCCCCAAAGTCATCCGCTTATATACACTTTGTCCCAAAACTGGCATGGAGCTGAAGGGTCCTTGGGATTCGTTGATTCTTTAATTTTCACATTAATTCTAATAAGGGCTTTCTTTTTTTCCCTATCTTCACTTTCTTAATCAACATTTCAAACTTGGAAAATTGTCTATCTTCCTTGGGAGTAGTCACAGGGATTGCTTCTTCCTTAACTCCAACCTGCTTCACTTCACATCTCTCACTGCTACTCTGAACAGGGCTTCTTTTCATCTCTGTATTCTAACTCTGCCCACTTTTCAGAGCACATAAGTTTTTGTGATAAATGTAACTTTTAAAATGGATCGATGGGTCGTTAAGTTTTAAACAAACAAACAAACAAACTTTTAAAATGTGTAGGAGAAAGGGTGTGGTTTATTATCCTCATTAATTTCAATTCTCTGACTCCTCTTGCACAAACAAGAACACCTTCTTGGCATAACATCATTGATCTTCATAACCTCAACCCTAAAAAAAGGATTTGTTCCTTATTTTCATTTTCGTTGATGAAAATATGATCCTCATCTGCTTCTCTTTCTGTTAATAATATATGTTTTCCTAATTTCTCCAGAAAGAAATAAACTTATTTCCCAATCTGTTGTCATTAATGAAAATATATTTGTTTACCTAATTTCTCAACAAAGAGACTCTCTGTTTTCCATACCTGGGTCGGTTGCTGTCCCAGCGAAGACACAGGCCAGATCACCTGCCTCTTGTGATGGATCAATTTCCATAATCTTAACCTTTGCAATGTGTACATGTTTTGTTTCTTGATTCATTTTTGTTAATAAAAATATAATTCTCATCTGCTTTTCTGTTCACCAGTGATATGGGTTTTCCTTATTTACTAAGAAAGAGATAAAATTGTTCCCCAAGTTTGTTTTTATCCATATACTGGACTCTCCTTTTGATAGATAAAAGAAATAAGCTTTAGGAGAAAAGAAATCCAGACAGTTCCATTTGCAAAAAGGAAAATGTCTCCACTCTCTCTCCCTCCCTATCTTCGAGCCTTTTATTTTGGGCTTAACCCTCTTCTTTTCTTGCTTAGAATTAATGTTTAACCACCTGACTGCTTCAGTGTAACATCTGCACACTCCACGATAATTTTTATAACTTGTCATTGATATATATGAAAAGACAAGAGGAAAACTGTACTTAGTTTTTAGCCGATGCATTTTGTCATGCCAAGCTCATCAAAAGAGAAAGTAATTTACTCAGAAGGAAAATCCTTGAGAGTGCCACCATTGAATATTATCAAAATATCAATCTGTGCCCCAGTTTTTTTCCCAATCTCACCTTTCCTGAAGGAATTACTACTTTCCCAAGCCAACATACACAACAAATATGTTGAAAAATCAAAAGAAAATGGCTGAATCCATCATTTCAACTTTTAGAGATGTATAATACTAAAAAAAATTCTTTTTTGAGTATACTAAATGACGTAATCTAACATCTAAATGCCTACACATTTCAGTTAACCTGATGAATATTTATGAGCATCTTTAAATTTAAAAATTCCCATTCGCAGACGCCACATGATATAATCTAAGGTCTAAATGCCTATATGTTTTAGTTCACTAGTTCAATATTTATGAACATCTTTAAATTTTAAAATTTCCTTTCAAAGATGCTGTATGACATAACTAGGTTCTAACACCTAAACTTTTCAGTTAATCTGATGAATATCTGTGTTCTTAAATTTTAAAAAATTTTGAGTAGTTGTGAAATATATACTTGTTGCAAAATAAAATCATCACATTTGTCTTGATAAAGTCTGTCAGATGCTGAAATGCATCAGCTAAAAACTAAGTATAGTTTTCCTCTTGTCTTTTCATTCATTTTGTCTCTTCTACAGATATACTCACTCTGTGAATATTTACACACACACATATATATATATATATATATATATATGTGTGTGTGTATCTTTTAGGCATGTCTGATTGAATAAATTACAGACATTATGTCTTCTAATTTTTAATGAAATCCGTTCATACTCACGAATAATCTTCCATGTATTGATATTAAAGGAGAAGAGATATGTGCTATAATTATATCAGTTTCTTTCATTTTTATTTCCCAAGTGCATTTGATCTTCTTCCAAGATCATCTTCAGGGGTGCAAGTAATACAAAACTGTTATTCAAGGGTACAATTATTTATACAAAGCTGTATGTTGCTGTCCATTACCATAATTTTTCATTATGCTTTTAAATGCAAACATTTGACAATGAGCTGAGAGTTCATTAGAATGTGAAAAAAATTATCCATTATGGAATTTTTTCCTCTATGTTATAATGTCATGCAAATTATCTTGGAAGAAGATTGAAAGTATTTGGGAAATGAAAATAAAAGAAATTTAAACAGTTATAGCACATTTCTCTAATCCTTTAACATCAATACATGGAAGGTTATTCATGAGTATGAACAGATTTTGTTAAATTGTTGTAATATAACAGACCTATTAAGAATATATCAATAAATATACATATTATTCCACACCATTAGCACAACTCAGAGTTTCATGCACAGTACAATCTTCAGGTACTGTGTAGAGGTTGACTGTTACATAATTTAAAATTATCTAGTTAACATAGTTCTGGCATGATTTTTTTTTTTTTAACTACAAACTCTGTAATCTCTGTATAATATATAGGCTGTGTCAGCATTGCATTAACCAGACATTTTAAAATATCTGGTTAATGCAATGCTGACACAGCTTATATATTATACAGAGATTACAGAGTTTGTATTTTTAAAAATGTAAAATTTAATTACTGAGTCGTGTTACCATTGGGGAAATATATATATATATATATATATATATATATATATATATATGGGTTTGTGTATAATTTTTTTTTTTTTTAAAGCATTTCACCCCAACGAAAGGAAATAAACTGTGTATAGGAAAGGATAAAAAGAAGAACGGGGATCAAGGCATCAGAAGATGTTGATTGACATTACATTTAAACTTTTGAAGATTATAGTTATCAGAGAAGCAGGTAAGAGGAAGGGAGTTTCACAGTCGGGAGGTGCATGAGAAGCTGTTGGAGTAGAAAGGCAGTTACATTTAACTGTTTTGACAGTAAAAGGGTGGGGCTGCAATGCCAGCCTAGTAGCACGCTTAAATTCATGCAGTTGGGACACCAGTGAAAATAGCTCATCAGAGCAGATGCCATGAAAATATTTATAGAAAAGACAGAGGGAAGTCACATTACGTTGGTGAGATGAACAGTGAGGACATCAGTAGGTAATTTTATTTGAGCCTGGTCAAGCTTAACAAATTCTCAAGTTTGAGCCTTATTTTCTGCTTAAAATATAACCTTAATGTGATTTACAATTTTCAGTTATTAATGCTTAATAAATATGTTAAAACACTTCATGCTTAAAATATGCCTGTATTTTTTTTTTTACTTATCTGAAACTTGTCATTCTTATAAACATTATGCCAATAAAAAAAAGTGTGTTTCAAAAGACTAATTAGTTTTTGAGATCAGAAAATAGAGGAAGAAAAGGGTTGTTTGTTTTTATTTTTTCTCTATCTTTTTTTTTTTTGTGTGTGTGTGTGTGTGTGTGTGAGGACCACTATGATATGTTGTAACTTAAGGAAGATTACTGAATAGAATAATCAAACAAAGGTTGATAATGAATGATAGTACTTAGGACAAGAACAACACATAAGATTTGCCAGCAGTGTGTAGAAGAACTAGTCAACTGCTAAAAATGAGTCAAGTGAATTCCACAATGAATCTCCAACTCTAGACCATATACAGTATTCACTACTGTATTTATGGGAATGGGGGCATACCCATTATCGTTCATAGGTATGCTACAACATCATTTTCCAGATACATGGAATTAAGCGCATTTTTACAGTGGGGACAGTTCATAGGGTTTGTCTCTGTTTCAGGTGCTCCACCTTCCAAATATATTGTCTTTTTGCCTGTGTTAATTTATGTCTGTTATATTCACACATCATGAAAATCCAATGACCAGCCTAATCTTGAAACATTTCAGATGCACAGTCAAAAATTGACAAAGTTCTGTAACAGGAAACCTAACCTCCCTACACTTGTACATGTGCTAGTCAATTTGCTTATGTCTGGTATTGTCACTAGTATTACCATGATGGTAAGTGAAGAAAATGAGTTGATAGACAGTTCAATCTCTTGTAATTAGTTGTCCAGCAACAGCAAGTAGCTTTTATAATTCTTGTCAGTCATGACAGGTGCAAAGCATTTGCTTTCTATTTATTTTCTGGATAAAATGCACCTGGACTTTGGTATCTCTTTAACATTTCTCTAAATTGCTCACCCATACCTGCCTGGTACACTTCACTCTATCGTTCTGTTTGTACGAGCTAAATTTTGACAACTGAGAAAGTAGTCCACTATCTTTTCTTTTTATTATCATGTATAATGCCAAACCTTTTTATTATCATGTATAATGCCAAACCTGTTTTGAAATATTTTAACTGTTAGCTGTATACAACTACTTCTTAAGACCAATGGTTAAAATTAAATGGTTTTGAGCAAGTGAGGCCTGAGGGTTTTGGCAAAGATCATCCTTCTTTGAACCTTAAGAAATGGCACTGCAGAATCACAAAGGAAGAACTGTACTAAATAATAGAAATCACATCTTGAGGATTATGAACAGCAGCAACAACTAAAATGGATAGTACATGCAACTAGAAGGGAAAATAATGATATAATCAACATCTTCCACACTACTTCAAATAAAAGGTTAGGGAAGAAATCCCTGTCATTACTGGAAAGAATGATAACAGCTACTGTTTGCCTAAAAAACTTAAGAGAAAGATTTTATAAATTTCCATTGAAAGCGGTATTGGCTGTTCATTCAATAACTACCAAATGTTTCCTTCTAGGAAAACTGTTAATATTACCATTATCATTTTCACTTTCTACAGTCTATTATTATTCCTGTTTCTTTACCAATTTCAGTGTCTGTCTATGAATTCTTTGTAAATGTCTAGATTTTCTGGTCATCTGTTTGGACACTTGCAATATTGTATTGTCTTCATGGTCAGTAGAATTCCCACAGATTGTTTCCTATAAGAACTAGATCACATTCCTCACTCCCAACTTATCTAACTTTCTGATCAATTCCAGCAATTTGAAACTGTTTAACTGTGTGTCTGTTTTGTTATTTACCAACCTACTTCTGTTATTACCCATTCTCTTTGTCTATTGAGCTTATCTTTCTATCTGCTTTCTTTTATTCATATCTCTGTCAAGTTGTCTCCCACATTTGCTTCTATTTTATGAATTTATCTTTTTTCTCTGTGTGTCTATGTTGACTTAGTGTTTCTTCCTTTCTTTTTTTTTCTTTTTTTCTTTTCTTGCTAACTAAACTATTCCTTCAGGAGTGGATTGTCTTAATCGCTTAATTTGTTATGCAGCTTCTTTGTTGTGTTGAGCTCTATGATTGGTATTTAGGAATTTATTTTTTCTTATAGAATTTTTCCATTTAAAAGACAATTCCAGTAGTTTAACCAGTAGAAATAGAAGCTGTTTAAAGATTCTTCATGTTTAACATTCAAAGATGACATTAAAAAACATGCCATCTACAATATAACAAAAAAGATTTTTACTTATAAAAAAAAAGCTATTAAAACGTGTGAAAATGTCTAACATTGCTTGAAGTTTATCGATATTTCTTTATGAAGAAAATTGAATGGAGATATTACTTTTTATAATCTCCAAATATCTTTCTTTAAATTGAAACAAGATCTTAGAATCATTTGTTTTGGTGAATAAAAGATTAGTTATATTGGGTAAGATGACTAAGCACCATTTACTCTTTTCTTTTTTATTTAATTTATTTATTCTTATGCTGCTAGTAACTACTTTACCTTTGAAGAAGTGTGGATATTTGTAGTCAATTAGTCACTGATGTGGGCAGGGACAATTTGACACAAAGGTCAAAATTTATTATTTTTATATATTATATATGTATATAAAATTTTTTATAGAATAAAATTTCTTCATCTAAAAATTTTTATATTTGATATAATTTTATATATTATTTATTGTTATTCTGTTCATTGGCAATCTTTAATGAAGTGTGCATATTGGTAGGTTCTTGTAATTAGTCATAGATAAAGGAACAAGTTGAGGCAAAGGGCAAGAGAGATATATATATATATATATATATATATATATATATATATATATATATATATATATATATATATATGGGACTCTCCTGTTGTATGAGCATCAAGCAGCTCAATTCCTAGTAGGAACTGACAGCCAGACACCAGCACATATGATTTGATTATAGTGGTGAAGACTTTGCGCAAAACCAACCACACTTTTTGTGGGGTTGAATGCAAAGACCTGGTGCACTACATGCACAAGGTCCCCAAACGACCCTCTGCTGGTTTTGAATTCAGAGTTGTCCTCCTTCTAGATCAGTTGCTATCTAAGGCTATAGAACTCGGTTTGTCCTGCTATTTACCCATAGTTGGAGGGAGAAGAGGCAGATTAATACCGTTCCCAAGGGTATCAGCATGTAAGTGAATGTAATGGATTCAACTGGAATTTAAACCCGGCTCTCCGATTCCTCAATCCGAGCTGCTATTCACTACTCCACCATGCCTCCATATATATATATATATATATATATATATATATATATATTTTATGAAGATTGTTGTCACTCATTCTGCTGTTAATTTAAAAAAGCAAACAAAATTATTTTTGTGCTAATTATCACTTACGGAAAAACAAATTTGAAGATATATTTGAACGTGAGTGGATTCATTTTAGAAAATAAACCAAAATACATTATATCAATAAATATTTTTAAGCTCTTTATTATAATACCTATCACAGTGTCACTTCTCAGAAGTTTTGTCTATTTTTTATTTATTTACTACAATCATTCTTTAAGACCATTCTAAGTATGATGATAAACTACATCTGGCATCAATGCCTCTGATCAGGAGATTGGAGCTTTTGAGGAGTGTGGAACAACCTCTTAAATGCTGTTGTTCCCACCTCCACCTTGACTAGGGGTAGTAGCACCTGTTAGGACCCAGATATGTGCAAATAGTGAACTCCCAAACAAAAATCAGTGCATTTTTATAATAAAATGACCAACAATACATTTTTATAGCAAAATGAATATCACTGAAACACTAAAAAAATATAAAAATCATTTTCATAGTAAAATTACCAACAATACATTTTAACAAACTATTTATTTAAAAAAAACACCTTTACTCTGAAAGTTTAAAATTATCTACAAAATATATGTATTTGAAAGCATAAAATTATGTACAAAATATTTAGATTTCAGCATAACCTATAGAAGTTGATATGCCACTAAACAAAATCAACCAACAATGCCTATTTATAGCACAATCATGATAACACATTTAAAACAAAATGACCAACAATACATTTAGTTGAAGGCATGCAATTGTGTTTGAAATATATTTAGTTGAAGCCATAAAATTGTTTGGAATATTTAGATTTTGACATTAAATAACCCATAGAGGTGTTGATATGCTGTTAAACAAAATTAACCATTCTTCTTTAAGAACAATATTGTTTGTAAAGAATAATGAATTCCTGAATTTATCCTGACTGTTGTAATTTTCCATCTGTACATTTAAATTAGTCTGATTCTTTGTTCTACTTAGAGCAACATGTAGTTGTCTATGGCTAAATACAGGCCACATAAGGAATAAACCTACTTTATGAATAAATCATTAATGAGATTGCCATTGCTAACGTAGGAAGTTGTTACCTCTTTGTTAGTATAATTATGGTTTTATCACTTGATGGTAGATAAGTTCTTGATATCAGTACTTTATTATTGAACTTCTTTCCTGTGAATATGTGTGCAAGAATAAGCTATTCATGTAGTATTATATTGACTAAATGTGTTCTGTTTAAAAGCACAATCATTGGATTCAAGATTTGGTGCAGTGTTACTTGACAAAGTTTAAATATCAATATCCGAGTTGTTTTTTTCGATTGAATTAGTCAACATTTAACCACAAATAACAAAAATTCCGATGATTTTATGATCATGGTTCTTATGTGAATATTAATCAGCATTCAAAGAGCTTTCTAAAGGTATGCACCTTGACTATATTGGGAGATAGGAAAATGTTAGCATATAGTGGTAAATACCAAAATCTGATATTTTGAATTTGTCCCAACTCGGTAAAACCCTTGTAATTCAGGCCACAGTCAAAGGTTCACTACAAAATTTTGTATATTGTCATAAGGCAAATTTATTGTCAAATTTTAAAAAAAAATTAAAGATAAGTTTTTTTTTTTTTTTTTTTTTAAGAAATTAAAGGTCAATGTCAAATTATCTTATTTGACCTTTAAACAAAAGAATAAATAGATCACCTTTTAGATCTATCCAAGTATTTTAAAATGGTATATAATTTAACTTTGTAGGTGAAAAACAACTGATATATTGATAATTAAACTTGTGATTATTTTTCAAAATTCACCCTTTTTGGCAAGGGTCAAAGAGCCATATCTCGGGAACTCTTTGAGCTACAGATGTAAAATAGGTACCATTGAATTCATATCATGATGCTCTATAAGTGTACCAAATTTGAAGAAAAAAATCGGTGTCAGTGATGGACAGACCATTGTTGATTTGATACTGAATGACTCATACACTGAAGGCTAATGTATATCTCCATGATGTCCATATCTGACCCTCTTGTGACCATATTGTCTGTTTGACAATTGGCTTGACAACTGTTTGCTAGACTACATGGTCCTGGAGGGTGATGATGACTTGAATGAAACAGAAGACTAAATGTAATTAATAAACACAGTGCTGATAATTATAGTGGCAAAAAATGAATTCAAAGTGATTGACTGATTTTTTATTTTTTTTTTTTTTTATTTTATTTTGATTTTTTTTTTTTTTTCATGGCTTATCAACCTTTTTTTTTTTGTTTTGTGAAACATTTTAGATTGTAAGGATAATTCATTTTTCATGAGTGTTACATTAAGGTTTTTTTAGAAAATGAATGTTGTATCCAGGTATAATTTTCTCAAGTCCACAGATTTCATTCAATTTAATCCATTCATAGAATTTTGAAATAATGGCATTCATGTTTTTAGAACTATCAAATAATTGGCAATATTGGACATTTGTTCACCCCCCCCCAAAAAAAAAACAGTGAGTCAAAAGGACATTTTTGGATTTTTTTTTCTTTCTTGACACTGCTATTATTTTAACTAGCTCCACTCTGCAGCAATCTTTATTGTGTTAAAGTGATGATTAGAATTGTAATAAAACCTTTTTGTTCTTGAGAATTTACAACAAAATAGTAAACAGTTTTAGATTTTTATCATTTTTTAGAAAATCAATGTTGTATCCAGATATAAATTGTACAATTTAACCCATAGCTGAAGGGAGAAGAGATGGATTCATACCTTTGCAAAGGATATTTGAGCAAAAAGTGAATGAAACAAACTTAGCTGGAATTTGAACTTGGTTCTCCAATTTCTCATTCTGAATTAACGAATTCAAAGAAATCCTAAAAATAAAAATAATTTAAATAAGATAATCTCATTTATTTTTGTGCTAGAATCCCCTTTCAATAAGCATTTATATTAAACCTAACATTAGATGAAGTAATGATACATGTTCAGTTATGTTGATTCGATTGTCCAATGGGGTATGAAATGTACTTGTTACAATATTCTCATGAGTATTTCATCTGTGTTTTAGTCAGTTGGGCTTATTCCATTTTTAGTTAACTGTCTTATGCAAGTCATTGTTTGCCCCTAGGACTGTGTTCCCAGTAAATGGTAGTCAAGCTGAAGAAGTTTGTTTTCAAACAGTTTGTCATTTCTAATATCCTGTACTTGCAAGATGGTGATTCTTAGATTAGCCTTGGAAGAAAACATGGATGCAACATCTATTTTGGGTAGAGAAACTTTGAGAAGATTGTTAGATTTGCTAAAATGAATTTTCAAAGAAGTTGATGGATCCAAGATAGGAACAAGAAGTCTGAATCCACTGCATGACCTTTTTGCTCCCATGACAAATCAGCTGCCATTTCTGCGATTGCAAATTTAAGAACAGTTTTTTTAGCTCTTTGACTCACATAACATGTTAACATATTGTACAAATATATCTTGCCGGATTCTGTTGGTCTATCAATAAAGAAGTGATCAGCTACACACTGAAATATTTCACATAGTTAAACAGACTGTTTACTCTTGCTTCTCTTTCATCATATTCCGTTAGCTCAGGTTCCTTTGTGAAAGCATGGAAACCAAATCCAGGATCAATCAATCCCAGTGCAGAACACTTCAAACCATGGATCAATAACATATTTTCAATAAGCTTTTATTTCTTGCCATCTCCAAAGATTTTTCCTGGGTCGTTATAATCTTCTATCATCCTTTCTTCAAGCTGTACATCAAGCTACACTGGATTTGTAGATTTCTTCAAAGAACATATTAAGGCAAACAAAATCTGATGTAAGAAGGAAGCTGGTCAAATGAAGCCTCAGTCATGCACTTTTATCCATTCATCGTCATTACTGATAAAATTTCTTTATTTTATACCTTCTATGAAAGTTGAATAGATAACTCTGTGTGCAGACTCCCAAAACTAAGAGTCCTTTTGTTATGTCAATAGTAATGGTGCAATTAGCTGTTTCATTTATAAGGAAACGTTCAGCATGAATTGACCATTGTTAATGTTGTTTGAAATTTATAAAATCTCTCTCTTCAAATATTTTTTTCAGGAAATATCTTTCTCAAGTCCACAGGGTTCATTCACTTTAATCCATTCTTAGAATTTTGAAATAACACTCATATTTTTAGGACTGTCAAATAATTGGTAATCTTGGACATTTGTGCCTGCCAAAAAAAATGGAGTGTCAAAAAGATGTTTTTGTTTTTTCCCTTGACACCACTATTATTTTAACTAGTTTCATTCCTCAGCAAGGTTTATTGTTTTAAAAAGTGATGATTAGAATTGTAATAAAGCCTAAACATTGATGAAAGTGAATTTTGATATTATTTTGTGTTCTCGAGAATTTACAACAAAAATATTAAACATGATTAGATTGTTTTATTTATAAGAATAATTTTATATTTACAACATTCTACAAATGTATTAAAACTAATACAATGCAATATTTAATATTTACCAATTTATAAAGAACTAAATATGAAAAGAACTTTTATTTATAAACATTTGCTAAATTTATTAAAATACAGGAACTGGCTATAAATAAATCCTTATTGTTTACCATTTTCTAAAGTTCAAATTGACAATGTTTTCCTAACCATTCCAATAAACAATTTAATAAATAGTAAATAAACAATTTAATTAATAAATAGTATTAATTATTTTTGTTATCAATTCTCAAGAACTAAGAAAAATGTATAAATTCACTTTCTTATATTTAGGTTTCATTACAATTCTAATCATCATTTTTTTTTTAAAAACAAACAGGAGTGAAGGTAGTTAAAATAATAGTGGTGTCAAGGGAAAACAGACTTTTGAAATGGTGTTTTTTTTTTTGTTTTTTTTTGCATGAAGGTCCAAGTTTGTTGAATAATTTTTCACATCCCACAAATTTTTGATTTCTACAATGTTGTTCTTGTCAAAAATATAATGATATAAAATGGCTGCCTAGAACAGGTCTTATGCATGACCATCATGTTGATTCAGTATGAATGATTATCAATTTTAATGATCAGTGTTCTCGTTCTTTCCTCTCATAGTCTTCACTGAAGTAGACATTCTGTTTTTTTCAAATGAACGGCCAGTCTTACAATTGCATGCAATTTGTTAATGCATCTTATTTTCTAAAAGTCACCTTTAGGAGCAAACATATAATTGTATTTAAATACTGAAATTTCATCAAGTACAATTTCTCTTTGTTGTTCTCATCCATTTGAACATCAACGCAATTGTAGCCGTTATAGATGTACTTTAACATTGTGATAACAGTTGTTGATCTTCCTACCTGACTACATCCACTTGAATCACATGTGTTCATAGTTTAATGTTACTTCTAATATCACTGCTTAAACTCCAAAATTTTATTTACTTATATTTAAAAAAAAAATTAATCTTTACTTATTTTTCTTTTAATTATTTATTTAATTTTTTTCAATAGGAGTAGATAAGTTTGCAATCCTTGCCAGTCTTTTGGACAGGAGTAGAGGTTTATCCCTTGTTTCCAGTTTAGAATTCATTCTCTGGTTCCTTCTAAAGTTTTCTCGTAATTTCTTTCACTCTCAGTAACCCCTTGCATTTTTTTGGCATTATTGCTTGGGTTGAAGTGATTAAAAAAAATTGTACTTTAACATTGAGATAGCAGTTAAACCTAAAGCTTAGTTATTTGGAAATCTGTGGATTATAATAGATAATTATCAGTGATATGGTAACTCATTCTTATATGAATAATATACTGTAGATATCCATCTATAACAGCTTCTGTTTTGCTTTGGAATTCCTTGGGAAGCCGATTAAAGCAAGGTCATCCATTCTGAATTTAGTGTATTTAAGAAATAAACATAATTATTTCCATACTAGTTATTATTCATGAAAAAAGTTTTTGACTATATTTGAATTTCTAAAAAATAAGCTAAAATACATTATCTATGTAGATGTTTTAAAGTTCTTTATTCTAGTCTCGTCATAGTGTCACTTTTCAGAAATTCTGTCTGAGATCAGATTTTAAAAGTTTTACTGCAATAATTCTTTGAGGAAAATGTTTGTTTTTTTTTTTCTAACGAAATGTGAAAACTCTGATCTTCATAATCTTCAATTTGTATTTTTAAGTTAATTTAATTTTGTTCTACTCAGAGGAATATATAATTGGCTAAATACAGGCCACAGCAGGAATAAACCTACTCTCTGGGATAGGCTTTCCTATGTATACATTAAAACTGTCATCCCCTTTGCAGTGGATATCCATCAACAATGGTTTCTTTTTGTTTTTTTTCTTCTTTTTCATTTCACCCCAAGCAAGGTGATAATGCCACTAAGATGCAAGGGGTAGCTGGGAGTGGAAGCTGATTAAGAAGACTTTAGTGAGGATATAGGACAATAAAAGGACAGGATTCAGGAAGACAAGATTGTGATTGACGTAGCATTTAAACTTTTGAAGATTGTAAGTGACACAGACGCAAGAAACCAGTAGAGTTCCAAAAGCGAGATGTGCAAGAAAAGAAACTATTAGAATAGATCTTACATCTCACTATTTCAACAGTAAAACAATGTTTTTTCTTTGGGAAGTCATGTGTACATTATTATCCGTGCATGAAGCCTTGGGACTGAAACTTCTACATGAACTATAAATCGGGCAGTTTGTAATAATTTTATTCCATATGAGGATGGAATATTTCTACTGATGATTTTGTCATTGTTATCTGGATTGAGAAGTCTATCATTATTTAAAATTATCAGAAAATATGCAGATGGTAATCCTCATTTCTGAAATTTGATAGAATCACAACTGAGACGACCAAATAGACTTAGTTTAAGCTATTCTTCATTAGATTCTACAAGTTAATGTTACTCTTTTACCACAGTATCTTATCTATGTGAATGAAGGTTGACCCTCTGAACTAACTCTATGATGGATTGTATATCATACTGATGAATCAATTTGGCTTACCAAATTTTCTAACCATTGCTATATTTCTTGAATAACTTTGAATTGATGATGAAATAATCATTTGACTGATGTGTATCTCTGCATCACCTGCCATATTAGTTTAAAGTCATTGCTATTGTCTAACTTTTAGATTTCTTTGTTGAAAGTTGAGAGAATTTATTAGCTTCAAACTTTAAGGTAAGAATTGGCAGCCTGTTACTGAAATAGTCTTCTGTGCAAAAGTGGGTGGTATGTTTCTCTCACTGCTGTTGAAACAACTTTGTATTGCAATTAGGTTGTCTCATTTTACAGTTGTAACTGTAAGTTATATGCTAACTTCTTGTGTACATCTCACTTGTGAAACTCACTTCCAGTTTGTCACTTTCCAGTCAACTTTGATCTTCAAAAATTTAAATGCAATCTTCTGTCATCTTCTGTCTACTTGTATCCCGTTCTTTTACTTTTGGTAAACCTTGAATCAATGTTTTTTTTTTTTTTTTTTTTTTTTTTTTTTAAATATATCAAGTAAATTATCAGTGTTGGTACTTCAAAAGTTACTAAGAAACAATAAAAAAAAACAGTTCGATAGTGTCTTATTACTAAAATACTCATGTTGCAATTTTATAAAAATAAAACGTAAACAAAAGTGCTCACTATTCTATTCTGGCTTTCCTGTCAAAATCAATAAGTTTAAATGCAACGTCAATAGATATCTTCTTTCTCCTTGAAACCTATTCTTTTATTGTCCTTTCTCCTTAATGTTTTTCTTTTTCTCAGATTCTTTCACACTCAGTAACCTCTTGCATTTTAGTGTCTTTTATTGCCTTGCTTGGGCTAAAATGATTAAAAAAAAAAACAAAAAAAAAGTAACATGCAAGTATTGATGTGTCTATTCATATTACCCAGTTCAGAATTAATGTTTATCCCTGTTTGCCATTTTGCTTCTCAATAATGATATTATAAAATGTATTTCATTGGGTCAAGATTTGGACTCAGTATGTTAAGATTATAAGACATTTCATGATTTGAGGATAAACATGAAAATCTTTCATATCATGGTTGGCAATCACTATTCATAGAAAAAAAACATTGCTACTTCATTCACAACTGGCAGGATATAATGCCTTTTATTGCTATTTCTGTCTATCTTGAATACCATGTCTAACAACAGGATTCAGAATATTCTGTTGCTTGTTGAGTTTGTTTCCGTTCACCCTATTGTAACATTTTATATGCCAAAGCATAAACATTATCAGTTGTAATAATCTAATCTAAGGCTGCCATAATTTGAAGGATGTGTTTATTATTATTATTATTGTGATCTTGCAATTTAATATCAAGATATTTTTTGATCGATTCTGTAAAACTGCTTATTGTTGAGGCTCTTCTTCAATGGTAATGGTAATATGAGTAGTTTCTTTATAAGGAAACATTCAGCATTCATTGACTAGGCAGGCACTTCTACATTTGATTGAAATTTCTAAACTCTTTCTATTGAAAGAATTTCTCAAGAAAATATGATTCTCACCTTCAGTAACTGTTATTGCTCTTTTGAGTATTGCTAAGGGCTTCTTTTCTAAGCAACATCTTCATGTTATTATTTTCTCTTTGAGTTACAAGTGTTATCTGTTTTAGTTGTTGCTTTTGTTGAATGTACTCAGGTGATGTAGTTTGTGATTCTGTAGCACCATTCAACATGGTTTGAAGAATGGTGGTCCTTTTTCGGACATACAGGATTTGCTGGAAGTGAGTTTTAACCATTTATCTGAGAATGCAATTTGTTTTAGTTTTTTTTGTTTGTTTTTTAATTTTTTAATCATTTCACTCCAAGCAAGGCAATAAAGCCACTAAAATGCAAGGAGTTATTAGTATGACATCTACTCCAGCCACTCTGTATTCAAGCTTGATCCCCTCGGCTGATCATGGAGTTGATCACTTCAGACCAACTCTTGTCTTGCCCCACATTGTATTAATTGATTTCAAAACTGGCTTGCTCTGAATGGTCAACTGGAATCGATGACTTGGTTTGGTCCGATCAGAGTAATGTCACATGAAAGAAAAAAAAAATGTAATTTAGATAAAAGAAAAAAAGTATTTATATTTATATACAATTCCTTGATACAAAGTTAATAGTACAGTCATTGATGGCTTAAGCAGGCATATGTTCTCTATGCAATAACTATTGACCCTTCCTGATTATCATGACACACTGTTACGATTTTGAATGAAACTTTTGGAACAAGGCTTCAAGTTGGAGGTTTTTCTTCAGAGCAGCAAATATCAGATCAGGTGAAGCGGTGGTTCTTGTCTCTCTATTCAGTCTCGTCTCCATCTCTCCCCCACCCCAAGATGAGATTCTGCTCTTTGGCATAGACCCATCTGGGTTCCTCTCTGCCCAAAAGCAGAGAGTTCGGCGTCTTTAGCAGTATCTACTACACATTGTCTCTGCTGTGTCTCTACCCTCATCTACTCAGTGTTCTGTTTTTATGGACCCCTGCGCAAGGGCTGGGGTGGGGCATTATGTGCTCTGGGAATGCCAGCGTTCCCCAAACAACTAATTAGGGTTCTCCCTGCAAATGTCCAAATATGGGAGAGCCCCTCCTCCCTCCTTGGAATTCTACCTAGGCCTTCTCCTTCTTTTGGACACCTGATCAAACCTGTCTCCTTCCTGCTTTGTGTGAGTGCCTCTCACTATCACTGCCAAAGGGGCATGGAAAGTCCTCCACCTTTCTTGAAATTCCACCTGGGCCTTTTCCTCTTTGGTCATCTGATCAAACCCATCCCTCAAAGACTAGGTGTTGTCTAGCTCAAGTGGCCAAATTATAATTATTGTTCAAGATTCTTTCTTACCGTGCTTTTGTACGTGATCATTTTTGCATCTGGGATTTATCCTTTTTTTTATCCCCTCGTCAACCTTTTGGCCAACAAGTGACAAAAAGGGAGCAATCCCTTGATCTGGAAGTTTTAACGTGTTTCAGCAGATGAAAAATTTAATTACCTTTGAAACACAGTTTTCTTTTGGAAACCTGTCTGCCCCTAAAAGTTACTCCTTATCAATCAACTGAATTCGCGGCCAGAGGTCTGTCTTCCTCTCCATCACTCAATGGTCATAAAAATATCCTCTGTTTCTTTTTATCTATGGCATATTCTTGAACCTTCAAGAATATGTCATCACCTAATCTCAGTCTTAACCAAAACCAGATGATCTCTTTGTTTTACATCTCCAGCAGACAAAAAAAAGTTAATTAACATTCTATTTTTCTATTTTCTCTCATCTGGTCATCAGTATATCTTCAGTCTATTGGATATTAGTTTTTTCTGTCAATTTACTAGTGCCTTTCCAATGGTGTGACACTAAATGTTAGAGGATAGAAGAAAAAAACACCATTAAGGATAGAGAGCAAAAGAACAAATAGTAAGAAGACAGAAGATATCCATTGACATAGCATGTAAATTTTTGAAGATCAATGTTGACTGGAAAGCAAGAAGTCTGTAGAAAGTTCCACAAGCGAGAAGTGTGAGAGAAAAAACTTAGCATAAAACTTATATTTTCATATAGCTGTTTCAACAGTATAATGATGAGGTCTTGCTGCCAATTTAATATTGTGCTTAAATTCATAAAGTCTAAGTACCACAGAGGAAAACTCATCAGAACAATTACCATGAAAATATTTGTAGAAAATGTACAGAGAAGCTACGTTATGGCAGTGGGAAAGTAACTGAAGCTGAAATGCCTGGTTAGGACCAATAACATTGCAGATTCTTCTTTGGGTTTTATCAAGAATCTCTAAATATATGACAGAAGCATCAGACCAGATATTTCAAGACATGGGTGCTCATAGCTCTCTACAAATTCCTATCTGTTGTAGCTCTAAACAATGGGTGTCTTCTTACCATCCCACCAAATTCCTGTTCTACCATCCATTTACACAAGCATGTTAGCGATTTTACTGATTGTTTCTCTCATTCATCAAGCCCTTTTTCCTCATTTTGTACCCCAATTTCAATTACCACTTTGAGAGCAAGTGTTCTTTTTGTTTCCTTGTTCCTTAAAACTTTTTTGTGGCTTGCATATTCTCTTTGCTATTCTCAGCATCCTTCTTTAAAGCCACATCCCTGTTGTGTCAAGTTTCCTCATCATCTGTGAGGAAATTGTTCAGCATTCACTGCCATATAGGAGGATTGATATTACATAGCAGCTCAACAATTCTTGTTTCTAACAAAATTTTCCTGTTTCTTGATATTTTGTTTAGCTTTTGTTTGACAGCTTTTCACCATTCCCATGCACCTTTGGAAATCTGTCACATATAAAGACTTGGTTATCCTATTATAAGATAAAATATTATCACATAACATTCATTAATTTTAATGCTCAAAATTTATTGGAGACAAAATGACTTTGAGCTTGTTTCAAGCAAGACAAAATAAAATGTACAAATCTGCATATTTCCATTTGAGCCCTTAAATTTATGCCAAACAGAAAAAATTATTCAATTTTTTCTGAATGTCTTTTTATTTATTTAAGTAATAAAAGATGGAAAAAACATATTTTTAAAGATGGAGAAAAATGACATATATGAATTCAGTATCTGTCTATATTTCTGAGATGAGGTATTATGTACATTATTTACATTATTCAAACTATTTTCCTCATCTTTGTTACCATATTTATTACAATGTTTCGGCTGTTGTACGCTCCGGCCTTCTTCACGTGGTTGAAATGTCGAACTTAACCCTTTACTTTGCTCACTGGGGTAGACTGTTCTTGTTCCATGTGCCATGTTTAATGGATGTAAGTTATCAGTTATCTCCTTTCCCTCTGAAAGTTCTTCACTGCCTTAACCAGGTATTGAACACACCTTTTGGGTCCTGTCAGTGGATCTAACCAACGCCTTTATCCACTGTGCCATGTGGAACTAGAACAGTCTACCGCAGTGAGCGAAATAAAGAGTTAAGTTCGACATTCCAACTACCTGAAGAAGGACTGAGCGTACAACAGCCAAAACGTTCTAATAAATATGGTGACAAAGATGAGGATAATAGTCTGAATAATGTAAATAATGTAATGAATTCAGTTTTTAATAAATTTAATTTTTTTTTTTTTTTTTTTTTTATTTTTTTTATTTCAGACAAGTACAAATAATTTAATGGAAAATTTAATCTTTTAACATGAAGATGTCAATTTTTAAAAATTTCTATCATGAATACTTTTAATATTCTAAAAGAAAAATAAATATCTTGGGTGTTTTTTTTTTTATTTGTAAAGAAAAAATAAAAATTAGAAAATGTAATTTAAATTTTTCTAAATATTTTTTTTTTTTTATAACAAAAAACTAGTGTTTTCAAACTTGAAAATCAATATTAAAGAAATAAAAAAAAAAGAAAATCACTCATTCACTATATCATTCTTTAACAAACATACTCAGTCATTTTATTGATTTTTCAAACTATTTGAGCAGTGTTTCTGAAACACAATTTCATTCTGATCTTCATTGCAACCTTTACTTTTTTCATTCCCTTTCTATATTAATATATTTCACATGGATGATTCCATTATTAATTATAGGTTATGTCAGGGGGTCTGACACTGGTCATTTGCTAGCCACCCATTTTTTTATTGATTACAAACCACAACTATATAAATATTGATCAAATTTATTTAATTACTTATTCATTATAAATGGAGGTAAGGATCAGTGGCTCCAAAAAGACTAAATCACTTATTAAATAATCTACCAGCAAGTAAATAATGGTATTTGGCAAATAGTTGAAAATATTCTATTTGTGAAGTTGATTGAAATAATCAATTTTCAATCAGATATATATTTTAGAAAGAATCTTTAAGTATACAAGTATGAATTTAATGAAAAAAATGCCCAAAAACTTTTTGTGGTTAATACTAAAAAAAAAAAAACCCAGACGACATGCATTTAACGGATGTCAGAATTTGTTGAAAAATGCAACCTTACCCTCCCTAAATTTAACCTCTTTTTCAAACGTAACTCGTAATTGATACAACACTAGTTAATAAAAATGAACATGCTACCGCCCCTGTCTGAATGATTGGATTTCTCTGTATCCTTGGAAACAGGAAATTATGAATTTATATGTGCATTTAAAACTCAGTAAATTTAAAAATAAGTTATTCCAAAATTCGCTTGAAGATGAAACAGAACTAATGCTTTTAATTCAATTATACAATTAAATTTGTAGTTTTTAGCTTCAGTTTTTGAAACTTGTTTATTACTGTGTAGCAAAAGAACATTTTAAATCAGTTAATTTATAATATTTATGCCATGTAAATTTACATTGAGCACTGTTTTGTAAAAATAAAAAATATCAATAAGAACACTGCATTATATATCTTACTGTTCTTTCTTTTTATTATTATTTTATATATATATATATATATATATATAAAATAAAACATCTCTAAATAAAGAGATTAAATCTTCCACAAAATTATTCCTACTTTTCTGATATAAACAAAACAAGTACAAGCATACACTTTCCTTGCTTGGAGAGTTGTAATTATTTTATTGAAATTATTTTTATTGGGAAAATAATTTGTATATTCATTAACAGGCTATTTTCAATTTTGTCACACTCAGATTGGAGAATGTGTTTGCAATTTCCAATATTTGTTTAAACTATTTAATTTTTTAAATTCTTACGGCCATATTTCAGTTGATCCATACTGTTATAACAAAACAACAACAAAACGAATGAGTTCTATAATTTAAACAATTCTTGGAATGATAATGATTCTGCTCAAAATAAATGTATATTAGAATTTTTTCATTTCAGCAGAAATGAAAATTCTTTTCAGTTGTCTTGAATACACATGATGAATATTGATTTCATAAACCAGTCATTGGCTTGGAAGTGTGTGTACCCTTGATTTTGATTGGCAGTTTTTTTGAGTAAACAATAACTTTGTGAGGTTTCTGCAACTCTGCTGTCAAAATGTCAATAAAGGCTGATTTTATGAGCTGTTTTGTGTATTTGAAACAAAAACAAAAAAACTGATCAACTTGTTTCCAACTCACAGTGATACCAGATCAGTAGGCAAACTTGTCATAATTGTAGAATCCTATTTGTGTGTGTGTATATATATATATATATAATAATAAAAAAAAAATTCCCAAGACGATAGAATCCAGTTAGAACACAATGTCCAGGACAGAGTAAGAATATAATATAAATGGCTCAAACACTAATATTCCATGGTGATAATTTATTACATTGGAATAGTGATTACAATTCCAATGGAATATTAGTGTTTGAGCCTTTTATATTTAGCATGTTTCACTTTTATTAAAGCTTCATCAGAGAATGAGATATGGAGAAAAATGTCCTCCATATCTCATTCTCTGAAGCTTTAATAAAAATGAAATCTGCTAGATTGATAAACGTTTCCTATTTGTTCTTTATCTAATCATTCTATCAGATTCTGATCCACATTTGATCTCAGCATGTCGGATTAAAAACTAAAAGTTTTTTAGAAATTGCTTTGACATTATAGATACAAAACTGAACAGATTAGTCTTTAAAGAAAATCTGAATTAATGTGCATATAAAATTTTGTTGGACTGTGAAGTTCTCTGTAACTTAGCGTCCAAAGCATGCTGAATCAGAAGATGGTTTCAGCCTGCAAAGGGGAGACACAGATTCAAATCCTTCTTTAGGACATATTTTCTGTAAGTTTTTTTTTTTGTTGTTTGTGTGAATTGGCAGATGAAATAAACACTGTTTTTAAAAAAAAAAAAGATAGCATCTATTCAAATAGAGGTATCCACTAAAAATAATGTTTGAAGTAACAAATATATATTAAAAAGAAGAGAGAAACTGCAAACGTTTTTGGTTGTTATGTGGATTTTTTTTAACATCCAAAAAGATAAGAAAAATGAATTCCTTTTAATAATATCTGGAAATATCCACTCTTTGCCTGATGACGGTCATGAGACCTGAAACCCATGTAGCAAAATTATGGAAAATAAAGCATAATATATTTAAAAAAAAATACACATTACAAACAAAAATGTTTGTAGTTTCTCTCTTCTTTTTAATATATACACTTTTCTCTCGTTGGAACAACTATAACCTCTTCCCTTTATATATATATATATATATATATATATATATATAATTAATAGTAATATAAAATTTGTCACTTGGCTGATTGGTGTTACATTCATCACTTCAACTCCAGAATTTTGTAGATGAATCTTCGTCATGAGGTTTGTGCACTATTTTATATATATATATATATATATATATATATATATTAAAGTTTTTTGTTTTTTTTTTCATTTAGATGATTGATGTTATCTTCAGCATCCTGACTCCAGAGTTTTGTAAATAGACCTGTCCATCCACTCATCATGGGGTATCAGCAATTGACTGTTTTTTTATTTTGTTTGTAGTTCTGCTGTTTCAATTTCTTCAAATTATATATATCTCATAGAACAAAATAATGAATATATATATATATATATATATATATATATATATATATATATATATATATATATATATATATATATATATTCATTATTTTGTTCTATGAGAGATATTTTTGTTCACTCTGCTTTTGTTTCATTTCTAATATTTTCTATAGAATTTAGAGGCAGTATGCCAGAAGAACATCTTTAGAATGACATTAGTTCTTCTAATATAAGAAAAACATTAAGTATTCATTGATTGAACCATGTGGGATTTGAAGAAGGGTAATATACCTTTAAGATCTACAGGATTTATTTGTTTGAAGCTATCTTTAATCATTGATCTGAGAAAATGGTTGTATATAGATGATAGTTTATACATTTCTGAACCAGTTAGATACAATGTGTGACATCCATATAAGAGTCAAGAATTGACAGGACTGTTTAATAACATGACTTGAATTCTTATACTAAGTGATAGAATTTTTTTTTTGTAACATCTTGTGGTGTTGGAAAAAATACCCCAAGTGCAGCCTATTCTGTTTTTGATTCCCATATTTCCTATGTTAAATTGGTTATAACTGATAAGCATTACTTAAATCTGAAAATTTTTCAATGAAAAACTATCGAGAGATAGTAATTTATTTCTGTTTGAATTTCTGGGACATGGAATTATTATTTACACTATTTACATTCAGAAATATTATCCTCATCTTTGTTGCTAAGACTTTGACTGTTGTGTCCTCCAGCCGTCATTAGGTGTACATGTACTTTTTAGTACTGATCAGTTATTGTCCACCATTTCCAGAGATAGAACTGTTATCCCATAGCTTAGTGGATTATGGTGACATGGGATTATTGTGAGTTCAACCCCTGGACTGGGTAGTGTGCACTTGGACTTAGTGGAAATGGGCAAGCAATAATTGAGCAGGACTGAAAATCAGAACTAGAAAATGATATCCCCGGACATAAGCAGTGGAACGAGAACATACTACCCCCCACCTGCCAGATTAAATAAAGGGCTTATTTCAGAATTCCCTGTAGGTCATCTAGATTGACATGGACCTGATGAAGGTCGGAGGTTATGGCGGCTGAAACATGACAACAACCAAGATGAAGACAATACTGATTATGATGCTTTAAAATAAAAACTAGAAGAGAATTCATTAGCACTCAGGAACTTTCCAAAGAGCTTATTTCAGCAAAAGTCAACAAAAACTGTATTATATTTAAAATATATATAGGATGACTTTTTACCTTCCCTGGCTCTTAGAAATCAATGGGATAATGTATACATAACATAATAGGCAAAGAAGCTGTGTAGCTGTGGCAGTCACAGGAAATAAATGAGTAAAAACTGTTACCCAAATCTATATACACCTGATGAAGGGCACAATGGCTGAAATGTTCTGATTACAACAGCAATAGTCTGAATGTAATCAGTGTAAATAGTAATTTAATTTGTGAATATGAGTAATCTGATAGCAGACAGAAAGTGAACATCTTTCTTTTTCAAGGTTTAGGAAAAATATTTCAAATTTTAAGGTGCCAAGTTCTATGCTTATGATTTTCCCACAGAACGATAGTCTCAGTGGATTAAAGTATTGGTCTGTGAATTTGGTGAGATAAGGGTTCAATTCCTTGACTGGGCAGTTCAGCCTTAAGACTCACTGGAAAAAGAGTGAACAATAACTGAAAAGATCTAAAGATATCTGTAAACATGGTCAGTAGAAAAAGATTAATCTATTCCTCATAGATTAAATACATGGTCTAGCTCAAAATTCCTTGAAGATTATCTAAGTTGAAAAACAGATTCACATATGATCACCAAAGTTAAGGAATGTCAAGCCTGGTCAGTAACTAGATGGGTAACCATTTGGGAATATCATGTGCTATAAGCTTGGATGTGCAAGTGGTGTGATGGATAATGGCATGGAATTGTTAATCGAACAGCAGGGTTTCAATTCTTGTTGGGTTCAATATAATCACTTACAAGCTAATCAAGAAAAGTATGAATTCATCTCTTCTCCCCCAGCTATGGGTTAATTAATAAGACTTGTATCACTAAAACCATTATTATCTCCTTCTCTCCCCACCCCCAATTCTTACAATCTAAAAATATTTTCTGGTTTTAAATAACCTGCAAAGGGTTGATAAGCCGTAGAAATAGAATCAATCAGTCCAAAAAAAAATTAAAGATTACCTGGATTAACAGCCACCTGATGAAGGCTAGAGGGTACAACAGTTGAAACATTGTGATAACAACAAAGATGAGGACAATAGTCTCTTCTGTAAATAATGTACATAATGATAACTCCTCATCCCAGAAATTCAGACAGAAAATATTTCCAATATGTATGGAGGGTTGAAAAAAATGCCTCAGGTTTTGATGATAGTTTTATTTTTCAGTCAATCCTTGGAGATTTTCTTTCAAGGGACCATATTAGTTTTTTTTCTTTTTTTCTTTGGCAGTTAACCAGTTTCTTTTGTATAATTTTTATTTATTTTTGAATATGTAAATTGGATTTTTACTTCTCTTTTGCCTCATTTCAATATTTATTGTTGTTCTCTTACAAGCCACAATGGGGGATGGAATTTTATGTTTATACCCAACTCGAATATCCTGAGTATAAATGTGAACTGACATTCTTGAAACGGCTCTCTGTTTGATAATGCTAGTTCAACTTATTGATCTTTTGCAAATTGACCTGTAAAAAAAACATATTTCTTACTCCCAAATCTCTTAGTCACTTGTATAAGATGTTTAGTGCTGTTACTAAAGAAAGTACATTTCCTATTCAATGGCTCAGTTGTAGAAATTTACAAGCATTCTTTCTTGTTTTGTTTTTCCTCCAATTTTCTTCCTGACACTGGTGGATAATCTGAGCGAAGTGCTTAGAGATCTAAGCAGCTAACTCATGCTACACAGTTAAAAGAATCTGGTTTTCTAAGTAATAAAGTGAAATAGATGGTGTTGGGCAACCCGTATGATATTCTGTTTATTGCTTCAGCAAACTTATGACAATTTTTCCATTTCTTCACATAGAATATTTCAACTTTTTTTACATGATAATGGTAAGATAGCCATTTCCATACAGGAAACATTGGACCAAACTGTTTGTGTTATTGTTGGTTGAATTTTATAAAATCTTTCTCTTAAAACTTTCAAGAAAATAGTTTTTTCAAGTCTGCAAGCTGTTATTGCTCTTTCAGCCATTGATGAGGGGTTCCTTCCTAATCTTTTGTTTAAGGTAGTGTGGACAGTCAACATTTTGATTATGCCATTATTTTTAAGCTGCTATTCATTACTCTACTGTGCCTCCTGTTATACCTTTACCTTTAGTATATTTACTAAACTCCTTTTCTATCCATATGCAAGCAGTTTGCTGCCAATCTAGCTTCTTCATTATTCTAATATCTTTCCCAAATGTATTAAGGTTACCTTGCAGTTCCAACTGTTCTTTGTCTCAAATGCTATTGCATAATCTATAAAACACAGATATGCCTGCTTCTGTATTTGTATTGCTCTTTCTGATATCATTGAGTATAAATATTGCATTCCTTTAATGAATTAATATTGTTCTTGTTCTATTTCTGGTCTGAGTCTACTTCATATTCTATTCATAAAAATTTGGATTATCAGTTTTGCTGTATGGCTGATTATGCTGATTGTCCAATGGAGTTCACATTCGTTTGCACCTGACTTTCTAGGCAGAGCTATGAAACTTGAACTGTTTTGGTCTTCTGGTATATCACCACTGTTGTATATTTAATTTGTTATGTCTGAGATGTTGTTAATACCAAAATTATTTAAGCCTGCCAGTATCACTATTAAAATTTCATCTGATCCTGCTGCTTTGTTTCTGTTCATTTTGGCCATTGCTGATTCCACTTCAGATTTTAATATTTCTGGTCCTTCAATAATGCCAGTGGAGAATTGGCAATACTGTATATTGCTAATTCTCATCTTTCATCATCAAAGAGTTCTGCAATGTATCCATTCCATCTCTGAAGTATTTTTTCTTTCTTTAATATCAGTATCCTGTCTAGAGTTTATGCATCATGTTGATGAGCAAGGATTTTTTTTTCCTGTTATCTTTTTTTTTTTTTATGCATATCTACTTTGTCTGTGATATTCAGTCTTTGTATAATTGCACATTTTTCATTGAGCCATTCCTCTTTAGCCTACCTGTATTCGTTCATATTTTCTTTGTGCAGGGTCTTATATTCAGTGCCATCCCTTGCCATTGTTTTGTGTCTCCTTTTAATCCTGTTGAGAATTTCATTTGTTATCCATTCTTTTTTTTTTGTCTATTTTTCTTTTGAATGATCTTGATTGCTGATGTTACTAAAATTTCTCTTTATGTTGCAGTCCAAGTTTCCATTCTCATTTTCATCATGTTAAAAATCAACAGACAAGGCCAGCATTATAGATGCAAACATGCAGTTTTGTTTTTCTCTCTGGCCAATCATAATGATCATATGTATTTTATAAATTTTTGTGTTTGTTACCAGCAAGAGGTTATAGACAGCTCACTGTGTGAGTGCTTATGGATTTTGCAAACTCTACTTTGCACAACATCTCTCTTCCATTAGGATGAAAGAGTTAATATCACTAGACTTACTTAAAGGTGTTATGAACTGCCTTAAAAATCTCTATGGGTTGCTTTTATGAAAATCTTGAGAGGCACTAAAAATTGGATTCCAAGAAAAATATAATCATTTAATTAGCTACAATGAGAATCCATTATTAAAGTGTAATTAATCTGCATCTAATTTGGCTTCTATACTTATTGTATTAAAAATGAGAATTTTGAATTTTTGTTCTTCAGATCTTTGTTGTTTACTTGATACTTCAATGATATTCCCCCCCTCTTTTCTTTTTTGGTATGAAGTATAGGAATTTGTGTTCATTCTGAAACAAAGATAAAATCAGGGGAAGACAAGAACATTATTCTCTCATGAATAAACATAATATAGGATTTGTCTATTTTCATTTGGTATTTCTGGTATTTGCAGAATCATGTGGCAAATGATCCTCAACCACTTGGGCAAAATGGCTCTACCACATGTTTCATGAACCTAAAAGTTTGCAAAACTCCTGTAGGCCTTAGGAGTCACGTGCAAGTCCATAAAAGTTGATCAATTTTTTTATTTTACTGAGCCCTTATTTGTTGCCCGTGACGAGTGAGTTTGCCATATATATATATATATATATATATATATATATGAAAAACCTGAGAGCTCAATGTAAATCCAGAGCTAATATTTTATTTCATTTCATCTTTTGGAAGTGCTATCTGATGATCCAGAGTCCTTGAAAAGGGCTCTGGTGAAAGAAATAAATTATTATAATGGAACCTTAAAGTGGTCTGTTCTTCTTTTAATATATATATATATATATATATATACCATCAAGTAAAAGGAAAATTTCATTTTTACAATAATGTTCACCCTGTGCAAGGCCTAATAGCCACTTAAGGTAGATAGTTAACGGATTATGTCATACCAGCTTAATGAAGCAACTAACCTTCTACACTACTTCAAATAAAATGTTAGGAAGGCAACTCCTATTAATACTGAAGAGAACACTGCTCAACATGAGTTTTGGTGCCAAGAAACAAAACACATTTTTTAGCTAATTTGATGGTGCTGAGTCTGAAAATGACCCTAGTTTTTCATGGTTAGCTGTCATTTTTGCTGTACTTAAATTGCTCATTTTTGGAAGTAAAGATCAATTTACGATCTTGGTTGATTGCAAAATTCAGTTTATAAAAGTCGTAGAAACCCATCAATTTTCAGGTAGGCCAAACAATTTATGTCAGCCACCTGAAATAAACTATTTTTATAAGAAAAAGTGTTTTTGAGTCAAAAATTTTAAAATAGATGTACCAAAGTTTTCCAATTTATTGCCAAAATTCAAATTAACTGATAAACTTTATCAGTAATACACTATAGTAAACCTGATAATTAAGGTGATATAAAAAAATGAAACCTGAAAATCTTGTTTGATATTCATAAATTTATCCCATCACTACAGAAGGAAACCAAGCATATTGAGAGCATTTTGTTTTCACAGAAGGAAAGAAACCCCAACTAAAGACATCCCATTTGAATGCACCTATTCCATTGTACATGATACTGCTGGAGTATCAAAAGGGATTTGAATAACATTGAACATGACAGACAATCAAGAAAAAGAAAATTTTTACCATAGTTCTTATGTTTATGAAGGTTTTATTTCTGCTGTTAGTTTATTAAATGATTTGATGAAAATACTTGTTGGTCTTGGTATATTCAATTGTGTTATTTTTAAAGACTTAGGGTCTGATTGTCATTGTAAAAATAGTATTTCTCATTAAGCAGACCAATATTTGTTGGTTTAAATACGAATTGAGAGGTTTCTACCATTTTATTTTGAGAAATGTTGCCATCAGTCAATATCATATATACAAAATAAATACATATAAAAACAAATGAAATTTTTTTTTCCCTCAAAAATGGGGCATTACTGTACAGCAAAAACTGTAGGTAACGAAAAAAACAAAAGGTCATTTTCAGATTCAGTGACCTCAAATTAGCTAAAAAAGATGTTTAGTGTTTCGACACTATTTCAACATTTTTTTTTTCTTTTTTTGTTAATCAGTATAATAACTACTGACTCAAGAAATCTATTTTCCTGAAAAATTGTTTTAAGTGAAAGATTTTTATAAATTTCATCTGAAAGCAGTACTGGCTGCTCAATCAATGAATGCCAAATGTTCCCTTATAAGTAAACTGCTAATATTTACCATTCCATTTCAGTTGTTACTCAAATGATTTCAAAATTCAAATTGGTCCACGTTATAAGAGATCCATTTTGAGAAAGGGGCTTTGGCCTTCTCATTTGTCAGTAATTTCCTGTTCTGCAACATTGTTCAATATATCAGAGGTTACCTTTTCAGGATATCTATGTGGACTAAAACACAGACAATTTCTGCCACACTTTCTTGTTCAGTGTGCTAGTTCTGTCCAGGTTTCATTTTATATATATATATATATATATATAAAATGTAGGAACTGCGTGAAAAACAGCTGCTGCTCATGTGTTGTGCCTGTCATAATGGTTGATATTGAAAAATGGCTACATTTCTCATGAATTTATCCAGTTCACTTGTGACATTTGACCATTCCCAAGAGTCCTGCTTTTCGTAAATGGAAGTGCATCAGCTAAATGGCCTATGAATTGATGATATTTCAGTAACATTCACATGACACTTAACTGCATCTTATCTGTCTCCTCCTGGAATAGACTAATAGTGAAAGGAAGAGAATATCAGATGTTAGTGATGAAGAAAGGTAAAGTAAAATTGGCAAAGTAAGAACTTCCTTTTGATTTTGAGATTACCATTTCTTGACAGATCTTATTTCTTCCAAATAATACCAGGCATTGTTAGACCACATATTTTTTTTTCTTTTCAATTTTTGTTTCCTTATATGCAATACTTGGAAATATTAGATGTTAATTGTTCTGACCTAACCCCTGAAATTATTATTTAACATGACTAATAAATGTTTAGATTATAATGATTCTGTTATTTATAAAATATTAGAAACAAAGGAAAGATCACTGTATTGTTATGTAGTATCAGTCCTTCTCTATGGCAGTGATGCTGGACAATCTTCTTACAGAGGAAGAAGAGACTTGAAGTAACAGAAATGTGGCTCTACAGAAGGATATTGGAAATATCATGGAATAAACATAAGAGCAATAATGAAGTGCTTGAGACAATGGTAACAAAAAGGACATTTATGCTTAATTTCTGTAAGACATTTGAAATTTCTGGGGCACATAATGATGGCTTGGAAAATTTGATATACACAGGACAGATTGAAGATAACAAGGCCAGAAAAAAAAAAGCAATACACAAACTACCTGGGGAGCTTGAGTGAATGAATAGCAGAGTAAGGTTTGGGAGAGATGGCAAAAAGACAAAAGTTATTGAGAGCTATAAAAGGACAGAAAATTGTGGATAGTCGATGTCCTGAAGGTATTTTTTCTTCTTTATGAAAGAATAAACTCTTTCAGAAATTTATTACATTTTAGCCATTATATGCTCCGACCTTGGTGATTGGAATTTTGAACCAAACCCTTCATTTCATTCACCGGCATAGATTGTTCTAGTTCCATGTGCCATGCCTCTTCCAGATATCTCTGTTCCAGTTATTCCCCTCTATTTACTCTCTTTCTCTTTTTTTTTTTTTACCTCTGCTGTGGCCAAGTAGCGAAATATTGAACTTGCAACTTTGAGTCAAGTCAGTGTATGAATCTTTGAAACTAATAAACCTAATGTCTCAATAACTGTTTTTTACCAGAGCTTATATAAGAATTTGTTGTTGTTATTGTTTTGTCTAGCACTCTGTATTACTGGTTCCCAATCACTTGAAGAAGGGTAATGTTGAATATGACAACAAATATGAGGACAGCAGTCCTAACAATGTAAATAGTGTAAATAGTTACAATATCTTATCTCAGAAATATTGACAGATAGAAATTGTTTTGTTTATAAACCATGTGAAAACTCCATAATAAATAAAATTGCTTTAATAAGACTACAGAAATGCTTTTGAGGAAGATTTTTAATTTTCAACATTTTTATTTTAATTGATAAAAATGCTTCAACTGAAACGATTCTGTTCTTTATATAAAACTGTAGTATTTTTTCTTTGATGAAATAATAAACTGTCTAAAAATGTTATTGTTTTCAAATAATGTTCAGACTTTAATCAGTTGTTTAATTATTATAACCTTAAGACAACAAAAAATGCTTTTGAGGCTAATTTTAATTTATTTTCAGTGGATAATATTCTTAATAAAGTAAAATTATGAGAGTAGGCAGAGAATATAAAGGATGCCTTTTCATATTGTTTATATATATATATATATATATATATATATATATATATTATTTTTTTTGCTTTGTCTCTGATAAGTGTTCAACCTTTTCAGATCATGAATTTGTGATTAAAAAGATAGTAAATATTAGCTATGCTTTTTTATTGCAGAGAAGTAGGTGGATGTGTGAAGAAAAAAAATTCTCTAATAAAATGAATAGAATCTGCTTGCATCTCTTACAGACATAACAATAAATCTGATTTTATTTTGATAGAATAATCAATAGTGTTTACTTTTTCTTCCTTTTCAAACACTTCCTTGAAAACAGAAAATAAATCATAATTTTTCACAGGTTGAATGTTAATTATCAAAAGCATTTCATCAAAATAGATGTGACTGTCAGGATATCATAAGATTTTCAGGGCAGGGTTTTTATCATTCTTAAATCTGAATATCACTGGAGGCAGTTTCTTTTCTCAGCTTTCAAATGTCTTTATTTTACTGGCATATACAATATAGAAAAGAAACTGATTTTTAAACTGAGAGCTCTTCACCATGCAATCACATTTTTTATGAAATCTATGATATCCAGACATTAAATAACTATTAGGTTGAATCTTAATTTCCATTTTTTTTATTTTATTTTGTTAATCTTTCACTTAAACGACATAAATTAAATTGTCGGTATTTTCATTATAAATATCTTCATGGCCATTGGGTATTTAATGATATTGAGTGGGGTTCATGAAAGTAATTCTTAGTTGAAGTGTGGGATTGGTGAACAGATAAACAATTGTTTGGTATGATTCAGCCTTGAGGCCATATTGTTTCAGATGGCTGAGCTGCTTATGTTGCAATCAAGGAAATCAACCACAAGACATACTCTCATGACATTGTTATTCCTCAGTAGCATTTTGTGGATCTTTGATGACACTATCCATACTCAAAATGTGGAAAATCTTTGGATGCATGTCAAGTGTTGACAGTTTGGAACTTCTGAGGTATTGTTCATGTTTCTTCTTCCTGAATTCATGTGGTGTCAGTGGTACAAGTCCAACTATGTATTCCTCATTGATTTTCTGTATAGTCTACCATTACTTGTTGTAATAGCGTTTAATTGTGATAAATGTATATGCCTTGGTTATATTGATTTTATGCCGTTCAGGGAATGGCACTTAGGTGAAGAAATACCCTTTTTTTTTTATCAGCATTCTTCAAAAGATAAATTACCAATTACATTTTATTCAATTATATATTCACAACTAGCAGCATGGCCCAGCGTTGCCTGTGCTTGATTCAAAAATCGTACGACTTGTACAGCAATTGCTATCACTTAAAATATTTTTGCCCTTCCTTGCCTTTAAAGGAGTGTCCTTTGCCGTGCTGATGTTGCTACATGCCTTACTTCTTGCCTATCTCACACTGCAAATTTTTTCTAAGCTCTATACTAAACATTAAATCTGTTACGAAAAAAGAACTAAACAAAATGAACACAAAACAATCAGCTTTAAAAAGGACTCAGAACTGGAAAACCGAATGAAAAATAATGTTAACAACAAATACTTTTTCACACCCAACCCAGTTCTGCAGAATCAGAATCAACGTTGAGTTTAAGTAAGCGAATGAGCCAATTGGAGTAAAGTGCCATGCAGATTTAAATTTTTCCCACTTGTGATGAATGCAGCTATTGATTTTCTTTTGCATGCTAGTTAACATTCATGTCAGTCAGCTGTTGGCTTTCACACTGGCCAATAGAATCTTCCTGCCTATTCGTGGCAGCCAGCTATAGGCTCTCACCCTGGCCAGTAGAAAATGGCCGCAAACTACATGAAAACTGCCGTAAAAGCATGAAAAAATCGATTATTTCCACTATCGATGGGAATTGGGAAATGCAAAGTTGGTCTTGGCCTTCCCGCTAACTTGGAGCATGTGCATGTAAGTTTTGGTGCAAATCTGTCAAAAATTGCGGCTGTGTATTCGTTACACACACACACACACACACACACACACACACACACATCCTACCTTTTAGAGATAGAGATTATTTGCAACGACTTCTCACTTGTTGGGCAACTCTTCAATAGCTTTTTGATTAAATTCAGCAGATTTTGATCTGAAAACATTTTAGATGAACTTTTAACATGGGTTTTTGCTAGAGAACTTTTTCCCCTTCAAACATTTTGCAGGGATCAAAAAAAGTAATACTTGATTGGTGCAAAACCAGGAAAATATGGCAGATGTGGTAGAACAGATTAACCAATATTAAAATAATATTTCTCTGTTATTCTTGCTGCATATGATGTTACAAGGTCATGCAGGATAACAACATTTTGCCTATTGACAAACACAGTGTGTTTTTTGACAAAACGTTTATGGGCATGTTGCAGCTGAATATGCATTTAGTGGCTAATTGCATTTTAATAAATAAATATCTTGATTGAACCATATGGACAACATTACCTTTCTTCCATAGAACTCTGCTTTTAAGATTGGTTGTGAAGATTTAATAGTAATTACTTATGACTCAACCTGATATAGTTGTAGAAAAGGTAAAAGTATTTTCATTTCAGTTACACATATGAATTCCTTTTAAGTAGCTGTCTTCTATGTGCTAAATCTCTTTAGGACATGGGTGATCATGGCTCTCCATAACTTTCTTTCCTTTTAAGCTCTTAGTAAGGTTTGTCTTTTCACCATCTATCCCAATTCCTTTCCTTCCATCCATTTACACAACCTTATTAGATTGGTTATTTACTTTCCCTCCATATGTCCTGTGAGTGTCTAATTCTCCAAGCCTTTTTCCTCATTATGCATCATAGAAATTTCAACCCTTTCTGATTCTAAGTGTATAAGCATCATTTTTGTTTCCATTTTCTTTGTTGCTCAGTCTATGGTATTTGCAGGATTTTTCTGTAGAACCACATTTCCATTGCCTCAACATCTGTTAGATTATCCAGAATTATAGGATAGCTGATATTAGATAGCAGTTGAACACTTTTTTCTTTATTTCTAACTAGCTTAAAAGCCGCAATCTGTGTAGAGTTTTGAGCTAGTACTTTCGGAGACTAATTGGTACTCTGGTCCTCAATTCACTCCAGGGAACTTAAAACCCTCACTTTACATCTGATTCAGGCTATAAGTCCATTTCTGGTCAAAAGACCAATTTGGAACAAAATTCCAATTCAGGCTGAAAATTGAGTTTGTCAAATCAAATTCTGCAGAACTTAAAAATCTCAAGTCACAAAGCTTTAACTCTGATTTTGAAATAAAAATTATTTTTTTCAATTCACAAAGTTTTGGAGATATTTTAAACTGAATTTAAAATAGAAATTATATTCACAAATGTCTATATAGAGCAAGTTTGGCCAGAGTTAGAGGAGTTTCTGACAGCTGGATAGACAGTAATGCTGTTTATTTATTTAGATAGGAGATAGATTAAATTTTCTTGTTTATTAATACTTTGCTATTCTAATACACCTTCATATTTTGGTGTTGCATTTTCTGTCCTCTGTTAAAACACTTTCCCAGATATTTAAATTTTCATACTTGCTTGATAATGGTACATCAGATTTGGATTTTGCATCTTGGAATGTTCCTCTCGGTGACAACCATACATTCTTTCTTCGTAAAAATTGATGTTTACTGCCCTCAAAAATTAACAGCCAAATAACAAAATAGCTGAAAAAAAAATTCATTACAAATTGGAAAGTTTACAGAAATGAAATGGAGACGAGTAAATAATGCAAAACATGAACAATTTAATAAATTTTCACATTCATTTGACAGAAGCTGTCTTTCACAAATACACATACTGCTTTGTTTGTCAGAAAATGCTGAAATAGTGATAAACACAGTTATTGTTTTCTTCAATCTACATTGCCAGGGTGGCGTGTGTCCTTAATATTGTTTTCTGGTTCCATTAACAAGAGCAATGTTAGATGAAACGAGCCACAGAACAGAATTTAGAGAATGCTGAAATCTAATTTCCCATCAGTGATAATCCAACCAAGAAATCTTGCCTGTCTTTTGAAAGAGAAAGGAATATGGCATTGCACTGCAATGACAGAATAATGCCAGCGATGATTAAATTCCTGGAAATGCATGAAAGAATTTAGATGTTATTTTCAGTTTGGAGAAAAATCGGTAAGAATTTGTGGAACTGTTAGAAGATTTGTATTTCAATGCCCAAAGCAAAAATAATTTATTTGTTTTCTCACTTAGCAAGAATAAATTATTTGCCAGTTTATATTAAAGCTATATGATAAGATAAAGAACAAATAGGAAACATTTATCAAATCTAACATGTTTCACTTTTATAAAAGCTTCATCAGAGAATGAGATATGGAGCTTTAATAAAAAGTGGAACATGTTAGATTGATGAATGTTTCCTATTTGTTCTTTCTTATCATTCTGTCGGATTCCAATCATATTTGATCTGCATTTGATCCCGATTAATGAAGCTATGTATATTAAAGTTCCAGCAATTTTATATTTGTTGTTGCATGCTCTATGTTTATACATCATGAATATAGAATATTGCATTAATTTGTTTTTTTCTTCTGTTTGCTGTGTACATTCAGGAAGAAGGTGATATTTACTCTCCACAATTTCCTGTCCTTTGTAACCTTTAATAAAATTTATCTTTTTGTTATCTCTCCTAATCCCTGTTCTGCCAATCATTTACATATGCTCACTAGGTAGGTTACGCGCTGCTTTCCTCCATCCCTCTTGCCTTCGATATTTCTTTTCAGTTTAAAATTTTCCAAGCCCTCTTTCATCATTATGTGCACTAGAAATTTCAACGCCCTTTCTGATGCTATATATGTGTCCTTTTTGTTTCCATTTTCTCTAAAATTTTGTTGATTATGTGTTCAGTTCATTGTATTCTCAGCATCCTTCTGTAGAACCACATTTTTGCTGCCTTAAGTCTTTTCTCCATCTGTGAAAGGGTAGTCGAGCATTTGCTGCCTTGTAAGAGTTCTAATATTATGCAGCAGTTAAGCATTCTGGGTATGATGATAAACTCCATCAGTGTTCTGGGTATGACAATAAACTACATCCAGTAGTAAGGCCTCTGATCAGGAGGTTTTGAGGAGCGTGGAACCACCTCTTAATTGCTTAATTGCTGGTGTTCCTAGGTCCACCCTTACCCGGGGTGGTAGCACCTGTTAGGGTCCCAGCTATGGCCAAATAGTTAACCCCAAAACTGGGGTAAAAACACTATGAAAGTGAAAAATAGATTTTAATCCCAGAAATACTTATTATTACCAGCAATACATTTTTTGAAAAAAAAAAAAATATTACCAACAATATTTTTTTTGAAACAAGAAATATTACCAACAATATATTTTGGAAAAAAAAATATTCCTAGCAATACATTTTTGAAAAAAAGATTACCAGCAATACTTTTTGACAGAAAAATATTACCAGAAATAGATTTTTGACAAATCAAAATATTACCAGCAATAAAAATTTTGTTGGCATTAAATAATCCATCAAGGTTGATATGCTGTAAACCAAACCAATAACAGTTAAGTACGTTTTTCTTTTTTTTCAATGAAATTTTCCCGTTTTATAATACTTTTGCTATCCAATTGTGCCTTTGGATATCCTGGTCACATTTATCTTCTTTTGTTGAAATACTTCTGAGACATTTAAGTTTATCCACTTTACTTTTGGTATCTCCAGTTTTTAATTTGCATGTGGATGGCTTCTTTTGCTGAAAACCATATATTCTTTCATCTTACCATTGATATTTCCTCCTTTTCATTTTCCTTTACTACCTTCTATAGGAGTTTCTGTATTTTCCTTTCTATGTCTGCTATCAACACTATGTCATCTGCATATCTAATGTTGTTAAAGTTGTGGCTGCCAATAATGAATCCTGGTAGGACTTTGAATTCTTTCAAGATTGCTTCACTGTAAAGGTTGAATAAGTCTGGTGAGAAGATACACCCTTGTCTTATGCCCCATTCTATTTTTGCATATTTACTGAATTCATTTTCTATCCATAAATAGGCAATTTTGCTCTCAGTAGAAGTTCTGGATTATCCTAATGTCCTTTCCAAATAAATCAAGATTACTTAGCAATTCCAACAGTTCTCAATAGGAGTTGACATGCCGTTAAATCCAACATCCATCCATCCAACAGTTCTTTGTGACATACCTTGTCAAACCCATTTACATAATCTAAAACATTCCTTTGAATTTTTATCCCTCTCTTTTTATATAATTCTGGGCATAAGTATCGTATTCTTTGTTTCAGAGTCTTAAAGAATCCATTCTGTTCTTGTCCTATTTCTGGTTTAGTTCAGTCTGAAGTCGGGTGACCAGCTGATCGGCTGAACTCTCTGCCTTCGGGCGGGGAGGAACCCGAATGAGGCTACGCCAAAGGGCAGAGTCTCTTTCAGGGAGGTAAACCGACCCTGAACCCGTTTACACGGGTTCAAAGGGCATATTTTTGGCTGAGCCCACGGGCTCGGAGATCCCACGGGCTCGGAGATCCCACGGGCTCGGAGATCCCATGTTAAACTGGCCTTGTGCCACATGATGCCCTCGTGGTGGGGGGTGACTAAATACTGTCCTATTTCCGGTTTAATTCTGCTGCAAGGACTATTCATCAGAATTTTGCATAATTCTTTTTAGTATTTCTAAAAGAATGTTTGGAATTGTACAATAGATACTGCAACCAGAAAAATTTTTTTTCAGATTGCTGTAGATTACACACTCCATATCAAGAATATCAAAAAAAATTTTCTATTAAATTTTATAAAAATTGATAGGCACTTCAGTTTGCAGTATAAATTCATTGTAAATTGACACCCCTATTGAACCCAAAACAAATAATCTGGGACAACATGATTTCTTAAAATGTAAAAAAAAAAAAAATTTTAAATTCATAATCTGAAGTTCTTCTTTTCATATACTAGAATTTTTTTTTTTTTTTTTTTGCACATCCTGATGTGTGTTGAAATCCCCACTAAATTGTTTTTTCTCATGATTTACAAACTCTGTTCATTTGAATTTTGCAAACCAATCAATGAAATTTGAATTAGCTGATTTGTTTAAAAAATACCCTACTTCACAGTTTAATAATTTCTTTAGCTTAATTTAATTTTATAGGACTTCATTGGTAAACAATATTTTTTTCAGAAATTTTCTTTTTTTTTTTCCCCCTTTTTCACAGCAAAGAATAAATTCTTAGTATTTCCTACTCTTGAAGATGTAACATACAACCAGCCATGCATAAATATTTATTTCTGGAGCCAAATTCCAACTTTTTGAAGTGTTTGGCTTTCTTAATTATTGTTGTAGCATACCTACAGATGATAATGGGTATATCCCCATTCACATAAATACAGTAGTAAATATTGTATGTGGGTCTGCAGTTGGAGATTCATTGTGGAATTTACTTGACTCACTTCTAGCAGCTGACTACTGTGTGCCGCTGGGGAATCTTATATGTGTTGTTCTTGTCCTAAGCATTATCGTTCATTACCAACCTTCATGTGATTATTCTATTCAGTAACCTTCCCTCGGTTACAATAATTATATTGCTGAAACTACAACCAAGTAAATAATAAAAGTGGCTTAGGAAATACTGTATGAAGGTCAATCTCTCTTTGTTGAAAGGTGTGGCGGTGGTGGGGAATATGCGGCTGCAGTTAAGTCAGTTGATGCCTGTCCCCAGTGTAGTATTGTTGTGCAGATGGATGTCAGGCTGTCACCATCCGAAAATTGTATTCTTCGGGGAGCTCAAAACTGGCAGCTGCCCACGTTTCTCTCTGCGTCACCTGCCCACGTTTCTCTCTGCGTCACCAGAGTGGTGTACTTCAAGGAGGAGAGATGAGGAGCACTTGAGGGGAGGCGATGCCAGTGTTATCTGTAACTTGCCAATCCTGCACTGGGCATGTTTCCCTGCCATCTATGCCCGAGAATTTGTTGCTTGCAGATCAGGCTGCTATCTCACTTGGCAGCCCATGGATGGAGATGGAAGAACATCATCATCGTCAGCAATAATGGACAGACTTTAGCATGTGTGTGTGTGTATAAACTGGCAGCCGCCCACGTGGAGGCTCAAAGAAACAATTCCAAATGCTCTTATCTCTTACAACATTGACCTTACACAATTAGAGAACCTCACAAGGGATCAAACGGGCTGGTGGTCTCTCTGCATGGTCAGAGTGGCGTACTTCAAGGAGAGACAAGGAGCACTTGAAGGGAGGTGATGCCAGTGTTATCTGTAACTTGCCAATCCTGCATTGGGCATGTTTCCCTGCCATCTATGCCCGAGAACTTGTTGCTTGCAGATCAGGCTGCTATCTCACTAGGCAGCCTATAGAAGACGTACAGAGATGGAAGGACAGCATTGTCATCAGCAATGACAATGTGGTGAAATTATTTTGTATCTTAAATAATAAAACTGTATTTTGTATCCCCTTACTCGTTAGCACTTTTCCACAAAATTTGGTTTTGATCACTCAATGTATAGCTATTTTAACTTTTTTAAACTTTCAGAAATCTTGTCAAATGAGTGTATTTACAATGAATTTATGTAGCAAACTGGATCACTCTATTAAATTTTATAAGGTTTCATAATTTTTTTTTTTTTTTTTTACAGATATTCAAGTTAAGTGCTTATATATAAAGTAATAAAAAAACATTTTGGAAAAATGATTATTTCTGATTGCAGTGCCTATTGTACGACTCAACTGAATTGTTTAATAGACTTCCTTTTTTAGAGTTTGCTATAAAAAAAAAAACAGATAAATATTGCATGACCTTGAGTATCAAATTGAACATCGTGATGGTCTCTGGAGAATTAAACATCACAAGTGGTGGGGGTTCTTGTGGAATTGCGTTGAGTTGGTGTGTCTCAAAAGTCTGTAGGGACTGTGGAGTTTCTGGTTGAGCTCCCATGAGAGATATTATGTTGAAAATAAATTCCTCTGAGTGTAACCTCTTGTGGTTTAGGTATGCCTCAGAAATAGACTGCAAAGGAAAAATGGCTGTAGCCCTTTCTCGTATCCCTACTGAAATAACAAATGTAGATATCACAGAGAAAAATATAAATTTGATTTGTCAGTTGAAAATCTTTAATAGTTACTGGTATGGATTTTACAAGTGAGTGAATCTACATTTTCTGTTTGCTGGAAAGGGAATTGAAGTTGATGTGAAAAGCTGAGAATGTCAAGCTAGTGAGCTTTTGGAAAATGGAAAGCATTTAAGTATAATAAAATGAACTACCACCTGGAAATGTCTGGGTTTCAAATTGTGAATTAACAAGGTTTTAACTTGTTGATCAAGTGAAACAAGGAGAAACCATGCAACACCCCCACTTGCTGCTGGAAAAATGACAAGATAAAATCAGCTGGCCTCAAATACTAAACTAGAGGGAGAAATTCAAACTTTGAATTTGTATGTTTTTATGTTTTCTGTTGGGTTTTTCAAACTGTGTACAGAAACACATACACACACACACACACACACACACATATGAAAGAAAGATCTTTTTTTTAATGAGGAATTTTCATTGTTAACTCATCACTAGCTTAAGTCTATTTTATAGTAACGCCCTGTCAACTGGAGCTGTAGAGTATACTGACTGCACCTCTGCAGAGGGGTAAGACCCTCACCCCCTCAATGGTTCGTCCTGGGTATGACTATAAACTACATCCACATCCTGGGTAAGACGATAAACTACGTCCAGGAGCAAGGCCCCCGATCAGGAGGTTTTGAGGAGCATGAAACCACCTCTTAATTGCTGGTGTTCCCAGGTCCACCCTATCCCAGGGTGGTAGCACCTGTTAGGTTCCCAGCTATGGGCAAATAGTTAACCCTGAAACTGGGGGCAAAACATTATGAAAGTGTAAAAATAGGTTTTAATACCAGAAATACTTTGTAAAAAAATTATTACCAGTAATACTGTTTTGAAGGAAAAAATTATTACCAGAAATAGATTTTTGACAAAACAAAATATTACCAGCAGTAAAAAAATTTTGTCGGCATTAAATAACTCATTGAAGTTGATATGCTGTAAAACAAACTAAACCAAACTATCTTATAGTAAATTTTATCACAAAACAACTTTTCAATTGCGATAACTATAGTTATAATGCTTCCTCTAAAAACTGAAAAATAACTGATATCATTAGGTAGTAAATGAATGTTATGTTCAATTTAAAGCTTCTGTGACTAAAGAGGTTAAGGTAATATGGGCTTGCTTGTAAATTTAGTAAGTAAATGTTTAGCTCTTGGTCACATACATACATACATACATAAATAAATAAGGAATTAAATTTCAAAACTGCTTTCTATTAGCCACAACAGAGAACACGCCCTGCCACCCATTAGAATGTCTGATGCTCAACTTCATGAGAGCACCTCTTTGTGACTACTTGGTCTTAAACTGTCTGCTGACCTGAGATGGAACAAATACATTGAATCAATAGTTTCATCTACTGCAAGGAAAGTTGGTTCTCTGTGTCACGCCAGAAAGTTTTTCTTGCCTGAGTCCATCCTTCAAATCTATAAATCAACCATTTGCCCTTGCATGGAATATTGCTGCCATATATGGTCTGGAGCCCCCGCTGTTTGTCTTAAGGTCCTTGACAAAATCCAGAGGCAGATATGCAATGTAGTTGGCCCTGATCTGGCATCTTGTTTACATTCGCACTCTCACAGATATGCTGTCACCCCCCCTGTCTTTTCTACAAATACTTTCATGGTCACTGCTCCGATTAGTTACTTTCGCTGGTTCCCAAACTGTATGAATTTAAACGTGCTACTAGGTCGGCATCTCAGACTCGCCCTTTCACTGTTGAAACGGTTAAATGTAGCTGTCTCTTCTACTCAAAGAGCTTCATGTCTTGTACTTCCCATCTGTGGAATGCCCTTCCTCTTATTTGCTTCCCTGATAGGTATAATTACCAATGATTCAAATGCAATGTCAATCGACATCTCCAGATACCTTTATCTGTTCCTCATCCTTCTCTTCATCCTTTCCTCTTTCTTGCTCCCACTTTCTGTAGCCCCTTGTGTTCTAGTGGCACTCCTGCCTTGCTTGGGGTGAAAATTTAATAAATATATATATATATATATATATATATATATATATATATATATAGAGAGAGAGAGAGAGGGGGTGCAATATGATAAATTATCTTCTAAGTTATGTAAAAAATAAAAATAAGACTGACATCTCATTTTAACAAATATATTTACCAAAATAACACAAAAATATCTTTAAATACTAAAGAGTAAATTTATTCAATAAAATCGCGATTGGCTTTAACCATAGCCTCCAGATGACTTCAGAATCTCCTGCAACTCTTCTGGACTGTCACCTTGTTAAAGTTAGTGAATGCTGCCATAATCCTTGGTTTCAGTTCATCTTTGGTATTACAAGGAGTTTTGTTGGTCTCTCACTTAAATGCACACCACACATAATAATCAAGGATGTTGCAGTCTCAGGAGTTAGGTGGTCAGATGTAAGGGGTGATGTGGTTGCAGAAATTGTCTGACAGACATGACTGGGTTCTCCTGGCATGGTACACAGTCCTGTTACTAGATATATTGACACAAAGCAGAATTACCTCCTCAAGGCACTTGATGTAGACCTCCATGTTGAGCCTGAGGCTCTGTGGGAAGATGAATAGAGGCATAACATCGCAATCACCATTGATCACTCCAAACACCATCATAATCAATATTATACTCATCCAACTATTTCTGAATCTACTGCACTATACTCAGATTGACACCCAAACACTCTGATATGTTTGTATTGGAGCTTCCGGAGCAAATGCCAAGCAGTATAGTTTGCTGTTTTCAAATTTCTGGTGGTGTGAATTGCATCATGATGCTCTTTTTCTCAAAGACGGTGCCCAACTGATCCTACTATACTGTGAAGTTGACAAAAACAATGTGCATGTGTGAAGTTAAAATACAAAATGGTAACAATTCGCCAATCATACGCTGTGTGTGTGTATATATATATATATATATATATATATATATATATATATATATATATATATATATATATATAATATAGGTCTTCAGTAAAATGAATTGGAGCCCTCTGACTGATTGGTGTTTGTTTACATTTGTAAAAACAATACGCTACAATTAGCTGTTTTTCTTTGCTGAATGATGATAGCTCAGCAGTAGAAACTCTGTCTGACACCAAATTGGTCGGGTTTCAGTAGTGGCTTGAAGCATTCGGCTGTCTAGTTGCACTGAGGAGCTGTGATACAGCGAAACAGTACTGTCCATGAAGGACACTTGCAATCAAGGGAAACTAGGCAGAGAAGGGAGACAGAGGAGGAAATAAAAAAAAATAAATAATAATGACAAGTGAGGCCACTGTCTCAAAAATTACAGCACAGCGTCTGGTTTATTACTTCCAGAATGAAATGTGCCAAGGGAACATCTTTACAAGACACTGAATTTCCGACTATAGCAAAACAAGTCTCCCCAAAAGCAGACTGATGGTCACTTTTATTAACGTGAGACGGTTGACAAAGGCCCAGATCTGGACAAACCTTCAGCAACCAAATAATTTGACTTCAATTTGTCAAAGTTTCCTTAACATTATTTTCTGTTCTTGAAGTAAATCTGTTATTTCAGATGATCAAAAATGGTAAATCATTATGATGACAAATATCTGTGTTTTGAAAATCATTACTACAGTCTTACTAACTCTACTGTGTGTCTTATAAATATTAATCTACATGAGTTGCTTCCCTTGGACACTCTCCAAAGAAGGAAGGTGCAGTCTTAACCACCAATGTAAGTTCAAATTAAGCAACTCTGACAAATGATGTAGAGAGAATGATTCATGCGAGCTACTTTGTTCTTCATGTGGGTTCCAAATATAAATGGCTGCTTGGTTATCCTGGTTAAGACTCTACCTTCTTAGTTTGGAGAGTGTGAAAGGGGAGCAACTTGTGTAGATTAACAATACAAACTTCAGCAACTGAATGTTAGCTCATTGATTTTAGTTTCACATTGAAGACTTTTAAGAGACAGAGCTTTTAAATCAAAGAAAACATATGCTGATAGGATAAAAATATGTGAAGGTAATAGCGGTACCAGCATACTCTGGCGCCATTAAAATACCCAGAATTATCTCATGTCAGAACATAACTGAGATGTCAGTGTGAGACTGCTTGGCTGCTCATGATAAAGTGACAAGACTTACCGGAGTTCAAATGGGACATGATACTGTGTGACAAATGGATGGGATATCCCATTTCTGAAATTGTGGGGACATTTGACATTCCTTGGTCTATAGTGTCATTTGTGTACTGGAAATATCTTATGAAAGGCATTACTACCCACTGTGAACAACACAGTAGCTGGCTATAGGTCTTTAATGATCATGACCAAATGTATATGCCTAGAATTGTCTGCAGTAGCAGTCAAGTGACTTTGACTCAAATCATAGTTGCAGTCAGTGCAGGAGGTACCAGGTATATATGCAGCAGGGCAGTTCAACATGCTTTAGTTTCCTAGGTATATAGGTGCAGAAGGTTGATTCTGTAAGCACCATGACACTAGACAGTGTCTCATGACTTAATTAATTGGACCCATAAGGACTGGCAATTCATACCCCAGTCCAATGAGTCAAGGTTTCATTTATCTGGGCTGATTGTAAAGTCCAGTTGTGGTACAGACCTCATGAGGCAGTGGACTCCAGTTGTCAACAAGGCACTGTGCTGGTTGGTGGTGGCTTCATAATGGTTTGTGTTTTGTTCATGTGGCATGGTTTGTGTTTTGTTCATGTGGCATGGTTTGTGTTTTGTTCATGTGGCATGGTTTGTGTTTTGTTCATGTGGCATGGTTTGTGTTTTGTTCATGTGGCATGGTTTGTGTTTTGTTCATGTGGCATGGTTTGTGTTTTGTTCATGTGGCATGGTTTGTGTTTTGTTCATGTGGCATGGTTTGTGTTTTGTTCATGTGGCATGGTTTGTGTTTTGTTCATGTGGCATGGTTTGTGTTTTGTTCATGTGGCATGGTTTGTGTTTTGTTCATGTGGCATGGTTTGGATCTGCTGGCCCATCTAAACCTATATATTGATCAGTGGCTGTTGTATAACACTGCTTTATCACCACTTTCTACCAGTTCATGTACAATGATGGGTTATTCCAGCACTATAAGGTCTCGAGTTCAAACAAATACTGTGTAACAATATGAGCCTTAATTAAGCATATATGATATGTGGTGGAGATGCGTATCCACATGCAAGATCCTGCATCTACAAATATCAGGAAGCTGTGGATAACTTACCAAATTGGTATGGCTCAGCAACTTATATCACTATTTTATGGGTGATTGTTTTGTAATTAGAAATCAACTCTGAACTAATTTATAAAAAAAAAAATTACATTTAAGTGATTTTTTTTTTGTGTGTATTTATTAGATCTGACAGCTTTCGCTAATCTTACGATGGTACAATATTGTTCAATTGAAAATAAAAGCTAATATCACTAAAAATAAAGAGAAATCAATTTTTATAAAAACTTCATTGAATAACCATCTTGCAAATCTGGGCTTGTTAACATTGTAAATCTTTCATAGGTGTTTAAAAAGAAAAATTTAATTCATTTTTTTCTAAAAATGTTTATTAAATAAAAAGGAATTGATTAGATCATCAGTTTTTCAGTAGAAAGCACCTGACATTTATTTAGAAAAAAAATTATGGAAAATTTTGACTTAATTTAAATAAAAGAAATGATTGAAATTAGAAAAAAATCAGGGAAATATTGAAAATAAATCTGAAATTACCAACTTAAAAAAATTAGTTTTGTTTTTATATTACAGTTTTGATATCTTTTATTATTGTTTTTATTTCATTATTCATTCTTATTAATGATTTTTATTCAAATTTTTTTATTATTATTCTTTTTATACCATACACTTTATTTATGTTTTCATATTTTAGGGATATTTCTAAACTTATTTCAGTCATTCATGTCAATGTCTTAATAGGATATTTTTGTAATATCTAATATTTGTTCTTTTACATTGAATAAACTTGAACTCCATTAACTAGTTTCTTCCATTTATCTGTCTCGCATGATTTTCATATATCAAACCATTTTTGAATCTGTCAACACTTCAACATTCTGCTCAGCTTTTTGAAAGATTGAGGTTAGTAGAATTTTTTTCAATCTCAACCTGACTTCCCACTGGAGGAAGTGCTCCTTGTTGACCCACATGACAAGTGATGTTTGTATGAAGAATTGGATTTGCTTGTCATACTGTACTTCAATGGCTTTCATGCTTACATTGTACGTCCAGTTCAGTACCAGTAGTTGTGACTTCTACTAGCAGCCACAGTATTCATCTAACGAGAAGTGTTTGTATCATGCCATTGTGGTTGACATTGTTTTGGGTTATTGTCTCCCATCAATCATTACGTATCAAGTGAATGTATCAATCAATTGATGCCTGTCTATCTATGCTACAGGAGAGCTGCTGTCCATTCCTATTGTTTTTTTGTTTTTTTTTCAGTGGGTCACAAGATAAATAAAATGGGTTGCGACAAAAAAAGAAAGAAAACAAAATACACAAATGAGAGCAAAGTGCAGAATATAGACAACTCTGAATATTGCACAGCACTAATATAAATCATCGCTAGTTTTCCATAGAGATAATTTCATATTATATTTTTTTTAAAAATATATATAATGTGTATCTTGTTTGTCAAACTGGTTGCGGACTGAGTGATGCCAGTTCTCTCTCATAAAGAGGCCTCTCACCATAACTTAGCTATGAAAGTTTGCAGTGCATTCATCTTTGTGGCCAGTGAAAGCTATTAAGATTGTTGAATAATTCAGTTGCATTTGAAGTTAGGGCTAGAAGTGAATTTCCCAACTCAATGTTGGAAGTCGAGTACGAGTATGTTCTTTCTGTGATAGTAACATAATGTATTGGGTTCATTTGAAGTCTCAGAATTTTTAGTAAGTTGGCTGTTGTTTTGGCAATATTTAAGAATGGACTTTTTTTAAAAATAATAATTTTATATTCATACAAATAAATAATACAAATAAATGCAAGCAATTCCAATATGTGCGGATCATAAGACATATATATATATATATATAAAATTGTCGATGCTAAATAAATGAACCTAGTGAACAGTGTTGGTCTTTGATTTATTACACATAGGTATAGGTATAATAAGTTGCATTGCAAAATGTGGTTCTTGCTGTGAATCACAGTAAAAAAAAAAGTTGCAAAAATGCTGCTCTAGATAATTGTGGTTTTGTCTGGCTCCTACACAGATAAATCTACCTGCCAATATACCTCTCTGGTTAACAAGAGCAATTAAGCTACTCAGTTTGCTTGTTCAGGTACTTAATCATAGAGAATTGGTAAATTTTTTATTTTATTTGACTGTTTTTTTTATGATCATATTTTGAAAATTTAATTTTTTATGTTTGAGATTGGGGAATTTGAATAATCTATTTTTTATATTAGATTGATACAAAAGTTTACTTTTTTTTTTATGCTACATAATTTCTTTTTACATTGTTCTGACTGCTGTCCTCATCTTCATTGTCATATTCACAACATTTCATCTGTTGTATGCTCTGGCCTTCTTAAGGTGATATATTTTGGAATTTCAAACCAACCCTTTATTTAACCCACTGGGCTACATTGTTCTAGTTCCACATGCCATGCCTTTTCTGGATATCTCAGTTTCAGTTATTTCCCTTTTTAGCTCTCCATGATTTTGTTCACCTCTGCTGTGACCAGGTATTGAACTCACAACTCCTTGAGGACACATGGCCCAGTGGATAAAAGTGTTGGTTGAAGTAATCCAGTGACTTGACCCAAAGAGTTGTGAGTTCAATACCTGACCACAGCAAAGGTGGACAAAATTCACCTGAAGAAGGCCAGTGTGTACAATGGTGGAAGTGTCAGGAATATGACAATAAATATGACAACAGTCTGAACTATGTAAATAGTTACAATACCTCATCTCAGAAATATAAACAGATGATAAAATTTCTTATTCATTTAATTCATAGCATTATTCAGTTATTGAAATATTTTTCCTAATTTTCTACCCACAGCAGTGCCTGACTCATGTTATTTAGTTTGCCACAAAATCAAAACCTTCATTAAAAACACTTGTCATGTTTTTAAATAGCTTCATTACATCAAAACTTTCAGAAGGATATCATGTGCCAGACTTGTTTAGAAATATCTAAAGTGTCAGTTGTATACCCACAATAACTAATGTGGTTAGAAATTTCTCATGAATTTTTAGTTTGAGGTAAGGATAAGTTTGTATCACTAGCAGTTCTGTATTAATAAAGTCAAGAGAGTAGTCATATAAAATATAAGAAAAAAGTTGCAGAGGTTGTAATAAGTAGATAGTTGGCAAAAAGAATTGGAAAAATGTAAGGTGACTCCACCACCTGACCGTACATTTATTAGACACAGTAGAATAACTGATATATAAGAAATGGAGGCAAAAAATCTCTCTCGGTCTCAAATTGATTGAGAAAAGGCCAGATTTTATTTTTACTTGTGGGATTGACACATGGTACAAAATAGAATCAGAAATTAATTTTATGCACATTATTCAAAAAAGAGAATGAATCTTGTCAAATATAATGTATTTAATATCTAAGATAGATGACACCTCAATGAGATTGAGTCATAAATAATTTCTCCTGCTTTTGTATAACTTTATTCTTCAAAATTAAAGCACAATTACATTTTATTCAATTATATAAACACATTTATTTGAAATAACTTGTTGCCACTCATCTTTAATACCTTTTGAGTAAAATTCTGCTTGTTTTGATGTAAAAATGTTTTTGACAAATTCTTTAGGCTTTCACTAAAGAACGTTTTCCCCCATCAGTGTTTGGCAGCGATCAAAGAAAGGGTAATAATTGGTTGGCATAAGGTCAGCTGAATATGGCAGGTAAGGTAGAATGAGCCAAATAAATGCCAAATTTTCTTGCTGGATGCAGCAGTGGCAAAGGATGCTTTTGAGGACCAGGGCATGCAGTCCATTATGCAGTCTAATTGCCAGGGTGGAGAGGGAAAAGGAAAACCTCACTCTGCACCCCCGGAAAATTATTTGCCTGCCCCACAAGCATCTGTGAATGTGATGTAAACTAATTTTAATGTGAGAAAATAACACTTATACCAACAGGGTCCGCTTCAGACTTGCTACCCTTTTTGAAGTAAACTAAATTAATATTATTTTAATTTAAATTGTTTTAATTCCCCAAATATTTTTTAAAGATAAAGTTCAACCTTTCTTTAAAATAATACGAACATTAATACATGAAATTTGAATTTAAATACTTTTAATTTAATTTTAAAATTAGGTATTGCAGTGAATTAAAAAAAAAATGTCCTTTAACAAAATTTAACATATTTAATGAAATAATATGCAATAATATCAAGAAATTTTTTTTACATAACTTTAAAAAAAATAATTTTGAATATTTTAAAATTAAATCTTAAGGCATTGAAACAGATGAAAACTCAGCTTTTAGTGACAAAAAATAGACTTTGCCAGTTGCTCCATATATGAACTGGTCAAGAACTTTCTGGGTAATGGTAACATGACTGAATTTAGGTCTTAAGAAGGGGCCAACAATACTCTCCATGGGTTGGAACTTTTTAAGAGTCAGTAAAAAAAAAAAAATAAAAATAAAAAAAAAAAGAACTTTTGATGTGACACTAATGTCATCAGACATTCCCTAAATACTCTTCAGAACCAAATTTCTCATCTAAATCTGTCTATTTATAAGTCCTTTCAATTGGTAAACCTTTGATTTTAGCTGCACACAATAAAAACATCATCACTTCAGTAGAAAGTGTCTGCTGGCTTTATACAGCTGGAAAATAAGCAAAAGAATTTCTACTTTTTTGTGGCTTTTTCTCTGTGACTCCTCCACTTTATTATTCTGTCTCTTTTTCATGCACTCAGCATGAAGGGAATAATAAAATAGGGACGGCTAAAACCACAGTGGGACAAAATTAATAGTAAATTGTAATATTTACTTTTGAACATACATCAGCAGTTTATGAAGCAGAACTTTGAAATTTCAATCGAGATCTCAAATGAGAAAATTAACAGCTTGACAGAAAAGGAATTCTGTGAAGAAAAAGAAAAAGCTCTTCAGAGTTCTAAAAATAGCTTTTTACTAGAATGACTAAATAATTTCTTTTTTTTTTTATTCAGGTAAAAGCAGCTTTTAAAAGTATAAAATGATAAAAAATCAGTTTTTACCTTTTGAGTTGGTAGGGGTGGCAAGCGTAAGAGTTGATTATTGGCTTTCACACTTGGGTGAAAAATTTCTTGGGATTTTCATGAAATATTCTTTTGAATGTTGTAAAAAGAATGTTAATGGATTATGTGAGAAGTTTTTTTTCTTGTTAATGTTTCATGAAACAGATTTTGTACCAGAGCATGTAAAAGACAAATGAGACCAAAAAAAAAAAAAAACTCCCAAAACACCATTTTTTTCTCATAGCATCATTCAGTGTGTTCTTCAGCCACTCAAATTATAGAAGAAAGAAATGTTGGTAATTACAAAAAAATGAAATAAATTTCTCACATTACTTGGCATGTTTTATAAAAAACTGAAAATTTTTCTATTATAATATTGACATATCCATTGTCAGTCAAAACCAAATGGGATTATTATTATGATTAACATTTTATTCATATTGTAACTCAGGTCACAGTTCCTAGTTCTATTAGGGCCCAAACAGTAAGTAATAAGTAAGAATTAAAAACATAACCCATTAATGCTGATAAAATCCAATATTCATTATGAATATTAAAATAAAATCTGGTATTAACTATAGGTTTAAAAATAATAAAAAAATTTGGTATAGTATGTAATCCAAACCAAGAAATGCCAGATGTCTGAATGGAATTTAATGTCCATTAGGAACCTTTTGATCTAAGAAGAATTGATCTATGGTGACCCCCATTATATACTGTGTTCATTTTAGTAGATACCTAAGTAAGTTTTGTACTCAGTGTCACCTCAGGACATGAAAAGACCTAGGTGTCTTGAGAGTGGACCTAAGTGATTTCAAAGTCACAAATTGCAGAATTGGGCCTCAAAGGTTGTTGGCTAGTGCACCAACATAACCAAGGAGATGAACCCCACTTGCAATTAGAATATTTGCATGTACAAGATAACCGGATGACAGGTAATTATATAAATGTCCAATCTATAAGGAGTACGGCGATATCCATCATATTCTCGTAAGATGATCGTGCAGAAGAAAGACACAAAACTGCATATGCATTTATGACAGGTTCCTGAAACGAATAAACAGTTATTTTATATTTAAAAAAATTTAGTTTTGTATTCTTATTAGATGTTACTAACATAACATTACACTGGTATTAATTATAAGCTTGGTTGGGTGGGAGGAGAGAAAAATGTTTAGTATTAATTAATTTCTAAAATAAATAAAAAAAACAAAAATATCTGGGATTAATTATTAAAATAATAGATTGATTGAAATAATAGATTCATAAGATGCCAATCCTAATCCTAGGTTTTAACCTATGACTCATTGTTCCCAAAAATGGAGAAGTTGGTAATGATGCATTAAAAGAAATATTCATTTTAGACAACAAACACAGAAATTGTCACTTCTGCTGCAATATGAGTTGATAGTACATCAACAAAGTAGTTAGACAAGGATTTATGTAAACTTTTATCCTTATCTTGGTTGTTATAGTCACACCATTTTGGTTGTTGTACCCTCTGGCCTTCTTCTGGTGCCTATTGTATTTGATAACCAATGGAATTTCAAACTGAACACTTTATTCAATCCAGAGGTGCAGATTGTTCTCATTCCATTGTCTATACTAAAGAACATCTTATCTCTGTTCTTAGTGAATTAGTCTTTGTGTTGCTGCTGCTGCTCATTCCATTGAACCAAAACACTGAACTTGTCTACTCAATGCAGGGATTCAATTCATGTATGCAAAGTAACAGCAGACACTGAACCAACGCTTTTATATACTAAACCATTATCAGAACGAAGGATTTTCCTTTTCTTTTGTGAATTATTAATACACCTTATTTAGTGAATACTGAAGATAGAATTACAGTTCTTTCAGTTACCAGTCCACTGCTCTAGATAGTGAGTTATCATATCACAAGCAACCTTATTATTTCTTTAGTAAACCTTAATTTTTGAATAGTTTAAACTGCATAAAATAGTATATATTATCATTTTCTTTGGTTTGTCTCTTCGGGACATGGATAATCATGGCTCTCCACAATTTCCTGTCTTTTGTTGGTTTAAGTAACTTTTGATTCTTTACCATTTGTTGTAGCATATCTATGGACGATAATGGGTATGTCCCCATTCACATAAATACTGTATGCTAATCTGTAGTTGGAGATTCATTGTGAAATTCACTTGACTCAATTCTAGCAATTGACTACTTCTTCTACGCACTGCTGGTGAATCTTATATGTGTTGTTCTTGTCTTAAGTATTATTGTTCATTACCAACCTTAATGTGATTATTCTATTCAGTAACCTTCCCTTGGTTACAACAATTATATTGCTGAAACTACAACCAAGTAAATAATAAAAGTGGCTTAGGAAATACTGTATGAAGGTCAATCTCTCTTTGTTGTTGTTCTGTCATCCATTCACACAAACTTGTTATTGTTTCCCATCTTTTCTCTTGCCTTCAATATGTCCTGTGAGTGTTAGATTCTTGTGACCCCCTTTCCTCATGTCTCCTAGAAATTTCATCTCTCTCTTTTTGAATATGTTTCTTTGTAGTTATTTTTTTTTAATTGAGTACACCCCAACCAAGGCAGTAAAGCCACTAAGACACAAGGAGTTACAGGTTGTGGAAGAATTAGAAAGCAGAAACATTTATTAAGGAATGAGAACAATAGAAGGGTAGTCAGGAAGACAGTAGATTGTGATTGACATTGCATTTAAATTTCTGAAGATTAAAGTTTTCTGGAAAGCATGCAGCCGGAAGTGAGTTTCACAAGTGAGAAGTATGAGAAAAGAAACTGTTGACATAGAAATTATGGTTAAATCTGGCCAAGCTGACTGTAAACTGATGAAACTTCGTCAGCAGTCTAGTACTGTGGTTGAATTCATAAGGTTTAGGTACCGTAGCGAAGAGCTCATTGAAAGAATTACCATGAAATTATTTATAGAAAAGGCACAGGGAAGCAACTTTATGGCAGTTGGAAAGTGACTGAAGCTGATCAAGACCAACTATATTATTGATCCTTCTTTGGATTTTTTCAAGGATCTCTGGATATATAACAGGAGCACTGGATCATAAGTGGCAGCAATATTCTAAGCATGGATAAATGGTGGATTTGTAGATAGATTCTGGAGAGAAAAATTGTCTCTCACAACACAATGAACCAACTTTCTTAACAGCTGACTTAGCAATGGATTCAATATAGTCTTTCCACTTCATATCAGCCAAGAATATTAGCCCAAGAATTGATTTTTCTTGAGATTTTTCTGTTACTCATATGTTTTGTCTGGTATTTAACATTTATCAGTAATACCACATTTCTGTTGCTTAAAATCTCTTTATTTGTGAAGAACTTGTCCAACACTCACTACCATATAAGAGATTAGATATTCTTCTTTATGTACCGTATCTCTTTAGGATGTAGGCAATCATGACCCTCCACATCCTCCTGTCCCTTTTAGCTCTTAATAAGTTTTACCTTTTTGCCATTTCTTTCCAATCCCTGTTCTACCATCAATTTACTCAAGCCCATCAAATATGTTACGTGCCTCTATCCTTCAACCTGTCCTGGGAGTATCAGATAGTCTAAGCCCTTCTTCCTCATTAAGTGCCCCATAAATTTCAACTGCCTCTTTTTGATGTTAAATATAAGTTTCCTTTTTCTCTGATACCTCGCTGTCGCTCACATGTTTTGTCCATGGTATCCTCAGCATCTTTCTATAGAACCACATTTCTGTTGCTTCAGGTCTCTTCTCCATCTTTGAGGAGATTGTCCAGCATTCACTGCCATATAAGAGGACATATGTAACATTTCAGTATTCTTTTCTTTGTATGGCATAATTTAGTGGCATTATAATTTGGAGTTTAATCTTCAAGCCAAGTAGTGCAGACTCACTAAGTGAAAATTACTAAATAAGAAGTATCTCTACACAAGAACACTCTACCCCAATAGATTAAATAAAGGTTTCAGTTGGAAATTCCCATGAAGCTTAACCAGATCAAAAGATCTGAAGAAGGCCTGGCGGCACAATGGCCGAAAAGTAGTAACAATAAAGATGAGAATATTAGTCCAAATGCAAATAGATATCTTCTCATCCCAGAAATTCAGACAAATTATATAGAAGCTCAGCACTCATGTTTAATGAAATTTCTGTTATATTTTCCATCGTCTGTTACTACTTCTATGTGTTATGTCCTTTCAAGGTGTGGGTGATCATGGCTCTCCATAATCTTCGTAAATTTTGTCTTTTCACCATCTCTCCTAATCTCTGTTCTGCCAAAGATTTACACAAGCTTATCGGGTAGGTTATGCTCTGCTTTCCTTTTTTCATCAATATATCCTTCAATCCCACTTTCTGAATGTTAAGTACAAGTATTTTTTTCATTTCCAGTTTCTCTAAAACTTCTTTGTTACTCGCATGTTGAGTCAATGGTAATCTCAGCATCCTTCTTTAGTATCAGTTATGTGTCATGCGTGATACATGCTTACAAGATCATGTATCTTTCGATATATGACTGACAAAGCAGATTTTTTCCCTCAGTAGGTTGCCATTTCTTTCTACAGTAGACAAGTTGCCATCCAAGGCTATAGAACCCAGTCTGTCCTGCTATTTACCCATAGCTGGGGGGAGAAGAAGAGGATTAATACCTTTTCCAAGAGTATTAATACCTTTTCCAAGAGTATTAGCATGTATGTGAATATAATGGATTCAACTGGAATTCAAACTTGGCTCTCTGATTCCTCAATCCAAGCTGCTATCCATTACTCCACCATGCCTCCTCAGTCAGTTATGTGCCATGCGTGATACATGCTTAAGCGATTATGTATCTTTCAATAAATGACTTACGAGGCAAATTTTTTCCTGCAGTAGGTTGCCATTTCTTTCTGCGCTAGACCAGTGGCCATCCAAGTTTATAGAACCCAGTCTGTCCTGCTATTTACCCATAGCTGGGGGTAGAAGAAAAGGATTCATACCTTTCCCAAGGGTATTAGCATGTAAGTGAATGTAATGGATTTGACTGGAATTTGAACTTGGCTCTCCAATTCCTCAATCTGAGCCGCTATCTATTACTCCACTGTGCTTCCTACTCTAGAATCACATTTCCATTACCCCAAGTCTTCCCCATTTGTGAGCATTCACTGCCATATAGGAGGACTGATATTAGATAACTCTTAAATTTACTCTTTACTTTGTTTTTAATGAGATTTTCCTGTTTCTTAATACTTAGGTTTTGGAAGGCATCTTTCGTCATCCCAATGCACTTTTTGATTTCAATGTTGCACTTTCCATCATCTGTTAAGACACTACCAAAATAATTAAATTTCTGTACCTGCTTCTTATTGACCTTCCCATTAGTTAACTGGGGTTGTCCTGTTTGCTCATAAAGATACATTGTTTTTTCTAGAGTTAATGTTAATCCTTTCTTTCTTTCTTTAATACGAGTTCTATCAAACTTCCTTCTGATTTTGCCAATGCCATGCTGTATATTAAAACATTAAAGAAGCAAAATGTGTGTCTTGGATATGTCAACATTTTTGGATTATCTCTAAGATCTCAGTTGGGGTCCTCTTTATTATTTTAACACTATTCCCTCCCTCAATCCAAGGCCCAAGAACCCTTGAAGGTAGAGTGTTATTGAATTGAGGTTGTTGTAAGGAAGTACAAAGTGCAATTTATGAGGATATGTAGGATAATGGTTGACACTAAACTAGAAGAGGTTAAGATTGTAGTGATGAGGGAAGCCTCATCTCAGAACTTTTGTTCCACAAAGTAACAGTGTTTTGGGAAGAAACTGTCTGAACCTCCTCCAAACTAATGGAATATAGAAGAAATGAGGATGACTCAACCCTGTGTATGTGGTATGATAGGTTCTAGCTCATTCATCCATGGTTAGAATATTGCTGCCACATATGGTCTGATGCTCTTTGATAAAAGCCAATGAAGAATCAGCAATATTGTTGGTCCTGATCTGGCAGCTCAGCTTCAGTCACTTTCCACCACTGTAAGGTAGCCTCTATGTGTCTTTTCTGTAAATACTTTCATGGTAATTATCTGGATGAACTCTTTGCTATGGTACCAACACTTTTTTAAGTGCAGTACTAGATTGGCATCAAGATCTCATCAATTTATGCTTGAGTTGGCTAGATACATCCATAAATTCTATGCTAACAGTTTCTTTTCTCACACTTCTCACTTGTGGAACCCCCTTCTGACTCCATGTTTTCCAGCCAACTTTAATCTTAAATTTAAATGCAATGTCTATCACTATCTTCTATCCTCCTGATTACTCTTTTTGTTCTTGGTTATCAGTAATGCTTCTGCTTTCTAATTCTTCCACATCCATTAACCCCTTGTGGCTTTACTGCCTTGCTTGGGGCAATACCAATTTAAAAGAGCGTCCTGGGTATGACAATAAACTACACTGCGTCCTGGGTAAGACAATAAACTACATCCAACAGCAAGGCCTATCTGTTCTGTGACCACCGATAGAGAAGGCCTGTTTCATTGGGTTAAGGAAAAATGTGACGTCATCATATTGAGTCCGACTTTTGAGAAGCGTGTAGTTTGTTTTTGTGTATCAGATTTTTTTTTTACGGCGGCATTTTTAAATTGCTTATTAATACTTTCTTTTAAATATTGAGTTAATTTAAAACAAAAACAATGCCTTATAGATGCGTTGTACCAAATTTCAAAGGGAATTATAAAAACGGCCCTAAAGTACATGTATTTTCTTTCCCTGAAGATAAAGAATTATGATCAATTATCTGATGTTTGGATTTTTGTACAATCAGAAGAGATCATTTTTCACCTACGAAATTCAGCAGAGTGAGTATTTTTTGTATTAAAAAATAAGTGAATTTTATTGAAACTTTAGTGATAAAATTAATACCATGTCTTTGTAATTCATAACAAAGTTAATAAGACATAAAAATCTAGCGAGAAAGTTTAGACATTCATTCTCATACGTGTTGCTTTTAAAATCTAAAAACTCATTTTTTTTAAGAAATAAACTTTAAAGAAATTTTCGACATAAATTCATTCATGAATTCCTAAAGGAATATTTTATATGCATAAAAAATAATTCTAATAATTTTAATGATTTTTTAGAATTGTTTTATTCATGACTAAATGAAACTTTAATTGAATTAATTTCATGTCTGTAATTCACAACACATTTTAAAACAAAGTGTTGTTTTAAAAAGTTATTAAACTCAATTGAAACTTTGAGGCTTAAAATAATTTCATATCTTTATAATTCACAAAACATTAAAAATAAAATTGTGAAAGTTTTTAAAAGCTGAAATCTAATTTTTATAAAAAATAAACTTTAAAGAAATTTTCGATATAAATTCATAAAGGAATCTTTTTATAGGCATAAAAATAATTGAATTATTTTTTAGAATTATTAATAATTTAACAATTTTTTAGAATTGTTTTATTCATTAGAATGTTTTTTTTATTTACCATTTTAAATTTAAAAAAAATGAATAAACGTTAAAAATTCTTCTCTTATTTGTACATAGCTTCGTCACTAATAATCTTTTGTTGAATTCTCTCCACTTTCCTTAAATTATTTAATGCTTCATATTACTGTAGATTTTTTGCTGATTGATTTTCTTAGATTTTCACAAGAATTTAAAATAGGTTTGGTTTTTAAAATCTTTTTAGTTATGTGAACTACATTTTCGCCCGGAGGACATAAGGAGAGAATCGTCAGCTTTTGACGAAAAAACTGGTGTCACAATTGCAGTTAAACTAAAAAAAATATATCTTATTCTTCGTGATGGTGCTATTCCTAGAATTTTCCCAAACTGTCCCTCATATTTATTTTCATTGAATCCGACTAGAGAATGCAGCTCTTAAAAGTGCTTTAAATCAAAGTATTAATTATGACTTAGCATATAAAATGCAGAAGAACTTCCATAATGCTAATGATCTAGAAGGGAAATTAAATTTCCTTGATAGAAATACTGGAGTTTTGTTAGACAGCAAGAGACACTTTCAGCATCATCAAATCCCCATATCCAAAAATCAATCTGTCTCTTGTAATTGAATCTGATTTTGCAGTATATGTGTTTTTTTGTAGAGATGTGGAAATGCATTCAATAGGGGACTATAAGATTCCTAAACATGTAACTGATCAAAATACTCTTGAAATACTTTGACAAAACAAAATATTACCAGGAAAAAAAGTTGTCGGCATTTAAATAACCCACTGAGGTTGATATGCTGTAAAACAAAACAAACCAAACCCATTTAAAAGAAAGTCAGAAATACTGGAATTAAGACATTGTTACAAAAATCTTCATTTTTTTAAATCTCAGTCTTCAGCTTATTTTTAAACCATTGTATCAGAAGGGAAATCTGATTGTAAAAATATAGTTTACGAAGAACCATAGCAAAAGTGTTTCTCAGTGCCAAAAAATTTATGCTGAAAATGATCGTCTCTGTGTTGAGTTCTACCTTGAAAGCTTTATAGAACATATCTGTGCAGTCTTTTGTCAAAGATAAAAGAATTCTTATTCTCATGAACAGAACCTACAGTGCATAAATTTTCTTATTTCAATGAATGACTATAACAACTTTTTTTTACTTGCACAATGGAGGAGCCAGGGTTCTGTCCTTTTGTTAGGAATTGAATAGATGTCTACAGGAAGAAGTCTACAGATAATCATGAGTTCATTGAATAAAATCATTGGTTTGAAGTGGATACAGTCATGGGTTTTTTTTTGTGCCAGTCTTCAGTATAGACAGCTGAGCAAATATTGAGATAATTTTAACCATCATTTGATAGAAACAAAGAAAAGAATGTTGAACAACTATCTAATATATTCCTATATGGCAGTGAATGCTGGACATCTTCACAGTTGGAGAGAAGAGGCAACAGATATGATTCTTCAGAATGATGGTGAGAATAACATAGTGCATGTCATCAATGAGGAAGTTTTAAGGTAAATAGATTATTTATAAATGTAAGAGACAATAGGAAAACTGTAATGGTAGTGGACGCATTTCGTCCAATGTGGACTTTCTCAAGGCAAAACGAAATGAATTTATTAAATTAAGTAACTAATAACAAAACAAAATGTCCTTAGCAACTGGAAGAATTTAGAGAACACTATTTTCATAATGTTAACTGAAATTACGTCATTTACCGCCACGTGTAGAGTTATTGTCCATGCCTTTAAAACTCAGTAAATTTAAAGATAAGTTACTCCAAAATTTGCTTGAGGATGAAATGGAACTAATGTTTTTAATTGAATTACAAAATTAAATTTGAAGCTTTTAGCTTCCATTTTTAAAATAAAATATGGTTAGAACTGTGTAGCGAAAAAAAACATTTTAAATCAGTTAATTTATAATATATATATAAGAAAAAATATATGGTAAATATATAAGGTAAACTATATTTATAGTGTATGTAAACATAAAAATGGACAGTGAGGTCAACAACAAGTGGCAACAGTTTTTCATGTTTACCACAATCTTCAGGTGGTTTAACTGCATTCAGATACATAATTATTTCTACTCTCGAATAATTTGAAGCCTAACTGTTACCATTCACCCTAATAACTGTCAGTATAATACAATTGACCTTTGACACCCGAGCCAAAAGACAATGCACATAGCCTGAGGATTGTGTTGAAGCCTGGGATGGACTGTTGCCTCTTTGTACTGACCTCAGTGTTCACTTATATATGATTTAATTGCTTCACCAAATATTAAAGTAAATCAAAATTGTATATTAAATCAAAGCAACCTTCTCCACTGTAAGCAGAAGGAATGATTGCTGGATCTTAATGTGATCTGTCTATGATCCATAGTAGAATTTAGGTTTATAAACCAATTTCTATTTACAGTACTGAGTCAGTGACATTTGTTAAAATAAGCTAAGAACAAAAATTAATGTCATTTTAAGTTCAACCTTAATTTCAACATTTTGAAGCATCTAGTCAAAAAATTTTTGCAAAAAAACTTTTGCAAATTTGGAAAAAATATCTATGAAATATTTGATTAAAATATATTTAATGTTTCATGCTTTGAAATTACCAAGAATATTCATTTATCTATCATTATGTAATGATATCTCACCTAGAAAAAGTTCTAAAAAAGGAAAAATAATTCAAGATATGTTGAGTGGGTGGTGAAAATTTGGCCATGTGAAAATATTCAACTTGTTCACAAAGATGAAAAAATAGAAAAGAAGAAAGCAGATAAAGTAAAAATACAAAATTTTTTTTTGATCAAGAAGTTGAGGTGATTTATACAAATATTTTTACTTTTGGTCCAGTTACTTATGATGATAAACTACATCCAGCAGTAAGGCCTCTTATCAGGAGATTCAAGGTTTTGAGGAGTCTGAAATGACCTTTTACTTGCTGTTGTTACCAAGTAACATAGTAAAATTACCAGCAATAAATTTTATAGTAGAATTACCAACAATACATTTTATAGCAAAATGACCATTTTTATCTATAGTTGTAAGCATATAATTGCGTTCAAAATATATTGAGTTAAAGCTATAAAATTGTGTTCAAAATGTTTAGATTTTTGGCATTAACAGATCATGACAGCTGTTAGGGAGATGTGATTAAGTATACTTTAATGCTTAAATTATTCGGTATTATTATTGTTTAAGTAATCAGCATTATAACAACAAATATCTATATTTTATGGAAAAAGGAATTTTTGACAACATACACATGTTTTACATATTTATTCTTGTACATGTACTTATGAATAATATACATTTATTACTAATTTTTTTAATTTGTGCTTAGTTGTTGACATTAATAGCTCTCTGCTAATATGTTAGCATTTTGGAATAATGCAATAATAAAAATTTAAATTTCATCTATCTGGTAGATGTTGCGATCTGTAAATAACCCATAGTTTGATATGCCACTAAACAAAATCAACCAATCCAGTTACTTATGAAGAAAGTTTTCATATGACAGGAAATAGACACAGGAAGATTTCTTAATGGTTTCTCCTACTACTTCAACTTATATATTTACCTGGACTAAATACTTGATACATTGTCTTTTAATTATATATGACATACAGACATAGTAATAAACACAAAAATATTCACAAATATTTAAATGTTTGGCTCAATTTGAAAGTGTGTTATTTGAAGAATATAAGATAGATACTTAAGCTGGATCTTCACATATTAATAATTTGATATTTGATTTAAATGCTGTATAACATTTATCTTTCTTTGTGAATTATGAGTCAATTCAATTTTAAGTTAGTATCCACTCAATATAGATATCTCAATTTTTATTGTATCTGAAATGGTTTAATAGAATATATACCAATAATGTGTCTGCTTTAATTTTATTGTATCTGAAATGGTTTATATAGAATCTTTAAAACAAATAATGTGTTTTTGGATTTTAATTTTAATCATGTGAAATTTGATGTTTTTGTTTTTTTTTTAGTGGAGGCTTGTATTTCAAATCTTAAATTTATATAACATTTAATAGTTAATGTCAGTTAGGGTGGTTATAAAACCAACAGTTGCTATTTTTTTTTTTTTTTTTGAGCCCAACTGGGGCACCTACTACTTTTTATAAAATAGGTAATGTTCTGGTATAACACAGAGTGATGAAAGTGGTTTATCAGTCAGCTTATCGGAGTCAAACTAAGCAGTTGCTATTTTTTTTTTTTTTTTTTAGAGCTTGGGCCCCACAGCCTAGGATTAGACTAACTCTGCCTCCTCCAACCATGTGTTGCAACTTGCAAGCCTATGGCACCATTTCTCTATGAAAATATATTTTTACAGATATATAAAATACCTCTGGCTTACAGTTCTCATGTTGGGAAAGACCTAAAACTTGACATTTCCCTTTTTGTATATGTCATTGCAAGCAACATAGCAAATAAACCTGGTCCACTCAAATCTGGAATCCTAAATATGCCTTCATTAGAAACACTGAAGAATCTCCAGCAGCACCAGTTCCTGTTGTAAAGTATTATACATAATGATGTCTTTTTTTATATCCTTTTCACTTTGTTTGTTGTTGTACACATTTTATAATTTTCTCTGCATGGGACAAATGCAAATATGTCTATATAATTTTGTGTATGACTTAGCAGCATAAAACTCTTTGTGAGAACAAAGCCTTTTTTGTCATTCCTTTTCCTTTCAGACATCCCTTCCGTCCATGAGATAAGCTACTATTATATCATGGATATAATAAAGCCAATAATAGGGGAAATACAAATGGGAGAATATTCACTTTCTTTCATAGCACAGACATTATGGTGTTTCTGCATTGTTGCCAGTAAATTCTTATTGATTTTAATAAAAGTAGATCTGTAGACTTGCTTCCTCATCTTTGTTCTTCTACCACATTGGTTTTGGTTATTGTCCTTAGAAGATTTTAGATCAAGTAACAAGAGATTTTGTGCTTCTCGTAGAGCTATTTTAATTCCTTGTTGGTCACACTGAATGCCCTTCTTGGTGACTTATATTATTTATTGATTTTTATATAAATCCTCTTTTTAGAACAGCAATGTTCTCTTCATTCCTTGGTACCTCACACTGAGCTCAGCTTAGCAAATGAACTTAGAAGATTATAAAACTAAACAGAATTGAAAGTAAAAGTTTTACCTACACATTACTGGGATAAGTTTCCAAAAAATTCCACTGAGAATATTCCTTCTATCTTGTTTTAGCGTATCCCTCTAGATCAGGCTTGCACAAAATATGGCCCACAGGCTGCAGACAACTACACAGTGTGGCTTGCAAGGGATTTTCAGAAACATCTGGTTTTTTTGTTTTTTTGGGGTTTTTTTTGGTTTTTTTGGGGTTTTTTTTGGGGTTTTTTTTTTTTGTATTATTTTTTTTTTTGTGTTCATCAGAATAAATTCAGTGACTGGTGGAAGCATAACTTTATTCTAGTAATATTTTACTGTCTTAATTTTCTGTAGGAAAATAAAATGAATTTCTGGCCATCCTTTCTTTTTTTTTTTGTGTGTGTGTGTGTGTGTGTGACTTCGTGATGTTATTGGATTGAGGTCGACCCCACTGTGCGGCGCATTTGAAAAGTGCCTGAAAAGCACACCACAGGTTGATCCAAGCCTTGTGAGTGAAATTGGGTAGACGAAACTCTTGAGACTATCCATTGATAGCTGTGCTGGCATAAAGCCACAAGTCATCATGGCCGAGTGCTTGAGTGTGCTGGCCTTCTTCAAATTGTTGATCAAACTAGATAACATGTTTTCTGCCAGAAACTGTAACTAAGGTCTGCTCAGCATAGTTGCAGTATAAACCACAGGTGGACTCTATTGGTGTTGAGCAAACACGAATGTGCCTGAGTGAGCGTCTGCAATAGGTATTGGTGCCCTAGTAGACAGGTATCCTCGAATATGAGTGGCCACCTCTTATTATTATCATTTTATATATATAGTTTCCATCTTGCTCAGTCAATTAATTTTTCTAGAAGCAAAGAAAAGAGTACTAAACTGTTATGTGATATCTGTCCTCCTGTATGCCAGTGAGTTGCTGAATGATCTTGTCAGAGATGAAGAAGAGACTGAAAGTAACAGGAATTTGGTTCTACAGAATGATGCTGAGGATAACATGGGCTGAATATGTGAACGATGACATAGTTTTGGAGAAAATGAAAACAAAAATGGAAACTGATATGTAACATCAGAAAGAGACAGTTGCACTTTCTGGGGCATGTCATGAAGAAGGTGGGCTTGGAAAATCTGATACTCACAGGACAGAGGGACAGAGGAGAACAATGCATAACATACTAAGTGAACTTGACTAAATGGATGGCAGAACAAGGCTTAGGAGAAATAACAAAGACAGTTTATTAAGAGCTACAAGAGACAGGAAGTTGTGGGGAGCCATGATCACTTATGTTCTGAGGGGACACGTCATAAAAAAAAGTTTCACAGCTAATTTTCTATGATCAGTGTTGCCCTTCACATTTTCTATTTGAGCAAGCCCGCTTTAGATGATACAATTTTGAGCTGATCACTAGGTGTCTTTTGTTGGACAAACATTAGCTGCCACTTAAAAATGTGCATTATAAACAATTTGGCCTTCTTTCAAGAATTTTTTTCCCTCCATTCTAATTGAATTCTTGGCTATCACCCACAATTTCTGCAGTCTTCAGCCATCTTTAAAAGCACAACAAATACATGTGTAGAGTGTGATGTAGATTTCCATTCTCACACCAACTTTTGTTGGTCACAAAATGAAATTTTATTTTACTAAGTTTAAATGTGAAACAGAAGAAATTTTTCTTAATCAGCAGCTTTTTAACAAGTCATAATCCAAAGGAATAATAATATAATAGACTTGAAATTGATCATATTGTAAATCTCAGTAAGTTGTTCTGGCTTGTCTAATTATCTGACAAAAGACTCACAATGCAACAGTCATAAGTTAACTTCTGAATTTAAGGAGGGTTGTTAACATCGGCAACATTGTTGAGATATTAAAATCATTTTGTTGATTTGTTGTTAACACAATATGGATTTTGATAGTAAATCTACTTTTCGCATCTTTTTACGAGTGGAAGGTCTAGCAAAAAAAAAAGCCCTGAAACAAATAAAAACACATAATATACTTTGTGTATGTAGTAAGGTGTATAAGGGAAAAACAAGCTGTTAGACCGTCCTGGGTATGACGATAAACTACATTCGCATCCTGAGTAAGAAGATAAACTATGTCCAGTAGCAAGGCCTCTGATCAGGAGGTTTTGAGGAGTGTGGAACCACCTCTTAATTTCTGGTGTTCCCAGGTCCACCCTGACCCGGAGTGGTAGCACCTGTTAGGGTCCCAGCTATGGGCAAATAGTCAACCCCAAAACTAAAGTAAAATTACTATGAAAGTGTAAAAACAGATTTTAATACCAGAAATACTTTGTAAAAGAAATTATTTCCAGCAATAAATTTTTGAAGAAAAAAAAAACTATTACCAGCCATATGTTTTTGAAAAAAAAATATTACCAGTGTTTTTTAAAAAAAAAATATTACCAGCAATACATTTTGGAAAAAAATATTACCAGCAATACATTTTTGAAAAAAAATTATTACCAGCAATACATTTTTGAAGGAAAAATATTACCAGAAATAGATTTTGACAAAACAAGATATTACCAGCAATAAAAATTGTCGGCATTAAATAACCCATTGAGGTTGATATGCCATAAAACAAACCAAACCAAGCTGTTAGACTTGGAACACAAGAAAGGTATAACCAAAGGTGAAGTGAAAAAATGTATTATTGTTGACTTTATCTGGAGAGAGAAAGGTATACACTACCCTTTGCATTCTAGGATAATGCCCAGTTAATTGACAGAGCATCGCGAGAGATAGTGACAAGTGTTGCATGCCTATCAAGCAGGTGTTTGAGTCCAGTGAATATGGGTTTTAGAATTGTCATTTTCTTTAAAGTTTGTGTTAAGCAGCTCTACCTCTTGGAATCACTTGGGTACTTGATATCTCTACCACTGGAAATATTAGTCTGGTTGGTACATTAATGCACAAGTTATATTGCCTGTTACTTATATTTTTTATTTGTGCATGTTTTTTATGCTTGAGTGTGCATGCATTTTTCTTTTTTTGCTTCTGTATTGGTGTTTTTTTTTCTTCTTTTTTTGTATGCTTGTGTGTACATCTGCATTTTTTTCTTTTGATTTCTTCTGTCTGTGTGTGAGTTTTATGTATGTCACTTTTTTTGTGTGTTTTGAAATTTCTTACAGGAACTTGATTATGAATAACAAGAAATACAAATATTTGTCCATTCAATATTAGATTAGCCTATATCTTCCTGGGGTCAGTTTAAACTAATTACTTCTTTCTACGCATATATTAAAATTATAATAATATTGAGCAAACTTTTAAAAATGTTAACTTTTCAAAATTACAGATTATGAAATTTAAGCAAAATAATTACAATACACACAAAAAAATGATATTATCAATTTAAGCTGATTCCAGGAGGAAACAGTTTGATGAAAAAATAGCAGATCTGGAGCAATGCAACCTTGGTGCTCTTCAAAGTACTCCCTTGGGATTAATTGATTATTTTTTTTACAGCTTATCAATCTTTTGCAGGTTATTTAAAGCCAGAAAATATCTTTACATTTTAAGAATGTTTTGGACATTATAATGATCTACTGATACAAGCCCTACTAATTAACTCATAGCTGGAGGGGAGAAAAGATTGATTAATATCTTTCCCAAGGGTATTTACACGTAACTTAATATAACGAATGGGATCGGAACCTGTCTCTCTGATTTTCAATTCTGTGCCATTATCTGTTAAACAACCTGAACGTCCAATCTTACAGCACCTCATGTTCCCAAGAAGTCAGCAGTCTAGATACTGCTTAACTTTGCTGATCAGATAAGAATTGGTGTTTCATTGTGATAAGCCCCACACCCTTGGGACCTTTCACACTTTGTGCTAAGTCCCTTCCACTTTTTAAAATAGTCTACACCTTCCTCTTTCAGGATCCCCATTAGCTACCTAGTTATATTTTTCTTACTATTATCCACAGTATCTTAATGGTGGTTTCCTTTTCTTTTTTTCTATGGGCTGTGGCCTTTCAGGATATGGGCAATCATGGCTCTCCACAACTTCTTTGTAGTTTTTAGTAAGGTTTGTCTTACATTTTCCTTCTTAATCCCTGTTCTACCATTTATTTTCACAAGGTAGGTCACTTGCTGCTTTGATCTATCACTCCCCCTCCTAAATCATTTCACCCCAAGCAAGTTGATAAAACCACCAAGATGCAGGAAGTTACTGGGAGTGAAAAAAAAAAACATTTAGGAGAGAGGGCATGGAGAGATCAGAGTTCAAAGCGACAGAAGATAATAGTTGACATTGCATTTAAATCTTTGAAAATCATAGTTGAGAGGAAAGCAAGAAAATAGTTGCACAAGTGAGAAGTGCAAGAGAAGAAACGTTAAGCATATAACCTCCACTTAGCAATTTTAACTGTGAATTGATGAAACCTAACTGCCAATCTAGTACTGCACTTAAATTCAAGTCAAGGTACCAAAGAGGGAATTTCACAAGAACAATGACCATGAAAATATTTATTAAAAAAAAAAAAGGTACAGGGAAGCTACATTACAGTGGGAGAAAAATGGCTGAAGCTGAGATGCCAGGTCAGAACCAATGAAATTACAGATTTTTTTTTGGATTATGTCAAGAATCTCCAGATACATAATTGACTTCAATATGTTCTGTGAGTGTCAAATTCTCCAAGGCTTTTATTTGTTATTTTATGTTCTAGAAATTTCAACTCTCTCATTCCTTAAAACTTTCTTGTTACTCATATGTTCAGTTCATGATATTCGCTGCATTGTTCTGTAAAAGCACATTTCTGTTGCCTCAAGTCTTTCTTTTGTTTGTGTGGAGATTGTCCAGTATTCACTGCCATGGAGGAGGACTGATTTTGCATAACAGTTTCTACTTTTCTTTGTCTCTAACAAAAAAGTCAGATGTCACAGGGAGCTAAATCTAAATTATTGGAGGAGTTGTCAGATCTTTGTGATGTGAAGTTTACCAAAAGAAAACCTGGAGATAGGAAGAATCTACGTTTGTTGGGAATGCAAAGCACACAGTAAACAAACTCACTCAATGGCATCTTACGACTGATTCAGGTGAGTGCTTGTTCATTCATGTGCAGTAAGGTGCCCTCTGATTGGTTTCCATATTACATCAAGGCCATGCAATTGAATATTCAAAATGGCTGAATGCATTCTCAACAGGCCTCATATGTAAATAAGTTTTTGATTGCATTGTTGCCAAGAAACTTTGAAATGGCATGTTTTTGTTTTTTTCATGGTTTATTTAATACCATTTAGTGACATTTACTAAGATTGCAAAGATGGTTTTTATCATGGAATATTCTTCGGATTCTTTTCTTTTTATTACTGACAAGACTTCATCTTCTCTCCTGGTCTTTTTGTCACCTTCAGTTATTCTTTAGGTTAGTTTTCCAGAGGACAAAGATATCTGGTGACCGTTCCAAGAAAAAAGATTCTCTGCAGCAGAAGTTGGAATAGATAGCACAAATATTAGTTTAAAAAAAAAAAAAAAAAAATGACTGAGGTGGGTAGGTGGATTTTTGTTTACTGGTTTAGTTATATTTCTTTTTATTGTATTTTCCATGAGATTCGTTTTGAGCAGGGAGAGAGAAAAGGCCAACATAATTGTCACTATCTGTTGTCAGTGGTAATAGAAACTAGTCAGAACTTAGCTGAGAACAGAGTGTAGTGTGACCACAGGGTTGCCCATCAGAAATACATTCAGGGACACCTACCCATACTTGATATTATACAACTGTTGATTTGAGCAGTCTCTCTAAGTGCTATCCAACGAGTTCAGGGCTCTAATGACTAATTGGAAGGAGAAGCCAGCAAACTGCCAATTTGGGACACTCACTATGAACAGTCACAACCACTGGTTATTCTGATTAGAAAAGGAGACAGTTAAATCACTCTGGTCCTGGTAGAAGAAAGAGAACTGGTAAACCATATCCTGAACAGTAAGCAAGGGATGAACTGCTACTCCTGTCCAATAGATATGGAAGGAGTTTGGGCCAGATGATAGGTGAGGAATTAATTATAATTTAGTTTTGATGTCCACTAAGCACATTGTGGAGGAGCTGAAGTGAGAAGTTTAATAATTAATAGCAATGGAGAAAATCAAATACAGGACAAAGAAGAAAGAAGTGAAAACATCAGAAACCAAACAAGAAATTAAATTAAAAAAAATTACAAATAGCAAAGATGACACAAGGCATTGTATGTAACTTACAAGAGGTACTTCAATTGCTTTCCAATATTTAAATTGGACATTTTATAGGTAGATCAGGCTGACTTAATTTCAATGGTGCTTTGGTACAATTATGGTGACTTTGAAGTGAATGTTTTTGATTTCCATGGTCGAAAGCATATGACTCTTTCATTTGAGATATGTGGTGGTACGGTGGGGAGGAGAGTGGTTGAAGGGATAATTTTCTTAGCAATCTACCTTTCCTTTTTTCAAAATAATTTGAATTTTTTCCAGCTACAACCAATTAGCCACAACCGAATAACAAACTTGAAATAAAATATATACATATATATATATATATATGTGTGTGTGTGTGTGTATATGTATGTATGTATGTATGTATATATATATATATATATATATATATATGAACACGTAATTGAATGAAGCAAATTAAAATGCAGGTTTATTAAGTTTTAACTTGGTATAAGTCCTAATATCCACTTTCTTGGAAAAGTGTCAAACCAAAATTGATATTTGGTTTACTACTCAAGGATAGACTCCCATTAAAATGTTATATTAAGAATTAACAATAATGTGCAAGTTTTATGTTTTATATATATATATATATATAAATATATATATATATATATATATATACACACACACACACACACACACACACACTGAAATACTAGATAAGAGGTCAAAACTTAGTACTATGATGGTGACTTGGTAAGAATTTGTCTACAGTTATTTAAAACTTCTGGATATATATATATAGTCAGTCTAAAAGCATGTCTGGCTAAATGTTGTTTCCCCTGCATAAGGGGGATGCATGTTTGAATCCTGCCAAAAAGCACATTTTCTTTATTAAAATTGTAAAACCCAGATTGATAAATGAAAAATATACAGTTTCAAAAAAACATCTGTATACAAAAATTAAAATAAAATTGAGCAGATATGGGCTTTCATAGATTTTAATGAGAGGTGCTTTCCTTGATAGGAATAATTCACACATACATATATGTACACATACAATGCTGAATTATTGTTATTGGCTTAACTATTCTCAAAAGACAATGGTTCTTTAAATCTTTGAATTGCCAATACAATATAAAACAGCTATCAAATTCAAGTCATGTAGCAAGAAAAAAGGACTAATCATTAACTACAAGAAGACGGACTGTATGGTTGTCAGCAAAGACAGTCAAAGGTGTGAGCTTCAAATTGGAAATATCAGAATCAAGCAGGTGCAAAAATTTAATCTTGGTTGTCAAGTAAGAGGGAAGGTGCATTAAAATAACAAAATATGTCTCCAGAAAGAGAGAGGAACAACTCATTAAGAGTGCTGAACTAGTATGGCATATCTAACTTCGTTTATGGTAGTGATTGCATGATCTTTCCAATTCAAGAAAAGATTCTAAACAACATATGCTGAAAATTCCATGGACCAAACATGTTAGAAATGAGCATATTTTAAGGAAAATAGGAATTATAAGGACACTTACACTTAAAATCAGAAAAAGAGATATTTGAAGATTCCAGAGAAATTTATTGAGGAAAGAGAGCTTGGAAAGTTTAACACTCACAAGACCTTGAAGGAAGGAGAGGCAGAGGAAAACCATAATCTACATCATGAGTTTGTGTAAATGGATGTCAGAGTAGGAACACACAGGGATGGTAGGGAGACAAATGTTACTTTGAGCCACAAGAGACAGGAGAACTCAGATTGCCCACATCCTGAAGGAACATGGCCTGTGTAAAAGAAGCTATGAAATGGACAAAGTCTGACAATTATTTTAAGACATTTTATGTTTATACATTCTTTTTATAGATACAAATATTTAAGTAAATGCTCTGTTTATAATAAACAGTATTAAACAACATTTACCAGCCTGAATGTCCAAGAAATTTTCATAGAAAATATTCGTCCTCTGACAGTATACGAAAATTCCATTAGAATTCGTCAGAGGATGAATATTTTCTATGAAAATTTCTTGGACATTCAGGCCGGTAAATGTTGTTTAATACTGTTTATTATAAACAGAGCATTTACTTAAATATTTGTATCTATAAAAAGAATGTATTAGCATAAAAGAAGCTATGATTATTATAGATAATGACATTTCATTTGGATGTTTGTAAAGACTGTGATGTCTAACTCTGTGTGCTGACACAACTTAAAATCCAAAGATGTATCACTTTGGCACAGTGGCTACTGCATTTAATTTATAAGCCATTTATAGTGAGTTTATTATAGCAATTTTCTCTTATGTAATTTTTATGATCATTAATGAATTTTAACCTCCGTTTCTTGTTCTTATCTGACAGGAGTAGCACGTACTGTAGCCTATTTGCTTCAAGGTTAGATGTGTTATACATTCAGAAATGCTCATCTGTTATAGAGAGTGGTTATTTGAGTTACTATTGAGCCTTCCTATCAGCTTGAATCAGTCTGGCAGTTCTCTTCCAACCTCATCAACAAGGGGTTTTCATCCTCAGAATTGCTGCTTACTGGAATTTTTTCTTATTCTGACCATTTTCTGTAAAACTTACAGATGGTTTCACATGAAAATCCTTGTAGATCAGCAGTTTTTCTAAATACTTAGATTTCCTGTCTGACATTAATGGTCATGCCACCCTTAAAGTCACATAAACACATAAATAATACTAATGCATGAAATGAAATTTAGCATGTTGCCATGACCATATTAAAATACACAGAAGTTAAATTATTTGAAATTTAATTGTGAATACCACAAATGATAATTATTAATTCAAGGAAAAGTCTTTTTGTAAATAATGATTAAAATACTGGGACAGCATAAACTCTCAATCGTAACTTGAATTGAGAATTCTGTCAAAATGTCGGGTAAGATCAGGATCATCTCTAATGATTAAATATGAGCACTTTTTAGGAGGCCTTATGTCTGAAATCTGCTTGATATAACATTGCCTAGGACAGGTATCATGACCTGTAGGGTAATGCAGATGATAGAAGTTTCAGTAAGTATATAAACTTGGGATGAGATTTTCATGTCATACACTTGTAAAATCTGTCATAAAAGTGTGATATTCATTATTTCTTTCTTGTCCTTTTGTATTGCCCCCCCCCCCGCTAACTTTCTTAGAACCACTCTCTCCTTATACTTCTTTTCTAACTCTGTCTATTTCTCTTCAAATTACAATCGTTCCTCTTAGAAGTCAAATTATTAAGACTAAAACAACTATCACTTTTCATTCTCTTGTTATACTCCTCCGTTTACTTTGACTCATACTGCTACTACTTCAACACACTTGAAGAAAAAATAATTGCTGACAGCTAAGACAAATGGGAAATTAATCTTCTTGGCATCGATTTTAAGAAGAAATCTCATGTTTTTGGTTTGTTTTCAAAATTATTTCCTTTTAAGTTGTGTGAACTGAAGTTCCTGAAAAGAAAATAATAATATCACAAAGAAAAAGACGTTATTGCTTTGCTATCTTAAATTTTTGTCTGCCTCTTATTCTTTTAAGTATCACTCTTTGTTATTAGTGCCTCTCTCTCTCTCTCTCCACTCTCTCTCTCTCAGTGGTCATCCCCAGTATTATGATTTATTAATTTGTTGAGTTTAAGATTAAATACCCAAAAAATAGAGACAGCTACTTTTTCCTTTCACTTCAATAATATTAGCTAGATTATGTAGCATAGAGATCAAGAGGTACTGAAGTCAATTCATAGGTATATCTATCCAGGTACATTCCAAGGCTGTTGTTAACTGAATTCTGCTTATTATTGGGTATGGCTTCAGGGTAGTTAGTAAGGTCTGAAATGAGGTTCGAATCTGTTGTTGAGGACCTGGAAGTTAGACATGTTTTATAGGATTCATTTTGTATTATCCTTGCATGCCTTTATACTAAGATAAGATTTGTGTATGAACACTTCTGTTTGTCTGAAAGATGTGGGAATGTGGCACATCTGACTAGCTGACTTAGTGTCACTTTTCTATCATCCTGTGGTGAGGATGAAGTGAGGCACAGTAACCAGCAGCATGATTTTTAATAATGGCACTCTTGTTGGAATACAGTATCTATGGAATCTGGCTTCTCACAGCTTCAGTCACTTTCCCATGGCCAAAAGGTAGCTTCCCTGTGCTTTTTCTGTAAATATTTTCATGTTAATTGTTCTGATGAACCTACCTGTTTGGTATCTCAACTTTATGAATTTAAGTAAAGTACTAGATTGGTAGCTAGATCTCATGACTTTACAATTGAAATGGCTAAATATAACCATAAGTTCTATGCTGAGAGTTATTTTTCTCCTGCACTTCTTGCTTGTGGAACTCTCTTCTAGTAATTTGCTTTCCAGTTAACTTTGATCATCAAAAATTTAAATGCAGTGTCAGTTGTTATTTTCTGTCATAATTCTTGTTTTTTATTGTTTTCTCTCCTTAATAATGCTTCCTTTTTCTCATATTGTCTAACAGTCAGTAACACCTCATGTTTTAGTAACTTTATTACCTTGGGATGAAATTTTTTTTTTTTTTTTTTTTTTTTAAGCATTTCACCCCAAGCAAGGCGGGAAGCCACTAGGACACAAGGGGTTACAGAAAATTTAGAGCAAGATCAGATAGGAGTGATAGAAGAAAGGATGAGGGTAGTGGATAGATCAAGGCAACTGGAGATGTCAATTGACATTACACTTGAATAGCTGGAGATTATAGCTCACAGGGAAACAGGAAAAGGGAAGGGAGTTCCACAGGCGAGAGGTGCGAGACATGAAGCTATTAGAGTAGAAGAGACGGCTACATTGAGGAGTTTCGACAGTGAAGCGGTGAGAGCGGGATGCCAGCCTCGTAAGGCGCTGGAACTCATGACGTCTGGGAACCAGCGAATGCAGCTCCTCGGAGCAATTACCATCAAAGTATTTGTAGAATAGACAGAGGGAGGCGACGGTGCATCTGTGAGAAAGTGACTGTAGACGAGACGCCAGGGCAGGGCCAACCAAATTGCATATCCGCCTCTGGAGCCTATCAAGAACCCCGAGGCAAACAGAAGAGGCACCAGACCATATATGGCAGCAATACTCCATGCAAGGGCGAATTGTGGATTTGTAGATCTGGAGGAATGATTTAAAAAAAGAAATAAAACGGTGGTGCATTGCTTGTTGGGTTGAGTAGCACCAGTGTTGAATTGAGTTGTGATTTACTGCACTATTCACATTTGTTGAGTGGTTACCATCCTTGTCAGTTGCTGCTGGTCTCATTCTTGCATTACGTGTTGGTGCTTGGTTTTCAGTTGCTGCTGATGTCTGTCTGGAATTTAAATATTTATGGTGTACCATCATTATCTGTAGCTAGAGCAAAACTTAGAGCATTTTACAAACCTAAGATAATGCTCATTCATTCATTCTGCAGTGAACCAGTGGTAGAATCCTGTGTCTCATAGCTGCCACAGCTACACTACCTCTTTACTTAGGTCAGATATGCATTATCCGATAAATCCATTTCAGTAGTTTGGAGAGAGTGAAGCCAACTGCTGCCTCTCTCTGTGTGTGTGTGTGTGTGTATATATATATATATATATATATATATATATATATATACTTTTAAGGTATGCTATATTTATGGGTTAAAGTGCTCAATATCAGGGATAGAGTATATGTAAATATAAAAGTGGATGTTCAAGTCAACACCAAGAGACAACAGTCTGTTTCATACTTAAACACAATTGTCAGTCTTGAAACAGACTGTCACCTCTGGTGGTTGACTTCAATGTCTAACATATATTTACAGGAATCCCTCAATTATTATGGCTAATATGTACATCGGTAACAATAAAAGATCATTCATTTTAATTACTTTAGTTAAACTGAAGAATGTTTAACTGCACTAATCAAATTTTTGTATATAAAAAATTTAGTGCACTTATCAAAAATGCATTAATCAAATGCGCATTAATCCTGTATAAATAATTACTGGGCTTTGTTTTGGCATAAGTATAGAGCATCAAGTATTGCTTTGTGAGATTAGCTGGCTAGACATCACTCTAAGTTATTTAGTGGGTATTAAACTCACTGCTTTACATTTCTGCTGCTGTGGTCATACCCATACATCTTTAATTTATATTGTCTGCTGTCAACATGTATTTTCAAGATACAGTGAAATGTTGGTCGCTTGCATTTGTGTTACAAACTATTGCTATCTCTAAACGGGCATACATATAGTAATATACAATACATCCTGTTTTGGTGATGTATTTTTAAATGTGCATTGTGCATGTTGTTCATCTTAAACATACTGCAGAGTATTTGATTGAAATAAAAAATGGCAGCACCCATGAGAAATCTTGATGAGCATCTTTATAGTCATATATTCCGAGAGAAAATGTCTGTTGTATATTTTTCTAAAAATTGGCCAGCACACGCCGGAAACAATGCAGCAGTGAATGTGTGTATGTGTGTCCCAAATAAGTGCTTGTGTCATACTAAACTTAATAAATTAACAGTAATTAACAGATAAATTTGTCATAGCTTGTGAGTTGGGCCAACAGATTTTGCAGGCTGTAGGGCATAATTTGAATCAGAATTTAATAGAATTGACCAGAAAAATGTCAGAGAAATATGTCTCACTTCTTTCTCATTATGTAGACTTTCTTTTGATGAATTTATCAATTTCTTTTTATATTCAGACATATTGAGTTAAAAAGAATCTGCTTGAAGGCAAAATTGATTAATTTTCTTTATACTTTCATTCACTTCATTCAGGAATCATTTTGAAAGGTGCATCTTCAATTTGGATACATCAGATTAAATTATATATAAAAACACTTAGAATGATAAAAAGACCAAGTGCTTAATGCTAAAAGTCAGTGTACATATACAAGCAAAGAATGCAATAGCTAGTGTTTCTACATATCAGTTATACAACTGTGTGTGTGCAATTTACACACACACACACAATGTTTTTAATGACATTTGTTGTTCATACCCTTTGAAAGAGATTTCAAACATACATACTGCATTTATTATGTAGGTATTTATTTTTATGTATTTATGTAGATATTTGTTATACTTGATAAAACACATTATTATACATTGATCTATTCAGACTGGTGTCCTCATCGTGTTCGTTTTTTTTGCATTTTGATTGTGGTATCATCATCCAATCTTCTTCAGTTGTTTGTCATATTCTGTAATCTTTTCAGCCCAAAGTAGATTCGTTCTCATTCTGATAGGGTCATGAATCTGCATAGATAATATAGTCTGTTAATAATTTACTGTTCAATGTTCTTTTGTCATGCATCCTTTTCTCTTGGTACTTTTTTGTCCTGTTGAATTCATATGCATGCATATAAGACAAATTTTATATTGAAGATGAAAAAAATCAGTTTCATTTGCTATGTGCAATAGTATACAAGTAAATGTATGATGAAATTCTTATTCTATTATACATCATATATAATAAAATAAGATTTATAAAGTATCTTTCAATAATACTTAGATACACACACACACACACACACACACACACACACACACAGGATTGGTGTATACGGAATAAATTCCAATAACCAACAAATACTATTCTTAAATGAGTGCTTAATACAGAGTAGAGCAAATATAATTATTTATTCGGAAATTATAATATAAATATGTTATAAAATCACTACAAAAATAATAGCCATTTTGTTTCAACACTTCTGGTGTTATCAAGTGATGGTGTTGAAGGTAGAACTTTTATATTTACATATGCTCTATCTCTTTATCCCATAAATATAGCACACCTTAAAACTATATTTCTATACACACACACACACACACACACACACTTGTCCTCAATTCTCTGGGTTTTTATTTCTGTGTGTTTACTCAATTGCAAATAATCTTAGAAATGACCAGCCCACAAGTTCTTAGTGAGAAACTGGCCTGCAAATTTTATATTTCTCTTATTTTCATTATTTTTAATTATCCTACATTGTATTATTAGTACTTTTGTTATCTATATCATAACAGTTCAATGTAAACTATTGCCACCATTTATTGTATTGTCTCTTTTTGTACATACTATTGATTCCATTAATAAAACTGTGATGATGTGCATCTGGTATTCAAGAGCAAATTTTAATCTGCAGTAATCATATTATTTAACAAAATTTTGTAGACATGTTCTTACGTGCCTGCACAAGACAAAAGATTATTAAATATAACTGCCATCTGCTTTGATTACTGCCTTGATGCGACTTCTAAAATGATTATATTTGGAGAGGAAAATGTGTGTGAAAAGTGAAAAAAAAAAAAGAAATAACCTTCAAACACAGCCCTACAAATTTTAATAATGTTATTATTGAGCATAAAAATAATCTTTGTTTGTAAGGAACTTTGTAACTTGTTTCTTTCAACTTAAAAGAAGACAAAGTTCAATGAAAAATGAATTGTTTTTCTTTTGCAACCTGAAAGAAATGAATTGTTAGTATAAGGTGAAAGATTTGTATGAATTCATCATGCGAATTTCCATGAATTATGTTATATTATGGTGTCTATGATGTGATGTGATTTCAGCAGTTGGCAAGCTGTGAATGGTAATGTTTGTACTGCTACTACAATTATGCTTTGTTTATACATCTTGCTCATGTGTTTTTTGTATTGTAAAACATGAACTGGGGAAAATACTTTAAAAATGAGAAATAAATTGCAAGAATGAACTTAGTACACAAATATTTAATTTGAGTATGCAGTATTGTTCACATCACTCAGTCAAGATATACTGAAAGACTTTTTTTTTTTTTAATGTGCCTTTAAAAAAATCAACTCCTAGAAAATTAAAAGTTAAACTTACTAAACTCGGAAATTTTGTTGATTATATTAACCAACAAAATTTTCGAGTTTAGTAAGTTTAACTTTTCACATTTCCTAATATTTAATTTTTATTTTTAGGAGGGAATCTATTGTTCATTGTGATCCTTCAAAATTTTTTTTTTGAGTTGATGTCTGTGATTTCAGTGATAGTGTGTTGGTCTCTTTCTGACAATGATGCCCAAAACATAACACTGATTCTCATACAATCACTGAAGTTAAGCAACATCGACCCAGTCAGTACCTAGACTGGTGACCACTTTGGAATACCAGGTGCTGTAAGCTTGGATAAATAAGTGTGGTAATGGATTACTACTCAGAATTGAAAATCGGAGAGTCTGTCTGGTTTGTTATATTCATCTTACGAGAAACGTATGAATCTACTTCTTCTCCCTTTAGTTATGGGTTAATTAGTAGAACTTGTATCAGTAAAAATTATTAACTCCAAAAAATTCTTACAATATTAAAATATTTTCTGGTTTCAAATAACCTGCAAAAGTTTGATAAGCTCGAAAGAAGAAATCTACCAGTCAATCCAAAAGATATAATCGTCCATAGGGTTCAAACCGGAAGACTTAGGATGCCAAATATGACCATGAAAGTGCTTGACTTTGTTTAGCAAGCACTTAGACCTGATCTCATGTTTCTCCTGGGTACTACTGAACATGAACTGCCCTCTCCTCATAACTTCAGATTTGTATCTGATATCTTTGTGCGCCACACATCTGATGGTAAATTCTGATACATGGAGTTGATTGTCAGTGATCCTTATTGATTTTCCAAGGTTCTTGGCAATGATATTCTGGATTTGCTAGATGATTATTCCTGAGAATCTCTGACTGCTGAGAAGGTTTTTTTGCAACTGAAAATGCATTCATGCCAGAGGCTTGGATCTCTTAAACATGAAGGACCTGGTGACATCTAAAAAGGCTGCAATCTCTGAATTTGAGTTGTTTGCAGCTGAAGCAATGAGAATGGCACATTTTTTTCATCTCCTTCATTAGTTGATGCTTCCAAGGCTTTTATTATTCATCAGTTATGGCTTTCTAAAGAGGTGTTCTCAATTACCTGATGCACCGTATATACATATAAACACACACACACACATATATATATATATATATATATATATATATATATATATATATATATATATATATATATATAAGAAAACAACAGAAAACTGTATTATTAGCTGATTATTTCATCCAATGTGGACTTTTCAAGGCAAAATGAAATATATTCATTAAAAAACAAAGTAACTATTAACAACAAACAAAATGTCCTTAGCAACTAGAAAAATGCTATTCATATTGTCAACTGAAAATTACTCTAGTTGAAAATTCTTCTAGTTGCTAAGGACATTTTGTTTGTTAATAGTTACTTTGGTTTTGATAAATTCATTTTGTTTTTGCCTTGAAAAAGTCCACATTGGATGAAATGCGCCGGGTAATAACACAGTTTTCCTAATTAATACATATGTTTTCCTATTATATATATATATATATATATAACTCTGAGAAATATTTATATATGTATATATATATATATATATATATATATATATATATATACATATATATACATACCTATATATATATATATATATATATATATATATATATATATATATATATATATATATATATATATATATATATATAATATACATATACCTGGTCTTAATTGGATTGATTTTCTTGTGGAGCATTCTGAAGAGGAAGATTGTTTGACAACATTTACTGTTTGGTGTGCTGTGTAGTCTGTTTCAAATGATGAAACAAAAAAATCATAAAATAAATGGTTATCCAACTTCAAAAACAAGTTTTTTAGAGGGTTTTTTTTTTTTTTTTCTCATTTTGATGTTGTGTTTATAACATTTATTTTTTTTTTTTTTTTTTTTTTTTTTAATCAACAAAATCCAAAGACAGATATGCAACGTGATTGGTCCTGACTCTGGTTATCAACACCAGTCCCTATTTCACCATCGTAATGTGGCTTCTCTCTGTCTTTTCTATAAATATTTTCATTGTATCTGCTCTGAAGAGCTATTTTCACTGGCACCATGACTGCATGAATTTAAGCGTGCTACTAGGTTGGCATCTCGGTCCCACCCTTTTACTATCAAAACAGTTAAATGTAACTGCCTCTTCTACTCCAACAGCTTCTCTCACACTGTGGAACTCTTTCTCTTACTTGCCTCCCTGATAGCTATAATCTTCAAAAATTTAAATGTAATGACAATCAGCATCTTCTGTTGCCTTGATCCCCCATTCTTCTTTTTATTCTCCTCCGTTCTTCCTTTTAACCTTTCCTCAACACCTATATCCAGTCTTTTCTTTTATTTACACTCTCTGTAGCCCCTTGCTTACTAGTAACACTCCTGCTTTTCTTGGGGCGAAATGCTTAAAAAAAAAACGTTTTGCATGTTGCATATTCTTAATTTTTGATTACTATGTAATTTTTCTTGGAGTTTCAGTAGCCTCGCTAATAATTGGAAATTTTGAAGCCCCATTAATGGATAATGGTCAGCAAAGCAAGGATAAGGGACTTTAACCATCAAAGTAAGAATCTCTGTTCATTGCATCAGTGAATCTGTTTGTAATTAATGACCACAAATAACCAAACCCAGCCTTAATTGGACCTTGGACCTTCTCTCATGGTTTTAGGTACTTGAGTTAGAAAAAGAGAAAAAAAGAAACTGATAAGTTCCCTTGGAATTATCCCTGTTTATATATGGAAATTTTATTCTTTTTTTTTTTTTTTTTTAATGTAGCATACCAGTTTCTTCATTGTTAAATTGAGAAATATGAACACATTTTTACCATAAAATATGAACACATTTTTAACATGTGTTTTAGTTTGTTATAATATAAAAAAAAAGGTTTATTTAAATTTGCTGTAAATTGTGCTGATTTCAATGGGTGATAAAAAGAAAAAAGTCTGTTAATCAAATAAATGATAGTTAATATGTCAACTATTGGAGAAATGCAACATAGCATATTTATATTCAAGGAAAATATTTATCTTCTAGCAGTCTTAATTACATATATAGTATATTTATGATCAAGGCAAGCAGTATATATAAATATTACATTTATCTTGTAGAGAAATTCAGATGATAATAGTAAATTGCCTAGGCATAAGTGAGTATTGTTAGTTCGTACGATGAGAGATCAGCTTAGTACACAAGCCCAACAGCAAGTGTCTCAAGTATTTCTGAAGATATTAGACTTAAAGATAACATTTTATATTTATTCAGTTACTTATCAGATTATAAATTATGCCTTGGAATAGGATCAACATCCATTTTTCACAATGAGACAGGCTGGGCTCCATAACTGTGTGTGCAGTGAGAACATGGCATCAGTGGGCAGAGAGCTTTCTAGATTGAAGTCAGTGGTCAGGGTGAAAGGTTCTTTCAATGGAATCAATGTTTATGCGTCCATGACCTGGAGAGGGATGGGCTTCACCAGGTCTACTGGCCTAAGATACATTGTAGATGAATGAATACCTCTCTGGCTTTCAACCCAGATATGTGTAGGGAACTGATCATGGGACTGATGATGATCAACAAACTGAACAGTGTTGAAGTAAGGATTTAACCAATTTAACTACTGGGCTATAACTGGTAAAATACAAGTTGATGATGATGATGCAGTCAACTTTCTTTTAGTGAGAGGAAACCAATTTTGTCACTGTGTCTTTACCTTATCTAAAAAAAAGTCACTGATAAGATAGAATCAAGTTTTAATGCCAAGGTAGCCTTTTCAGATTAAGACTGTGCAGTAGTGTATTTTGCTTGGGTTCTTTTTTTTTTTTTTTTTTTTTTTGGCACATTTTGTAAACAGCTGATGTCTTACCAAGTGTAAAATTGCAGCTTCAGTGCTTGTATTCATTGAATTATATGCATTTAATTAGATTGAAATTAGATATTTGGAGTGTGATTGATTGAATTTTGATTCCGGTTAAAAGTTTGCACACACTCTCCAATCTGACACATTGCTATATGATGAATTTTGATGTGAAATTTTCACTGTATAATGTTTAAGAATTTTTGCTCAGCTAAATACATTAATAAGAAATTAATTTATTTTGAAAAATAAATACTTGTGTAAACAAGTTTTTCACCCTGACCTTTGACACTTCTCTGTCTGTATGTGTGTGTACACACACACACACACATATGTATATATACTCATGTATCATGCAATGTTTGAAGCTAATTTTAAAGGGGTCACATCATACACAAGATATAAAATTAGTGTATGTGCTGTTGGGTATATCCTTGACCAAACTATATAGCCATTTAATGGAGTCAAATTAGCTTAAAAGTTAGGTTTTCAAAACTAGCATGATATGTGAATATATACAGTGTGTGTGCAATATATATATATATATATATATATATATATATATATATATAGAACTTCAATGTGGTGGTCTTGTGAGACCAATTATGACTGAGTAGTGAGTTTTATCCTTCCCTTACTTTTGGCTTTGTGCCACATCTAAACAACACTTAAATCATATATATATATATATATATATATATATATATATAAATTTACAAAGGAAACAAAAGGATCCTTTTTTTTTTTTTTCAAGGCCCAAAGCATATAGTCATATCTATGTTCAATCCATTCTGGTGAAAGTACTAATGAATTTTATATAAATTGCAGTTTCATGTTTTATGAAATTCAACACTGCACAATGCAATTTGGTTTGTGCTCTAGTAAGCAATGTAATGATGTCAGATATGTCATCAAGCTACTTCAGGGAATTGTATATATCTCTCTAATAGAAAATGGTATACCTGCTATGTCAACCTCATAGCAGCATAGGACCACATCAAAAGAGATTTCCTCTTTTCATCTATTAGAAACGGTCTTCCAACCTCTGAATACCTATATCTGATATAGGGGCAATATTGCTCCACAATATCAATATGAAAAACATTTCAAACATCACCAGGGTGTACAACAGAGGAAATGAGAGCTGCGACCTATTTCATCTTTTCTAAGACTGTGCCCAGTACATATACAAGTACACATGTGAGGAGATAAGCACTGATCATTTAAGTATGTGACACCACATCCCGAATGAATTGACTAATTAAGAAAAAGTGTTGTGAAGGAAATCAAGATCACCATTTTCTATTAGTTGATTCATTTGGGGTGTGGTATGGAATACTTCAGTGATCAGTGCCCATCTCTTCACATCTCTGGTTAGCACGAGGGTGGTTAAGACCATACTGGTGACATAGGTATTCATGGAGGTGTAGCATTGCTACTCAGGCCAGACACCTGGTTTGTTGGCATGGTGCAGCTTCTTCTAGTGAAAAACTTGTGGCTCAGAAATAACTCTTCAGTCAGATCATTATCCACAAACAAAAACCATGACAATTTCTAGCAGCAAACCAGATTTTATTCTCAGGTTGTAACCTACTGCATAGCATTGCAAAATGATATAAAGCCCAAAAGCTTAACCAAAAAAGTTGAGTTGTTTCTAGATAGCCTTGTCAAATTTTCATATGGATGTCATGTATGGTGCCAAACTCGTTTACAAATATCTAAGATGTCAGCCATAATACAACTACTTTGGTTTATCAGAATACAAATTTCATGAAACAAACTCTTCATGGAGGCTAAAGAATGCTAAACTAGTTTTTAAACAGACTGTCTTTAAGCATTTGTGCTGGGACATCTCAATATTGAGTAATGGTTAGCAAGATTGTCTCATAGGCCACTATGACTATTGAGTTCAATCTTCAGTAGATACCTTAAATTTTTACCTTTGTGGCATGCTAACCTAAACTTAGAAACACATTTAAGCATATATATATATATATATATATATATATATATGCACCAAGGAAGCATTAAACATTGTCATCTCCTAGTAAACAAGGAAAAAACTACTTCTTGTCCAAACATAACTTGGTGCTGTGCATTCAACTTTGATGTATTTCACATAGTTCTATGTACTGTGTGTAAAAATGCATAGATGTTTCTCCATATGAAATAGGATAATGGCTTTTCCAAAGAGTTACAGAACCCCAATTCTCTTGGGTATATAAAATGCAGCTCATTTCAGACTTGATGAAATATCTGATGAACTCTCTCTCTCTCTCTCTGATGATGCATTTCAGGTCTAATTTATAAAGGAATTAAATATTTAGCTGCTTTATTTCTAGATTTTTGTATATGATTTATTGTTTTATTTTCTCATATACAAGTAGATAAAGAGTAACAAAAAAATTGTTTTTGCATTATCTGTCCAATTCAATAACTGAAGAAAGATGATACCAAATGCATTCCTTTGAAGTCCCACCAAAACTTACAACAATCTCATTCATCTTTGTTTCTGTTCTTTTTTTTGTTAGATTTTTTTAAAATTGGTTTGTTAATGCTTTTAATCAATAAACACGATTTAACATTATTGATATAAAAATGACTTCTTTTTTTTTTTTTATAGAACTTCATTAAGTCAGTATTTTAAGCAGTTATTTCTTGACTAAAATTGGCTATAAAATGTCAAGTTCTATTTTATTTGATGATGCACAAAAATCTGAAAGTTTGTAAAGCAACAAAGAAAAACTCGAAATTGGGGTCATTATCCTATATTGAATAATAAAACAATGATTTTCATCCTTATTCAAAGTGCTGTAGTACCTTGCTTTTGACTAATCAGTTTATGCTAGCATTGTTAGTTAGCATGCATTATATCTGAATTGGTTGTATTGTCCAAAATTTACATTTTATATTACTAATTGTAGTACAAAGAGGTGCTGAAAAATTATTTGATTTTTAGTCAGATTTTTGTGGTTTGGGCCAAGAACATTTCAGCACCCTGTGGACTTATTGCTCATTTCTTATGATAAGTTACCTACATTGAAATTCCTCTTGTCTTGAAATTTAAAATTTTTATCAGCTCATGACAAAATTAAGCATTATGATTTCATAACCATATTTGTATTAATGTCCTAAAAACCATTATTTAAACTAGAGGAAAAAAGTATATAATGCCAGTGTTCATTGCTTTGTAATACACAAAACATGTGCTATGTTTTTAGCTCATATCTAAGTATGTAGATCAGATACACATTTCCATGTTGCTCATTTTAACTAAAGTTAATATCAAAAACAGATAAGTATCAAGGCTATAAAAATCTTAACATCTTTGAAATTTTAATTTTGGTTTTATTTACAAGAAAATAGTATAAAGTTAGTTGTTAAAAAATACATACTTAAAACAGGTTATTTTTAATGTCAGTTTTTAACATTTGAAATTAAGGTTGATTATGCCATGATTGATGCCTACTGTTAGCACAGTTCAAAGGTTAATTAGGTGTTGAGTAACTGATTCTTCACTCATATTTGAGAAAAGATGCATTTAAATTTGAGCATCTCATAAGATAGCTAAAATACAGTTGATAAAAAAATGACAGATACCAATATAACCCACAAATACAAACACATAATCACAACATTGAAACACCGTCGTAGTATAATAATAATGTACTACTAATTTTATTTATTTATTTATTTATTTTTAAAGCATTTTACCCCAAGCATCTGGAGATGTCAAGTGACATTACATTTGAATAGTTGGAGATTAAAACTATCAAGGAAGCAAGTAAGAGGAAGGGAGTTCCACAGATGGGAGGTGTGAAACATGAAGCTATTGGTGTAGAAGAGACAGCTACATTTAACTATTTCAACAGTGAAAGGGTGGAACTGAGATGGCAACCTAGTAGCACGTTTAAATTCATACAGTTTGGGAATGAGTGAAAGTAGCTCATTGGATCAGTTACTGTGAAAGTATTTGTTGAAAAGACAGAGGGAAGCACTGTAAATGAGATGCCAGATCAGGGCCAGTCACATTGCATATCTGTCTCTGGATTTTGTCAAGGACATTAAGATGAACAGCAGAGGCTCCAGACCATATATGGCAGTATTATTCCATGCAAGGGTGAATGGTTGATTTACAGATTTGAAGGCTGGACTTGGATGAGAAAAACTTTCTGGTGTGACACAGAGAACCAACTTTCCTTGCAGTAGATGAAGCTATTAATTCAATATATTTGTTCCATCTCAGGTCAGTGGACCAAGCAGTCACAGAGAGGTGCTCTCTTGGAGTTGAGCATCAGACATTCTAATAGTAGGCAGGGAGGGTTCTCTGTGGTGGGTAAAAGAAAGCAGTTTTGTTTTTGAGGCATTAAAGTTAACTAGCCATTTCTTACCCCAGTCAACAACAGATTGGAGGTCCTTTTCGGTACAATGTACAATGGCATGCTTGTAGTGTAATGATAGTGGCTTGGAATGGAGGACTGAGTTTGATTTCTATTTGAATTCATTACATTTACTTATGCACAAATAACCTTGGGGAAAGGTTTGAATTCATCTCTTCTCTTTTCCTCACTATGAGTTAAATCACCAGGCAGACTGGTCTCTCTAGCTGTGGTTGTCAGTCAGTCAGTCTAGAATACAAACAACTGTGAATTCAAAACTATAGCCATTGTCTATCATCCTTTACTATCAGCATTGGAAGAAGAATTGAAAGAAGCAAAAAGTAAAATATGCATTTTCTGACCTATAATATATGTGCATGTATATGATTATGTGATTTATAATATAAATAAAATGGATGCATGTGTAATATTTGAATATATATTTTTTTAATTGTCCTGTGTATGATGGGAAACTTACATCAAGCAGCAAGACCTCTGATTGGGAGCTTTTGAAGAATGTGGAACCACATCTTAATTGATGTTGTCCCCAGGTCCACCCTGACTTGGGGTAGTTGTACCTGTTAGGGTCCCATCTGTGGGGGTTAAAAAACTGAAAATATAGATTAAAAAATATAAAAATAAATAAATTACTAGCAATAGATTTTTGTAAAAAAGAAAAAATTGCTTAAATTCCTCAAAAAATTAAATTTTGGTATTAAATGACACATAAGGAATTGATGTGCTGTTAAACAAACATATTTTTTAGAAGTACATGATATTGGATATTTTAATTGTTAAAAACATGAATGCTGACATACCTTCAAACAGAAAGATCTGGGCAATCTCAGACCTTTGTGCCCCCTCAAAATCAGAGTGTAAAAATTATGGTTTTTCTCTTGACTCAGCTATTATTTTAACTCCCTTCACTTTTTGGCAATGTTTGTTTTAAAAAGTGATGATTAGAATTGTAATAAAACTTAAACATATGAAAGTGAATTTATACATTTTCTTTGTTCTTGAGAATTGGCAGCAAAAATACACTATTGTTTATTGGGATGGGTCACAAAACATTGACTAATTGCAATCGATTCAAACTTTATAAAATGATAAATAAGGATTTAGTTGATTCACATGTTTTTATAACTTAGTAAATGTTTATAAATTTATGAGTAAAAATTTGTTTTCATATTATTTCCTTATAAATTGGTAATTGATGAATATTGCATTGCATTAGTTTTAAATGTATTAGTTTTTAGAATGTTGTAAATATAAAATTATTGATGCAAATTAAAATCTAATAAATAAATAGTGCTTAATATCTTTTATTATAAATTCACAAGAACAAAAATGAAAATGTATAAATTCACTTTTGTCAGGCTCAATTATAATTCTAATCATCAGTTTTTAAAACACTGCCAAGGAGTGAAGGCAGTTAAAATATTTTGGTTTCAAGGGGAAAACTGTCCTTTTGACACACTGTTTCTTTGCAGGCACAAAGATCCAAGATTGCCAAGAATTAAGAAAAACTCAAAAATATTCAAGTGTTTATTAGGTAATATAAAATACTTGTATATCTTATTGCAATCAAAGATTTTATTTAATTTTGCATTAATTTTATTTTTTAAAAAATGAGTAATTTATCTTGTATACCTTCCTTAAAATATGAAATTGTATTTCATCTTTTAGAATAAAATACAATTTGACCATTGTTGACAGCCAAGGACTATTGCCAATTTATTCTTTATTCATTAGAATAAAATATGTAGTGCATATTCTATAAAAGAATAAGGATAAAAAATTAAAAATTTAAGGGAAGTTTATCAATTTCATTTAAATTTGATTTTAGATATTAATCATATCTGGAAAAATAAGTGGATTGCTCTAAGTGTAAGAAATTCAAAGGTGATGCCATTAGTTATTTTTATTACATAAAATTAGAATCACTTGGAATGGTAATACTTTTGGTGACATCATACTGGCACACAAGAGTCACTCCAGGACAAATCATTGCATTCGCTGCCTTCTTTGAATCATAATTCAATTCCTTGCCAGATTAAGAAAAACAGGATGCAGACATTTTTTTTGTCAGTTACTCTGAAAAATAATGTTAAATAGTAGTTAGTATAGTCTATTGGTAGCATCATCATCATTATTATTATTATTTGCTTTACCAAATAAGAATACTTTACATTATGTTTGAGTATCTTGAAAATTTCTTGCTAAATGTCTTATAGTTCAATAAAGAAAATTTTTAAGTCTTAAACAAAAAAAAAAATTGCTTATAACCTTATTAGCATTTGTCCAAAGATGCGACAGAAAATGATGGTTTGAATAGTAAGGTAATAATGTAGAAAAGAAAAAGTCTTGTAATTTTACTGGAACTAACATGCAGGCAATGCTTGAAAGCTGATGAATTTGATTAATAAAAGTCGAAGAGATCTGAAAGCATATGGAATGATGCCACCTGAAATTATCTGGGAATGTATAAAAAGGAAGATAAGTATAAAAAGCTGAGCAAATATAGTGGCACTGGAAACAGAAGAGCAATATATCCAGAGAAACCTTGAGAACAGTGATGATGTGGGGAAATGAAATGGCTCTGCACAAAAGGAGGTTTTATATATATATATATATATATATATATATATATATATATATATATATATATATATATATTTGTGTGGTTGCATTTTTAGATATTTTATTAAGGTTTAAAAATAATGAAGATATTCTAAAGTGCAACTTGTCACATTCAATAGTATTTCACTAGTTTGTGGAGAAATCTGTTATTGAACTTGTTTCAGGAACATGTTTAAAAACAAAATGACAGAATTGAACAACTGAGAAAGGAAAAAAATTAATGATGGAAATCCGGGTTATTAATATTTTTGTATGCTGTCATTTTTTTTTTTCTCCATGGTAACTCACATCATTACCCTGACATTTGTCTATAAATCTTATGCTTAGCCATTTTGAATTCTGATGTAAGGAAAATGATTGTGTATTAGATTGAATATTTGGAACATTTTTTATCATTGATATTAATTTATTGAAAAGATGAAATAAGAAAATTATGGCTACTTTCTTAAACTTCATATTATAAAAAAAAGTATTTTTGATCCAGTAAATGGAATTGTGGAGGTGCAAGTCATGTTATATGGTTTTTGGTGCAGAAAGCGGAATTATGAAGCAGAGTTGAACTTCTGGTCTCACTTTGTTTGCTGTGTCTGTGAGTAAAGTATGAATCAGTCTATTCTGTTCTCCTCTTTTGGTTAAACAACCAGAACAGTTTGAATTCTCCTTTGTTGGCAACCAGTCTTGGAGAAGGCAATTTGAAGCTGCACTGCTATCATTCCCAAGAATAGTCTAAAAAGAAAGAAAAGCAATCTGTGAAAAGTCAGTCTCTCATTTCCTGAAGAGCTCTCTCTCTCTCTCTTTTTATATATATATATATATATATATATATATATATATATATATATATATATAGAGAGAGAGAAAACACCCAAGAAAGTTTAATTAAAATGAACTGATAGGGTCTGCTTAATTTTTTGTATTTTTCCAGTTTCGTATAAGGGGTTGATTATAGTGCTTGAAATTGAAGTTCATATTGTGTTATTTTATTCAAGCACTTTAAACCATTTCAGTCATTTTCAAGAATCAATGTGGTGTCTGTATGATAGGGTGAATTCCTTTGTCTACATCTTGGTATTTAGAAAGTTAGAAGCTTGAAATAGTCCATAGTGATATTATGTGTATCAGTTAGGAACAAAGCCTTATTGTTATATAGCTTATTCATATATGCACAGTATTTAGCTTATTCATATACTTGTTTGAAAGCTGCCCTATCATGTGGTATTTAGCCTAACTCCTGTGTAGGCCTTTAGATTGGGCCTTCATCACAATAGGTAGGGAAGAGTAGATGTAATAGGCTTCAATAAACTACTGAAGAACTCAAAATTGATCACTGCATTTTAAGTATTGCATTAATATTTAAGCTGACCTTTTAAAAGTTCAATGATAATTTTTCTGCCACTATTTAACTTAGACAATTTGATGTACATAGGTTTTTACTTTCCATGCAAACAATTATTTTTATTTCATGGATGATTTTGCTGGATTTTGCAATTAATTTCAATTATTCCCAAATTTAATTTCAAGTTATAAAAATTATCATACAAAAAATTTGTTGCAAAAAATCACGTAAAAAAAAAATTGCAGTAATTAAAACTCGGGAATCCCAAATTTCAGGATTGCATGTCTGGGTTCAGTCCAGAATGTTTTTAATTTGTTCACGGAGTCGGACTGATTCCAAAATGGTATGATATGTTGGGCTATAGCCTCTAGGAGTAAAGTTGAAAAAGTGTGACACACTGTCATTCACATTTGTTATATAGATATAACAGTGAATTTAGTGAGGAGAAATTCAACGGTACTCATTTATTAGTCATTTCATTGAGCATAAAGCAATAAACTATAATTCTTTTCTTTTATAGCATTTCTAGTTTGTTTATTCTTTTCAGTGGTCATTCTTTTAAACTTAACTGAAATCTATTTTAATTTTTGAATTAATTGGGCAAAATTTTTGATAAAAGATAGGATGTTGTACAAGACCCTTGTTTATATTGCTCAAAATTAATCCTTTTTTTTCTATTTTTACTCTTTCTTTTTATTTCAGACACAGAATGGAATCTTGGAGAGCCCAACTGGAACTGGCAAGACATTGTGTTTACTTTGTTCCAGTCTTGCTTGGTTACAGAGTAGAAAAGCCCAAGTGGAACTTAATTCCCAAGCAGGGATTATGTCCATGTTTGGAGAAAATATACAGAATCAAGTATTTGATAGTTTGGCACACAAATTGGGACAGTCATCTGGAGCCACTTGGGGTGGTAATGATTTCGGTAAATACCTTAACAAACCTTCTTTTGTGGGTGGAGGAGTTTAGCAATTCATTTTACTTTTTGTTACAATAACATGTTTTCTTATAAATTCATCTGTTAAGATCTCCAGGTAGTCAGTTTTGTTCAGAATCATTAGGTCATCTTAACACTTGGATGATGTACTTGTTTTAAGAACAAATGAAGATTGTCTCATTAGATCACCAGCAATACATAATTATTAATTAGCTTAGGTTGAATCTTAACACATTCTTCAGGTAAAGTGAGTTGAACAGATTGTTTCAAAATAGACGTTTTTACCTTTTTTTTTTTTTTTTACCTGCTAATAATTGATTATCTATAGATATCCTGATTATCCTTCCCATTTGAGATTACATGTAATTCCAAGCCTATTATGTTCAGTGGAAATTACCTTGTTTAAGAATTCCTGGCTCAGCAAGATAGCTTTCAAGTTGGATTACTATTTCAGTTGAAGAGCAAAATTGATATCTTTGAGAGTTGGGTTGATAATACAGCATCATGCTACAATTAGAATTTCAACTTCTTGGTTCTATAGTTGTCAGTCATCTGATGAGATGCAGTGGACTGTTGAAATTTGTAAACTAGGAACTTGTAGTTTTTAGTTATAAAGTTGTATTTTTTTCTTATTGTTTTCATTGATTGTTAGTTGTATGTTTATCTAAAATATATTTCAGATCTTGAGTGTCATGAATAATCAGGACTTATAAGATTGACTTGTCAAAATGACTTCCTTATGTCAGAAAATGTAACTGTGCTGATCTTTTTACCCATATTGATTAGTTTTACATCTGAAGACATTGTGGCAGTGTTGGTTGAAATGTCTGAATTGTGTATACTTGGTAATGAGGAAAAGAAAATTTGGTGATCTCCAAATGATAGAAAAATGATTTTGTAAAAGAATTTCCCTTTTGAGAATCAAAATTGAAGGGTTTATATTGAAAACCCTTAAGAGGATGACTGGAAGTAGTTTCTTAGGGTTTCTGATCAATAATTTTTTAATTGTCAATTGGTTACTCCCCATGCTGTCTTAAATTCTTAGCTAGTCATTCTTGACTCCAGCATTCATGATACTAATTCAGTGGCTCAATTCTCTCATTTCCTAACAGATTAGGATCAGGTCTCTTGGGTGAGCCAAATATCCACCCTTAATAGATCAGTCTTTTTCAAAAAAAAATAATTCTAGTTGTTTAGCATTTTTCAAAAACCAAGTGAAATTTAATAATTATTAATAAAAAATTTAAATTATTAATCTATCTTTGGAAATAAAAAGGTCTTTACTCCTGCAATAAAATCTAGAAGACATTTTTAAACCTTGATTTAAAAAAAAAAAAAACCCCAAAAAACCCAAAACAATAAGAAACAAATACCTTTTTGAGAGATTTTGAAATGTATTTTTTCAGTAATTGGGTGAAAGTAGGCAGTTCATAATCAGTCATCTGGCAAAATTATTTTCCTTCATCTGCTAAAAGTACCTTTAGCCAAAGGTGCCTTCTCAATATGGGATCATGTGTTTCTTTGTGGAAAATAGACAGTAGGTTTTAGCATGATCACTTACATATCATTAGTTTCTGCTAATAAAGCTGTTAAATTTATCAAAACAGCCCATATTTTATGTTTCAATTTTTTTTTTTAAATTTGGATTTTTACTCATTATTCCAGTCAAAACTCAAAATAAATACTTTTTTGTAATAAAATCTTTGTATTTTTCAGTGTTGTTAGTTACAAATTGCTCTTAAATCCAAGTTACATAAATTTGCTTTCTAGTCCTTCACATTTGACCCAGTCATGGTGCCATCATATCACTAGATACTCATGTGACCCCCAAATTTTCACTTATAAAAAAAATTTTATCATTTATCTTGTGTATCATGTAAATTCCTTTTTTGAGAGACCAAATTAGAATAGAGTAACCTCTTTTCCTTTATCTTTTTATCCCATTTTCTAGTTAATTAAGATGAATAAAATTGATAAAGAATGATAAAAGTATTGTTAGTAATACTATATTCGTTGTGTAAATGTGTACAACCATAAACAACTGAGCAAGAAACAGCTAAACATCTTACAAATGTAAACAATGGAAAATATGCATATTGCTGTTTGTATTTTATAATATTAATATGTGAATATTACATGCATTATTATTGGATACAGTTAAGTAAAACATCAGTTTTATGAAAATCCTGTTTATTTTAAATACAGCTGTACTTTTTGACTACAGTAAATGGATATATAGTTTTGCCAAGGCCAACAGATGTCTATATATCATGGGACTTTTGAAGACTTAAATTTGAAGCTAATTTTAAGGAGGTTGCATCATACATGAGATATAAAATTAGAGGGCATGTACTATGCTCTCTAATTTTATATCTCATGTATGATGCAACCTCCTTAAAATTAGCTTCAAAATTAAGTCTTCAAAAGTCCCATGATATATAGGTATATATGGTAACTGTTTTCATTTTCCCACTAATTTTTTATCTTTTACTTCAGTTTGATTGATTTATACTGTATTTATTTTTGATTGATTCAAAAGAGAACAATTGTAAGATTTTATTGCAAACAGCAATTTATCAGACACTAAATTCATGCTGAACTTCAGATTATTGTCAATGAATCGGGGGGGAAAAATGACTTCTTTATTAACAATTAGCAATTTCTGATTATGAATAACATTTTAGGGAATTTCAGCTCTATTTTTGAAACCCCTGCACTTGACAGACTCCAGATGTACTTTGATTAGTTGGTCAATCACTTGAGGATATCTGTTTCTTTTGATTTGATTTCTATTATTAATTGATCTGTCCATTTTTATTTTCCTTTTTCTTCATATTTTCTCTTGACGCTTTCTCTCTTTCTCTTTTTTTTTTTTTTACCTTATTGGTTATTGATCTTATTGCTGTCTCGGTGGATGATTCCGTTGTATGTATTAATCGCAGCCCAAGTCTAGCTTGACAATACATTTCTTTGATGTCTGATTCCTGGTTTCCATTGTTATTTTCAGACTGTGCACCTCTTGATGTCTAAAGACGAAATTGTTCAACTTCTAATTGAGTTGATGCAAAGATATTTTTGACTGATCAATTTTTTTTCCTTTCATTGGCTTTCTTTCTGTGAACCCACTTTACCCCCAAATCTTTCTTTCTCTCTCCTTTCTTCCTGGCCCTGTTTTAGATACAATCATTTTTAAACTTGTTTTCTTTCTATTCTCTGGGATTCTTGTGTTACTATCAGGAATGTCATGTTAAAAGAACCAAACATCTTTTAAGTGCCAAAAACACTCCCTTTGTAGATTTTTCTTTCTAGTTGCCAAGTTTTCAAATTCAGAAAAGTAAAAGCATTCCCACTTGGGTGGTGTTAACATCAGAAAGTATTTCATTATCAACCATGCCAAGCTTTTGAGGGATTTAGCTTAGTGGTTATGTCATAGAACTGCTGGCTGAGAAGCTTTGCTCTAGATTTTTTTTTCCTCTTTCACACCAATTTGGATGATTATTTTCACACAGCCATTTTTAGAAATTAAAATTTTGGTTTTAAAGTTGGAAATAGTTGGCTCTCTAATGAACAGTAGGAGCTGCTATTGTCATCATCTTACATAATGGATCCATAATGCTTGGTTTCGAATCTTCCCAAATAATCAAATTGTATCCTCTTTGTTAGTTAACTTTCCTTTTCATTAATTTCTGTAGAAGTGTGTCTTGACAAAAAAAGGCAAGATGATTTTTTGGAGATTTTTTTTTTGTATAGTTTTTAGAGAGAGGAGTAAGAAAGAATGTCGTCTTCTTCCTTGAAAACTATAAGACCTGCTGAGATTTATTATTGAAAGACATAATCTTAAAAATGTTAGATATACAGATAATGCTGTGTTGATGACACTCAGAAAGGAAACTGAATGAACACTTACAGAAGATAATAATGGAAAGTGAACTGAAAGAACGAATTATTAATTGCAAGAAGACAATGCATGGTTATCATCAAAAGAGAAACTTTCTGAGTATTTTTTTTATAATTGAATTGTGAGACCTTTAATAAGCCCTACTATTTAGGTCCAATATTTTTAAAAAAGTAAGTTTTTAGGGGCATTCCAAGATAACTAACAATTGAGACTAGTTATATAAATTATCAACTGGTATTAACAGGTATTTTTTTTTGTGTGTTATTATATATATATATATATATATATATATATATATATATATATATATAAAAGTGAACATTGAAGTCAACACTTAGAGGTGACAGGCTGTTTCATGCTAGATGGTATTGTCAGGCCTGACAATTGTGTCTAGCATGAAACAGCCTGTCGCCTCAGTGTTGACTTCAATGTTCACTCTGATATTGAGCACTTTATCCCATAAATATAGCACACCTTAAGAGTATATTTCTTCATATATATATACACACACACACACACACACAAATGAGGAATGCTGGGAATTTTAGAATCTCTCATTCGTGTAGCTCTACCAACATAACAAATTTTTCTGAAGTCTTAAAGGACAAAAGATGCCACAAGAAAACTTTGTCATACTGTTTTTCCCCAATTATGTTCTTGATATGTAAAAATATATCTTGTTATCTCATGTAAATATTTATAAAGGAATTAAAAAGCCAATTGATTTCAAGAGAATTTCCTTGTGTGTGCATGTGTATAACATCTTCAGGAAAAATTAGCTTTTTACTGGGAATATCTGCTGAGAGAAATTAAGTAAACATTACACAAAAAAAAAGTTGAAGTTTATTTTAAGACCCAAAATATTCAATACAAAAAAAAAATTACTTGTTAATTGGTTTATAGCTGTAGTTAACCTGAGGTGTATAGTGTTAGTGCTAATTGGTAGTGATGAATTTGTCTTAAGTTTCTGACAAGTTTCTCTCTCTCCCTGCTCCTGTCTGGAGTCCATGTACTAATTCAATTTAATTTTCTCTATCGCTCTCTCCTCCTCGACTCACTTTCTCTCACTCTCCAGCTGCTTATTGCCAGTTATATAAAAAAGGTAAATTCACTCCTGATCGAGCACTGTTTAGAATGTTTTGCCAGTTTTTCCTTGACAGTTGGAAAATGATGACATGCTTATCTTGTCCACTGGCAATGACAGCAGCACTTATCTATCTCACTAAGTGACTTATCTTTACTATTTCACCATAGAAAACAGAAAATATTGTTTGCTTCAATAGGGAGAGAGAGAAATCTGTCTAATTAGATGGTCTTAGTACCTGTTTGTTTTTTTGCAAACTTTTGATTCTACTTTATTCTTAGACTGTCTTCAAAACTAAATAGTAATACACAAGAATTCCACTGAGGAGATTATTAAATAATAATCTTTATCTTAATACTTGTATGTTCCATCTTAATGCTTGTGATAAAGTGTGACTTTCAGACAGACTATTTACATTGTTTGTACTGTTGTACTCATCATTATTCTTATATTCACTATGTTTTGGCTGTTCACTATTTACAAAAGCCTTTATCCACTGTGTCATATGTCTTCAAGGTACAGTGGATAAAGGCATTAGTTAGATCCAGTGACAGGACCCAAAGAGTGTGTGTTCAATACTTGATTAAGGCGGTGGAGAACTTAGAGAGGGGAATTAACAGAAGATAACTGATAACTGACATCCATTAGACATGGCACGTGGAACTAGAACAGTCTACCCCAGTGAGCGAAATAAAGGGTTCAGTTCGACATTCCAACCACCTGAAGAAGGCCGGAGCGTACAACGACTGAGATATTGTAATCAGTATGGTGACAAAGATGAGGACAATAGTCCAAATAATGTAAATAGTGTATATAATGCCTCATCTCAGAAATATAGACAGTTTTGGGTGTTGTACGCTCTGGCCTTCTTCAGGTGATATATTTTGGGATTTCGAACCAAACTTTTTAGTCTACTGGAGTTGATTATTTTAGTTCCATGTGACATGCCTTTTCTGGATATCTCAGTTTCAGTTAATTACCCTTTAGTAACTCTACAAGTTTTTGTTCACCTCTTCTGTGGCCAGGTATTGAACTTGCAACGCTTTGAGGCAAGTTAGTAGATTACTTAAAGCAGCACTTTATCCACTGGGCTGTGTGTCGTGAATATGACAAAGATGAAGACAACAGTCTGAACAATGTAAATAGTGTAAATAGTTACAATACCTCATCTTAGAAATATAGACAGATCTTTCAGACAGACTGTGGAAATTTGATGAGTTCTTTTTTATGTTTTGCTTTCTGCTTCAGTGGTACCAAAAATCATCTATGCTTCTCGCACACACTCTCAGTTGACTCAGGCAATTCAAGAACTTAAGAGGACTGCTTACAACAGGTAAAAGATTTCATTTTTCTCTCTCTCTCTTTCTCACTCTCACTCTCCAAATCAATATCTTTTGACTCACTCTTTTTCTGTTTTCTGGCACCCCCTCAACCCAGTACTCATTTTTGATTGGTTGGGGCTATATTAACAATTTCTAATGTGACAGAACAGTCATCAATTATTTACAAAGTAACAAGTAACAATTAATGCCAAAAAAGTTGTTGCAGCTGTGAAACATTTTTAAAAGAATAATTATAGAGAATATTTGCATAGTTTTTTGGTGAAGCACATTGTATTGGAATGTAGGCTTATGGCCACATCATGTTGAAGCACTGGTTCCTATTTGATTGCCAAAGTTCAACTTTAGCTCTCTCTGGTGGTGACTCCTTTTGCTAAGTAAAATATTTGTTCTAACATAACAGATGACTCTTACTGATGACCTATAGTATGTTTGAATGTTATAGTTGTGTTGTCATATCCTGCTATGGCAAACAACTAACCTGATCTTAGTGGATCTTAACAATTGAGCTATTGCAGTTGAATGGGCTCCTATTCTCCACACACAATGTGTGAAAGCATGTGTGATACCCTGCCCTTGTCAGCTGCCAACCAGGAGAGGCAACAGTTTCAGTGGCTAAGGTGGTACTGCCACCTCTTTTGCCACTGAACAGGGTATTGTTTTTGTATACATGTCGGTGAAAGATGAAATAATAACCATTAACTAAGGCAGTATGTTAAAGGTTAAACAAAATGCGCCTGGTCCCTACCTGGATGGATGACTGCTTGGGAATGTGGAGAGCTGAGTTCTCCCCCACCTATGAGTTAATTAGTAGAAGATCACTAGTAAGATCATAAGTAGTAAATCATTATCATCTCCCAAAAAAAATTCTTACAATCTAAAATATTTTCTGGCTTTAAATAACATGAAAAGGGTTAAGCCATAAAAAAAATCAGTCATCTTCTTAGTACTATAAACATTTTTAGTGAGCTTACATGTTTTTGAGTTGGTCACACCTGTTATTTTTAAACAGTGAAATTAACATGACAACTTCTAGTAAAGAAATGAGTGGTTTCTCCTGATTGAAAAAGGGAATACAAGTTTGATTCCTATTCGGAAGCACATTTTTCTTTAGTAGGACTTCACAATCTAGAATGGTTGACATTAATTTCAAAGTTTAAAAATAACATGGCTGTTAACTCAAATGTGTATACTCACTAAAAATAATCTTCATAGTATTAATAATGTCTGATTAAAAAAAAATGCATTCAGCACATATATATATATATATATATATATATATATATATATATAAACAAAAATTGTTTATAAAAAAAAAAAAAAAATGTTTGCCCTGTATATTTCTGAAAAATAATTCCCATAAGGCAAGGAGTTTTTGGAAGTAAAGTGCTTAACATGAAAAAATAGAGCAGTAATAATGAGCATAATGTTCAAAACTTCTCTTCCCAACTAAAAGTTTTGTAGATGCTTTGCTCTCATCAGAGGGTTATACACACACACACACATATATATATATATATATATATATATATATATATATATACATACAATTTTTTTTTTTTTTTTGACGCAGGACCAAGATTAATCTAGCAAAAGCAGGGTGGGCCCTGCCTGACAAGGGATTTGTTAGAATGATTTGAGACAAGGTTTTACAAGACTGAATACTCTTCCTAACATTGAACTTGGACACTCATGGTAATTCAAATATCTGAGTGATTTTATCAAGACACAATCTCTTGGAAGGTTACTATTCAAGGCTTGAGACCTCATCCAAGCCTTGTATATGTTGGCCATTGGTTCTTATAAGAAGTTTATCCATCCTTTGCAGGTTTTGTTTTTCATCTTGTGTGGTGACATGCCACCAAAAGCTAGTGGAAGAGCTGGTTTAGACACCAACTACTCATTCATGTAGCAGATTGTACTGAGTCACATGTTACCAGTTGCTGACCTAAGCCTGACCTGACCAAAAGATAGTTTAAATTGAATTTATTAACAAATATATCATTAACAGATGATATTTGTTAATTAGTTCAGTTAAACAATCTAATCTCTCAATGAGTGGATACTGCCTGTAAAACTTTGCTTTGAATATCTTATCTGTTTACCTGTACAATGTTTAATGATAAAAAAGAATATTTTTCATTAGTTCATTGGGAACTTACTCAAGAAAGAGTAAACTTAATCCCTAAATACTAATTACTCTGATGGATTACTATTTCAGTTGAAGAGCAAAATTGATATCTTTGAGAGTTGGGTTGATAATACAGCATCATGCTACAATTAGAATTTCAACTTCTTGGTTCTATAGTTGTCAGTCATCTGATGAGATGCAGTGGACTGTTGAAATTTGTAAACTAGGAACTTGTAGTTTTTAGTTACAAAGTTGTATTTTTTTCTTATTGTTTTCATTGATTGTTGTATGTTTATCTAAAATATATTTCAGATCTTGAGTGTCATGAATAATCAGGACTTATAAGATTGACTTGTCAAAATGACTTCCTTATGTCAGAAAATGTAACTGTGCTGATCTTTTTACCCATATTGATTAGTTTTACATCTGAAGACATTGTGGCAGTGTTGGTTGAAATGTCTGAATTGTGTATACTTGGTAATGAGGAAAAGAAAATTTGGTGATCTCCAAATGATAGAAAAATGATTTTGTAAAAGAATTTCCCTTTTGAGAATCAAAATTGAAGGGTTTATATTGAAAACCCTTAAGAGGATGACTAGCATCGTATTTATTTACTTGTACAATGTTTAATGATAAAAAAGGATTATTTTTCATTGGGAATGTATTCAAGAAAGAGTTAACTTGATCCCTAAATACTAATTAGTCTGACATATTCATTTATGTGAAGATATAGAAGTAGGTGATATTTGAAAAGGTCTTCGATTTTTTTTTTTTTTTTTTTTTTTGATTTTTTTAGATTTGACTCAAGTTGAACCCACTTGTTCCCAAATGTGTCGTTGCAATGTAAAACTGGATGCCTTCACCTACTTAAATAAGTTAGGCATTTTAACATTAGCTTGGTCATACTGACCAAGCTAATGTTAAAATGCCTAACTTATTGGAAGAGAAATTTCTACAAAAATGAAGTGATGGCTGTTAATAATTTGTTGGAACGAATGGCTTTTAATATGTTGACTAATACTAATGAACTTGAAAAAAAAATAATTGGAAATAAACTGACATTTTTAAAGTGCTTTTTTGGGGGCTGTGAGAGTGTTTTTTTGAGTTTTTTGTTCTTATTCATTTCACCCAAAGCAAGGAAACACAGCTACCAAGACACAAGAGGTTGCAGAGTGTGAAAGAATATAAGAAAAAGAAAAACATCATTAAGGAGCAATAACAATAAAAGAACAGAAATTTAGAATATAATGATTGATATTGTATTTAAATTTTTGATGACCAAACTTTCCTGGAGAGCAAGAAACCAGAAGATAATTCCACAAACGAGAAGTGTGAAAAAGCTACATCTAGCCATTTCGACAGTAAAATGATGAGATCTTGCTGCCAATCTAGTACTAGACTTAAGTTCATAGTGTAGATACCATCAAGAAGAGTTATGAATTTTTGATTGTGGGAACAAAATAAGCTAATGAATAAGTGAAATAAGCCATTGCTCTTATAGTACATTTAGAATTTGTTTACTGAATATTATTTACATAGTATAGTTACTGAGATTACTAATAATGGGATATACTAACTTGATACTTCAGCTTTATCCAGTAACTAGAGTTCTGTCTTCTTCCTAGAACAAATTCTCTTTTGTTTTTTTATAAAAAAAAAAAAAAAAGGAAAAAAAAAGAAGCTATCTTCAAAAACTTCTTAGTTGGTCAAGTAGAACAAAAGAAATCTTTTCCTATTTTTTTCTTGATCTAAAATAGAGAAGAGATATTATTAAAAATGTTGGCTTTCTGTATTTCTTTGAAATTTTGGTATAAGATGCCCAGACACAAAAAGAAAAAGCAGTTGTTTCTAGGTAAAAGCCCCAAGTCATAAATGAATATTAAAATAAAAAACATTGTTTTTTTATTGTGAAGAGAAATATAGTGATGGAGGTAGGTAAAGGAATTATATATAAATAAATTATATGTATATATGGGAAAACACAAACATTGTAAGGTTTTTGTCTGTTTTTAAATTTGTATTTTTATTACAGTAACTAATTTTTTATTAATCACATAAATATTTCATATGTGAGTACTGTGAGTGTTTCTCTCTCTCTTTCTATCTCTCTCTCTATGTATGCACTCACATTATTGAATCGTGTGTGTATATATATATATATATATATGAATTTTTTTTTCAAAGGACAATCATATACAGGGAAATTGGTGTTCATGCTTTCCATATGATATTAATGGAGAAACAAACTAATGACTAAAGTTGAAATTACTACAGCAGTGTCTCTTACTCCATGGTTCATATGGATCATGAAGATCATGTGTGTCAAATCTCTTTTGTATTAAACCAGTAGTATAGAAGACTTTTTCAAAATAATTTGAACTTCAGAAATAAGATAGGTAATTATATTGTGGCTTTTTAACCAATTTGGAAATAATAATGATTATTAAACTGATTGATCTTGTGAGGACTCTTTTGAATCATATAACCTAAAAGTATCATATCATATGAGTCTAATAGTTATAGGGATGCCACAGAAATATTGATGTGTCTGCTGACAAAGCCCATCCTATTTCAGGCTGGTTTTCAATTCAGTTTTTCTTTTAGATTACTTGCCACCCAAAGCTGTAGAACCCAATCAGCCTATTTCACCCATAGCTATTTGGGGGAGGCGGTAAATGGATTCATGTCTTTCCAAGGTATTTGTGCAAAATCAAACACAATGGCCTTGGTTAGAATTTGAAATTGTCATATCAGTGCTACTTTCCCGACAGACCATAGGAAACTAAAGATACTTGATGAAAGGAACGTCAGAGCATCAAAGATAATGGTATCAAATCAAGACTTAAAATGACACCAATTAATGAAGAATAGAATGAAAATTTTTACCTTAACTTTCTTCATTAAGAAAATGAAATGACAATGTCATAGCAGTCTTTTTACTTCTGTCTATATTTCTGAGATGAGGTATTGTAATTATTTACACTATTTACATTGTTCGGACTGTTGTCCTAATCTTTATTGCTGTATTCTCGACATTTCGGCCATTGTATGCTTCGGCCTTTCTCAGGATCTGTTTATATTTCTGAGATAAGGTATTGTAATTATTTACACTATTCAGACTCTTGTCCTCATCTTTATTGTCATATTCACAACATTTCGGTCATTTTACACCCCGGTCTTCTCCAGGTGATATATGTTGGAATTTTGAACTGAACCCTAATTATATCACCTGAAGAAGGCCGGAGCATACAATGATCAAAACTTTGTGAATATGACAATAAAGATGTGGACAACAGTCCAAATAGTGTAGATGGTCTTTTACTGTTTACTATTGTATCGATGTATATTGTCATTTAAAAGATGAATTTCGGATTCATCTCTTGAGGTTAAATAATAAATATTTCTTTTTACAACCTTATTTAAAGATTGGTTTGTTACCAATATTATGCTAAGCACTAGAAATATAACATGGAATTCTATTTTGAGTATATGAAATTCTTTGGTAGTTACCTGTTAAATACTGATCAGGTAGAATATATCTTCTGTTAAATTGGTATTTCGCTATATTTAGACTTTAATCTTTTTGCTGTTTCCTGGTCACTGCAGATGTCAGTCTAAATAAAACTCAAGGAACTCACTGACTCTTTAGACTGTAAGTAGGACATTGCACTTTCTTTGCTGTTTTGTTTTTCCATTGTATCTGAATTAGTTGCTGTCTTTTTGGATCATTTGGCATTTTTGACAGCAGCTTTGTCATTATTTATATGATTATTCTATGTGTTTTCAATGTTGAAGCAAACCAAACTCATGACTGTTCTTTATCATTTAAGATGCTTTTCTTGTGTCTTTTAAATTAAATTTCACATATATCCATCAATGTTTTTATAGCTCATATACTTAGTGAAAAGCAATAGTTGTGATTGATAGGCAAGTAATTAGGCCTGACACTTGCTTCCACATTTTCAGTTGTACATTGTGTGTGTGTGTATATATATATATATATATATATATATATATATATATATATATATATATTATGCATGGGTTTGAATATGCCTAAATTTCACAAGAGGGAATAATTAGCATTGTGTGTGTGTATATAATATATATATATAGGCCTCCAGCACTTTAAATATTTTTTGGCAGTTGGAGGTACTTATCACATTTGTGTAGTTGACAAGCATCTTGGTTGGTACAATTCTATGCTGGTTTAAATATGTTTGTATAAAAAGACAAGAAACCAACCCTTAACAACATTTATTTATTTATATATATATATATATATATATATATATATATATATATATATATATATATATATATATATATATATATATATATATATACACACACAATTTTCATTACTTTAATCATTTCAATAGATTTTTTTTTTAAAGTAATTTGTGTTACATCTAACAGCTTGGTCATTTGAGAGAAATAATAAAGAGGATGTGCTCTTCTTCAGGGTTTGAACCTGCATCACAGCCCAGCATGGTTCAATTAACCTTTTTAAGGGATGAACATCTTGAGAGTCTATACATCTCCTATATACAGGCTCTCAACTTTTTTATATCTGCAACATAGTCATTTCCAGTGCCAATACAATTTAAATTTAAAAGTGCCAATACTTTTATCAACACATTAATGTCCACTTTAAAATTGGGTATTGTAAAAACTGAAATCTATTAAAGAAAAAAAAAATGTTTTTGTGAGAGTGAGCCTTTAAGTGTTAATATACTGTGTCAGTTTCACCAGGGTTCTCACATGAGTTTTTGTTTTTTTCTGATAAACCCAGCTGGTTGGAATGAGAACTTTTCAGCAACCCTATTATGATTCCAAGTCTTACTGTTTTTGCTCTGAACATATTTGAAAATTTGTTTTTTTTTTTTTTTATTACCACAATTGGTTAGTCTTTTTAATATAAAAATGTTTGGGTTATTTTTAAAATGCTATTTTACAATAACTGAATACAAAAAATTTATATGAGAATTTAAAATGTGTATAAGCAGAAAAGAGTTTCTGCTATTAAATATTGAATGGCACACACAATTAGTATTCTGTACACACTTTTTAAAATGATATAGATTCAGACGATACTCATTTAGAGTAATTTGAAAAGGTTGTTTAAGTAGACATTACAGAAATATGCGGCTATTTTCAATATGGCTGACTTTCATGAAAACTAAAATTAACTGTTCTCTTCAACTGAAATGGAGAGATAAATCATTTGCATCATAAAATATTTTATGTATACAATCTGGTCAGTATCAGTCCTGCATCATTTGATGATGGAGACTGCTTTTTAGATATCACTGCATGGCAAATAGATTCATATCTTTGGTGAATGATAAAAGGGTACATCAAAAATCCCATAAAATGGCTGATTTATCTGCTGCCAAATACAATCCCTTTCAGTTCACTGACCTTATATGTAAGAAAAAAAGATTGGTCCCATTATTGGTATTTATATCAGACGCTTATCATTTTTAATGATCATCAAAAATCTTATTTTCATATGTGCACATTCACCAACATATTGTTGAATAATCATATTAACCTACTTTCTGTTTTGAAATTTTCTATATTATTTGAAGATAATTCTAAGCATTGTAGTCTTGCTGGTTATTTAAAGTTTGTTATGCAGTCAGTGATCTATAAATGTGCAACTGAAATCAGTGTACTAAATGTTTGTACTATAAATTAAAGTCAATCACTAAGTATTTGCTTTAATAAAAGCAATCATCATTATTATCAGTCCCATGACTGGGTGTAGTGGTAAAGTCATTGTACAGCTGAGAATCTGGCCAGTTCCTTCTATATATCTGGGTTGAAAGCTAGAGAAATATGTGTAGCACGTCTTGGGCAAGTAGATATGGCAGTGGGCACCCCCTCTTGAGATCAATGGCAGATGGCCATGTCACATTGAAACACTGGTTCCTGTATAATAATCAAAGTTAAGGAGCTGCAAGCTTGGATGTGCACATGCTGTAATAGATAATGTCTTGGAATTGTTACTCAGAGAGTTGAGTTCCAATTTCAGTTGTGTTCATTATATGTGCAAATACCCTTGAGAAAGGTATGAATCCACCTCTTCTCCCCCCAGCTATTGATTAATTGATAAGAATTGGATCACTAAATCATTATTTTTAATAAAATTCTTAGAATCTAGAAATATATTCTGGCATTAAATAACCTGCAAAAAGTTGATAAGTCGTAAAAAATGAATCAGTTAATCTTGAGGTCAAACCACAAACCGATGTCCTCCAACTTGAAGTCTTAATCATAGATACATAGCTGTTGGATCTATCAGTGAAACCCTCCACTATGGCTGTTGCTTTGCGTCTAGGAAGCCCTCCACCCAGTGATGCCATTAACAACGTATATAGTTATGGAGCCGAGTCTACACCATTTTGCAAAATTACCTTTCACCCTACAAGAAGGTTCCATTCACTCTTTGATTGGTCTTGCTTTTAATCCTGCTGAGAATCTATCCACCCTCCTCACCAAAAATAAACTGGTTGAGGAGTCGGTTTAGTCACAGATCAGCCAACCATGTGACAGGTAACATTCATTGGTAAATAAATCAGTTCTGGTAAAAGGAATAGTTAAAAGAAATGCTTGTGAAACATTGTAGGTTTCAAATTTTCAAGACTAAAGGGAAAAGAGTGCTGAACAGTTGTGTAAGATCAACCCTCTAATATGGCAGTGAATGCAGGACAATTTCCTTACGGATGAAGAGGAGACTTGAAGCAACAGAGATGTAGTTCTATAGAAGAATGCTGTGAGAACAATAGAACATGTCAGCAACAAGGAAGTTTGAAGGAAAATGGAAGAAAAATGCACACTTGTTTCAGATCAGAAAAATGGTGATTGAAATTGAAGAAAGAAGGCTTGGAGAATTTGACACTTAACAGGAGATATTGAAGGCAAGAGGGAAATCTCAACTAACTAACATTGTATTTTAATAGATGGCAGAACAGTGAAAGGGGGAATAAGGGGATAAACATTACTTGATGTTACAAAGGATAGGAAGAAGTGGAAAGCCATAATTGGCCACTTCCTTAAAAGGTCATGACACATAGAAATTGTTGATCTCAACTAAATTCTATTCATGGAATTCTTGTGAAAGGTATGATTACATATTAGTAGTATACATTATCTGTCTATATTTCTAAGACGAAGTATAAGTAATTATTTACACTATTTACATTGTTCAGACTGTTGTTCTCATCTTTGTTGTTATATTTATGACGTTTCAACCATGTGCAAGATCTGGCCTTCTTCAGGTGATTGGAATTTCAAGCTGAACACTTTATTTTGTCCGCTGGGGGGGGGTGTAGATTGTTCTAGTTCCACGTGCCATGCCTCTTCCAGATATTTTAGTATCAGTTATCTCCCATTTAACTCAATTCTCCAATTTTTTGTCCACTTCTGCTGTTGTCAGGTATTGAACTCACAACTCTTTGGGTCAAATCACTAGATAATATATAAAACTACTGTATATATTTGTATATAGGCTGATTTCATGCGTCGTGCAACCCCTGAATATTTTTTTTTTTTTTTTTTGCATGAATTTTAACCCCTCTGGAAAAAAATTACCTGTGTATAATGCAACTGGTCACTGAAAATGAATAGATTTTAGTATTTTCAGAAAAATTATCTGTGTATAGTGTGACCTTCACCCCTAATTTTTTCATAAAAATCTCACACTATACATGAGTATATATGGTATTCATTATGTTCTAAATACAATTTATATGTAATATTTTATTATGTATATTACTTAGATATATTCATGCTCAAGAAGTATATCAACATGTATATTATTTTTTTTTTTTTTATAGTAAGATTCACCCATTACAATGCCCCGTGTCCACTCGTGGTAGAGGGTTACATTAGGCGGTAATTTGTACGGATAGGAGTGGAAGATAACTGTTGACCCTAGACTTGAACACGTTAAGATTGTAGTAATTGGGGAACATCCTCTTGGGAGTCAGTTACATAGAGCAGTAGTTTGTGGGAAGATGATGTTACATTGGAACTTCTCACTGATGGTATTTGGCGGGAATGTGGGTGGTTTGCTACTGTGTAAGTGGCATGGTTGTGTTCTTGCCATGAAGGTTTAAATTGGTGGCACCAGGGAATGTAGATCATCTGAGCACTTTTTATGGAAGTAGCAATAGATCAATGAGAGGCTTGCTACATAACACCTGTGGGAGAGAGGTTGGAGGATGGAAAATAATTCATCACCCAGATATGCTTTTGGACTATCAAAGCTGGAGAATGTTATCTGGGCAGCTGCCACCCAAATATGGAAACAGTACTCCATTTTTGAGCTGATCTGGCTTTTGTAAAGGTAGAGGATAGCAAGAGGAGTCAGGTACTTCCTGAAGCGGTACAGGGAGCTGACCATTTTACCTGCATCCTTAGCAATGGATTGTGTGTACAAGTTTTACTTGAGGTCATGTGTGAGCTTGAGACCCAATAGTCTTTCAAGGCACAGTGACTCCTGGGAGGGCATCTTTCGGTCTTGTGCCACATCTAAGCTATGCTTGGAAAATTAAAAGAGCACCTTGACGTGGTGTAATCATTAGAAAGCATGTCTTGCTCGATCTATTACGACTGAGTAGTGAGTTCGATCCTCACTGGGTGCACCATACTTTTGGCCTTGTGCCACATCTAAGCTGTGCTTAGAAAATCACTATATTTATGTCAATGTCTGGATAGAGAGTAATAAAAAAAGAAATTTCCTTGCCGTTGTTTTTTTTTTTTTTTTATTTTTTTTTTTTAACTTTATTTGTTTGCTTCTAAATACTGACACTGTATCAATATGAACTACAATTTGTTTTAAGTTTTGTAAACACACACAATACTTGCCTGTTCTAATCACCCAGCAAGCATTTTCTGACTTGGGTAAAGTTTGATGTTCAAACCATAACAAAGTTATACTTTGTTAAAAGTGAGATAGAATTTCTCAAGATTTCTTGCTTTCCTTGTGTCTAAAATTGGTCACTTGTATCAATCCTTCTGCATAAATTTTGTAACAGCTACTCGTGTACAGGGTGCGATGGATAAATTGTCATCCAAATTGTGCAGAAATGAAAATAACACTGATATCTCATTTTAACAGATATATTTATCAAATTTACACAAAAATACCTTGAAATACTCAAGAGTAAATTTATGCAATAAAATCGCCATTGCCTTCAACCATACCCTCCAGATGACTTCAGAATCTCCTGCATCTCTCTGGATGGTCTCCCTGTTTAAGTTGCCATAAGCCTTGCTTTCAGTTCATTTTTGGTGTTACAAGGAGTTTTGTTGGTGTCTCGCTCAACTGCTCCCAACACATAATAATCAAGGGGGTTGCAGTCTGGGGAGTTAGGTGGCCAGATCTAAGGGGTGATACGGTTGAAGAAATCGTCTGACAGCCATGACTGGGTTCTCCTGCTTGTGTGGCATGGTGCAGAGCTTTATGACTAGACATAAAAGTCCTTTTGCCAGTCATAAGGTCTCTCAGCAGCCACCCTCTTGACCTAGAGCAGCACTATCTCCTCAAGGCACAATGTAGGCCTCCATGTTGAGTCTGGGGCTCTGTGGGAAAATGAATGGAGGTATAATGTTGCCATCACTAGTGATCACTCCAAACACCATAATGTTGACAAGATATATCATCCAACTCTTTTCAAATCCTTTGCACTGTCCTTAGATTGGTACCCACACACTCTGAAATGTTCATTTTGGAGCTTCTTATAGTACAAATGTCAAGCAGTACAGCATGCCGTTTCCAAATTTATGGTGGAGTGAATTGCATCATGGTGCTCTTTTTCTCACAGATGGTGCCCAACTGATCCTACTATGTTGTGTAGTTGACAAAATCAAAAACAAACAATACACAAAATTAAAAATATAAAATGGCGGCAATTTACCCACCACACTCTGTGTTGGTGGTAGAATGTATATGATACCTACCACAGAAGAAAACTGTGATAAATTGATGGAAGATGAAACCTCAGTATTTCAAGTGAACATCTTTGCTTATTTATCTTCAGTTTGGGAAAGATAAAGCCAAAATGTATTTTTTATTGCTGTAAACATAATTTACTCTTGAACTGATGTTACTGACATTTTTACAAGTAACAAACTATGTTGTTAGGTTCAGCAAAGATAGAGTTGCTTGTTTTTTGAATATTCATGAAGATAAAGTGTTGTAATTTAGTTTATAATTTTATCTTGATGGCTCATTAAAAAAAGAAAAAGAATTTAAAGTTAAGTTACAATGCTTTTTAAATTTTCTATCTTATTTTTTCCTTTATATAATTCACATGTGGGAGGAGAGTAAACAAAAAGAATTGTGTATGCATATATATATATATATATATATATATATATATATATATATATATATATATGGGCATGTGGTTAGAATGTTAGCATTCCACCCATGTGAGCCAAGTTCAAATATCCATATGTCAGGAAGGTTACTTCTTGCTGTGATCAACTTGGGAAGGCAATCTCAGCATGTGACACCATTGGAATTTCTCCCCAAACCAGGTTGACCCAAGTCTTGTTAGTGAAATTATGTAGACTGAACTATTTCAAAGCCATTGATGGTTCTACTGGCACAAAGTTACAAGTCATTGTGACTGAGGGTGTACTGTTGATTGTGAGATTATACACTCACTTGCCTGGAAACAATGGTCATTTGCAGTAGAAACCACATGTTGGCTCTGTGGATGTTGAACAAAGACAAATGTTCCTGTGCATACATCTGCAACAGGGATTGGGCATGCCACCCTAGCAGATGGGTGTGCTCAGAAATGAGTAGCCAGCCATTATTATGCATAATACATCATAAGATATGATGAGAAAATTGTGTATATAATGAATTCTTCTGATGATGGAGAAAAAAATAGATTTTTTTTTAAAAATGAAATGATAAATAAAACTCTACAGTTAATCAAAGGTGATAGAATGATTTTTTTTTTTTAGTTTCATATTCAGGAAGCATTGAGTGTAAACAAGGAAACGCAGAGCACCATTTTTTTCATATTTTATAAGTATTGTGCAATTACTACTTGACAAGCAAAATTAATGCAATTTAAAATTGCATTAATGTTGGTGTTAAACTAGTACATATATAAAAACTAATTTATTTTTTATGATGGAATGTCATATAGCAGAGCAATTAGAACATTTGCTTTTTGACCATGAGGCCCTAGTTTGAATCTCACTAGGGTCGATGTATCAGGAAGGTAACTCCTTGATGTTATCAGTCTGGAGGAGGTTCTCTCAGCATGTAGCACCTTTTGAAAAGTTTCTGAAAACCATACGTCATGTTGACCCATGCCTTGTGAGTTAAATTGGGTAGATGGAACCCTTGGCAGCCATTGATGATTGTACTTACACAGTCATAAGTCATTGTTACTGATGTTTTGAGAGTGTTGGCCTTGTTCAGAGTTGTAGTATAAACCACAGGTGGTCTCTGTGGGTGTTGAACAAACACAAATGTGCCTGAGCAGGTGTCTGCAACAGGGATTAGCTAACCGCCTGAGTAGACTGGCATCTTTAGATACAAGTGCCATTTACATTTAATGACGCATTAAAAATGGATATCACACTGTTAACCCATTTTTCCAGCATCTGTGCGGTTAGGATAAAAGCTGGTTTCTTCTGTACAGAGATAAACAAACTGTAAACCAAATTTGCTGAAATTCTAAAGTCTCAAGTTAATTGACTGATAATGCAGAATATTTTTTAACTTCAGAGCTCAAAATGTAAAACAACGCTGGAAATTGCAAAAAGGACCAACAAATACTGTCAAACTGAAGTTCGTCAAAGATACTGCACTGTATTGATGCAATTCTGATTAGGACTTGTTGATAATCTGTCCTGTCTTCAGAGAAGTTATAGCAAGTCTTTCACAAGCTGCAAAATCTTTAGGCAGTTAGTGTTGAAAAGTGCAAGATGGCTGGTCTTAAATCAAGTGGCAAAACATGAGAGACCAATCATGAGGCTTCCTTTAAATGACATTCATCTGCTTTCTCAGATCAATGGTTCAAAATGGCTTTGAGCAAATAAAGCCTGTGAGTCTTAGCAAGGATTGTCATCCTTTGAACCTCATGTACTGGTGTTAGAGAACCACAAACAAATAACTCTATCAAATGGCAGAAACCACATCACTTGAGGATTATCAACAGCAGCAGCAACTCAAACAGAGATCTCATATAACTTGGAGAAAATAATGACATGATGAAGACGTTGACATTCCACACTACTTCAAATAAAAATGATTCAGTAGGAAAATCCCATCATTACTCAAAAGAGCTATAAGAGTGGATTTGAGAAATCTATTTTCCTGGAAAATTGTTTTAAGATTTAATGATGATTGTATAAATTTCAACCTAAAGTAGCACTGGCTCTTGGTCAATGAATACTGAATGTTTCTTCATAAGGAAGTGATTAACCAGAAGTCAAATGAAATGGTCAATAGAATACATGAAGATTAATTTTAATTTTTACTTTTTTCCTCCCAATTGCTCATTTCACCAATGAATATGATGCAATGTGACTTTGGATAGGCCAGACTGATGGAACAAAGGCTGGGTAGCTACTGATGGAAACTACCTTCATAGATTGACTGAGATGGGATGATGTTTTGAGGTGTGGTTATAGATGAAGTGGTGAACCCATGGCAAATTCCAGATGGTGCTCAGATGACTTTTCAAGTATTCATTGAGTAATTTTTAAGCTAAACAGAAAGATGAGGATTTTTATGAATAACAATCTGCTGTCATATTCTAATGAATGTCTTAATAAAATGGGTTTTAAAGACACCCTTTCGAAGTGCTCAAGTTGTTCACTCAACCTTAAGCTAACTGAAATCTTATGGAGCATTTTGAAGAGAAATTTGCTAACAATTCTGGATGCTGTGCTGCTTGTTTCATACAGAAAAATATAAGTGCCTACAAAATCAATGGTTGAATAAATTCTGAAACTAGTTTTAGAACATGGAGCATGCATTTCACATTAATGTTGTTACTATTGCAATACATTTTTTTTTTTTTTTTTTTTTTTAATAAAGTGTTTTTTCTAAGATAGGCACACCTTCTGCAAGTTATAATTTTTTTTTTGTTTCTTGGGGTTTCAGTAACCTGGCTAATAATAATGTGAAACTAAAAATATAAAAATTAAGCATTGGTTTATCTTGATATATAAAGTTTGCACCAAGCATTATCATATTTGTGTCCTTTGGTGGTGAGTAGAGGTTTAAAATCAGGGTTTTACTTCCTCTAGATGGACTCTCTTTCCTGGTCTGTTGAGCTCCACAAAGTGGCTGGTTATGAGGCATTCGTCCACCTTCACCCGTTCTAAAGTATATAAATATTATTGCATAAAAATAGTGAGATCTAATAATTTATACATATTAAGTGAAATATACAGTGTAAGTATTTCTGTGAATCCCTTCATTAGTTTTCGTCCTGGGTAAGACATTAAACTACATCCATGTCCTGGGTAAGACGTTAAATTACGTCCAGCAGCAAGGCCTCTGATCAGGAGTTTTTGAGGAGCGCAGAACCACCTCTTAATTGCTGGTGTTCCCAGGTCCACCCTGACCTGGGGTGGTAGCACCTGTTAGGATCCCAACTATGGGCAAATAGTTAACCAGCAATACTTTTTGGAAAAAATTATTACCAGTAATACAATTTTGAAGGAAATATATTACCAGAAACAGATTTTTGACAAAACAAATTATTACAGCAATAAAAATTTTTTGTCAGCATTAAATAACCCATTGAGGTTGATATGCCATAAAACAAAATAAACCAAACCAATCTAAACCAAAGAATACATACTCTATTCATATGAATCTATCCTAAAAATGTTGTCAGCATTAAATAACCCATTGAGGTTGATATGCTGTAAAACAAAATAAACCAAACCAAACCCTTCATTAGTTTACTAAGATTTAAGAAAAAGTAAGTGGCAAATATGAGATACATTTTTAAATTAGACTTCAGTATTTTAATTTTCCTAAGCAGCATAACTGGAACATTAAATTCTTGCAGTGATTTAAAAGTAAGTTTTAAAATCCTGTTTGATGATCATTATCAGTCCTATGACTGGATGTAGTTGTAGGGTTGCTTTCACATATCTCTGTGAAAGCTGGAGAGGTATCCATTCATGTGATACACATCTTGGGTGAAATTGACTTGATGGAGTCAAAGGGTTTCCTTGGTCATGGACATGTGGCAGTTTATTATATTGGGGAGGGAGGCATCTTCACATTGGCTTCAGTCTTGGAAACCTGATCAGTTCCTTTCACATATCTGGGTGAAAGCTGGAGAATTATTCATATGAGTTGGGGACTCTTCACCTTGGCTTCAGTCTTGGAAACCTTCTACCCAATGATGCCATGTCATTACCACACTGGCTGCATACATATTGAAGGAGCCCAGTCTATACTATTGTGCTAGATGGCTGTTGACCCTACAGAAAAGTTAATTCCCCTTTTGACAGTGCTTTTTTTTTTTTTTTTTTTTTTTTTTTTACATCTGCTGGGTTTCTAGCCACCCTCCTCACCAGGAAAGCCAGGTGGTGGTGGGAACTGGTTTAGTCACCAATAAGCCAAACCTTCAGCATTTAGTACAGAGTTATATGCTACCAGTAGTACTCGTAGAGTGACCTGATATAAAACCTGTTTGATGAAGCCGAGTTTAAAATATTACAGATATCTTTATTAATCTTGTAGAAATTTAAAACTAAACCCCTAATGCAATCTATGAGGGTACATTCCACCATCCATGTTAAATCATACCTTTGTATCAGTTAATGTCCTTGTGACACCCCAGTTGCTTTTCCTACTGAAACTGGGTGTATAACTTTCACTACCTGACCCAAGAATTGAACTCGCAACTCCCAGGTAGTTAAATACACATAAAACAATCTGGTGGTGAAATTGTTGTGGCGTAAGATACATACAAGAGCAGCTGCCCGCTAAAATCAAGGTGTGAAGAACATTGAAAATCTATAATCCTTGGAGGGTCTATGAAATCTAGTTTGGTTTTGATTATATTTGGTGAAAAACGGAGGTGGGTTCATCAGCCCATATGAAATGAAGTTAGAATAAGAGATAGATAACAATGTTAGAAAATAAGGTGATTTAAAAGAATCAGCACACATGCTACACTGTAATCTCATTGGCAAGCCAAGCACAGAAATGAAATTAATTTTGATTAGGAAAGAAGTGATGCTATGTTTAAAGCCTTGGAATTCCACTACCTGATTGTCCCATGGGAGAATTGCTTAGTGAATAAAATCATTGGTTAAGTGCATACAGTTCCCTGTTGATGGGGAGTTCAGTAGAATAAAAGTAGAAGTTGCATCAATGAGGAAAAATTAGCTAAAAGAGGATCAATACAAAATTCTCCCCTAACATGGATGGTAGAATGGCACATATTTATGCAAGAACAGCTATCCCCCCCGACATGTTTATGCAAGGACAGCTATCCCCCCCCCTCGACATGTTTATGCAAGGACAGCTATCCCCCCCTCGACATGTTTATGCAAGGACAGCTATCCCCCCCTCGACATGTTTATGCAAGGACAGCTATTCCCCCCCCTGACATGTTTATGCAAGGACAGCTATCCCCCCCTCGACATGTTTATGCAAGGACAGCTATCCCCCCCCGACATGTTTATGCAAGGACAGCTATCCCCCCCCTCGACATGTTTATGCAAGGACAGCTATCCCCCCCCCTCGACATGTTTATGCAAGGACAGCTATCCCCCCGACATGTTTATGCAAGGACAGCTATCCCCCCCCCTCGACATGTTTATGCAAGGACAGCTATCCCCCCCCCCCTTGTCATGTTTATGCAAGGACAGCTATTCCTCCCCTCGACATGTTTATGCAAGGACAGCTATCCCCCCTCGACATGTTTGTGCAAGGACAGCTATCCCCCCCCCTCGACATGTTTGTGCAAGGACAGCTATCCCCCCCCTCGACATGTTTGTGCAAGGACAGCTATCCCCCCCCCTCGACATGTTTGTGCAAGGACAGCTATCCCCCCCTCGACATGTTTGTGCAAGGACAGCTATCCCCCCCCCTCGACATGTTTGTGCAAGGACAGCTATCCCCCCTCGACATGTTTGTACAAGGACAGCTATCGCCTAACATGTTTATGCAAGGAGAGAGCTATACAGACATGTTTATGCAAGGACAGCTACCTCCCCCACCTCGACATGTTTATGCAAGGACAGCTATCCCCCTGATATGTTTTGCATAAGGACATCTATC